>OX123195.2:25647878-26227235 GCA_944739405.2 Euclidia mi
AGTACGCACTGTAGGTACCGGTCATACGTTACAACAGTAATATTTAAAGGACAGTAATTTGAAGGTTTGATAAGAATTGTCTGCTTTCATAGTCACGACTACTGAGTGGATATGCATCAAAATAAGGGAATCTTCATTTGAAAGAAATTTTGTTAAATGTCATCTACCCAGAGACCAAAACTTGGTCGTTCTTGTTCGACTAGTGGACTAATAATGTGCCAATCCCAAGATAAAATCGAAGGGCTAGTCTAGCCACAATTTTTTTCTCTCTAAATATTCTGTGTGTCGCATGTATGACCGAAAAGTGTCCGATCCCGCACATACATTTTTTACACATAGATTTGTATTACCTACACTATGTAATGAGAAAATTTCAATAAAGTGATTATTGTTAATAACAAACCTTTGGGCACTATTCAATGTTTTGTCTGATTTATCTATTTTAAGTAAATTTTTATGTTTTTTGCTTGATAAAATCCATGTCGACTATCTCCTATCCTTGTAAAGAATTAATTTGGATATGCCATTCTCTTATCTTAATGCTTAAGCTATGAGTTTTGCTTTTATCTTAATTATTTGCTGTCTCTAATAAAAATATGTTGAGATGATTGTTATTGAGATTAGAGAGAGAGTAGGGGGTGATGATTTATTTATTTAATATTTATTAATCCCACTTACAGCTTTCATTACAGCTGAAAAACTAACTATAAATAAGTATAAATAAACATTTATGCCGAGGGTGTCGTATGAGGCGACTAAGAGAAACAAGAGAAGGAAATCTCGAAATAAAACCCTATACGAATACGTCTGGCTAGTGTGGTATTATAGTAGGCCAAACCTCCACCACGGAAGGTTAAAGACCAGCAGTGGACTTGAAAAGGCTGTTGATGCGTAAAGAAAAATACCATGAAAATTAGAAAATAACGCCTCGAAAGATTATGTGCTACTGAGTACCCATTTGAAACAAAAATATATAAGTTCAGTTTAAAAATGCAAGTTTGTGTAATAATTATTTAAAGACTGTCCATCAACTAGCGTTCTGACTGCTGTTGACATAAAGTTACGGAATTTAAAATGTATAACATATAAATAATATACTTTACAAGTCCGTTTGATTTTGAACCTATATTGAAACTTTAATCGATATCGATAGCGGATTTGCTCAGTCACTATTAAATTAAAAAGTTACGATATTTGTGTTCAAATTGTCTTTAGCCCTAACTGACAAACATAGTGCCATCTTCTTCTGGCAACTCTAATTTATCATATGAGTGAAGAGTGTAGCTATATTCAATTTGTTCTTAAAAATATCGTTCCTTCCATGCTTCAGTTATTCTTCTGTGGGTATTTCTTTCCTTTTGAGCCATGGCTCAAAACGAAGGATTTTCAATAAAAGTCCATAGTGGTGGAAAAACATCATGATATTTTTCCACCAACTATGGACTTTTATTGAAAATAAAAAAAAAGCAAAATAGATCCACGCATCATGAATCTTATAAAAACCTTAAATTCTATACTAAACATGTATCCAAGCAACATGATTCTTTTTTGTTTTTTTCACAAGTTACAATTACGTGATGGTACCTTTGGCATGGTAAAAGGATTCTAAGGTAAATGTCATCAAACTGCCTGGATCTTTTGTGCATATATAAAACTTGACTAGGAGATTATAGTTATGTACTTAACTCGATTTCATAAAAAATGTTGGTTGGATCTTTTCTGCTTAATGGGGTCCAATTGTCTAGGGAACAGAATTAAAATATTGCAAATTTTCTACGAATATTACAACTGTAATAAATAATGACATAAGTAGGTACTTACTTTTTTCCTGCCTCAATTAACTACATACATACTCTAGACTCACGCCTGTTTCCCAGAGGCCCGCGGGGTAGGCAGAGACTACGAAATGCCATTTGCAACGATCCTGACATATCTTTCTTGCTTCATTCACTCCCATCAAATTTCTCATGCATGCTCTTCGGTAAAGGATACTTCTAACCTGTTCTTTTTTTACGATGTGTTCAATCTGGTCAGAGAACGTCCGTCTAGGTCTTCCGTTCTTCCTGTCCCATTCACACTTGCCTTATACTTATAACTTCTTGGTCAGTCTTTCTTCATCCATCCTCTCCATGTGTCCAAACCATCTTAGCATGATGAATTAATTAACTTTGTGGCGAAAAACACAGGTTGTTGTAACAACCCATGTTTTTAAATCGATTATATCCTGATTTTATCGATCCCCATGGTGGAAGCAGTAGCTCTAACGAATTTTGTGTCATTAGGTAACTAAATACCTACAATATATTTTTTCAAAAATGTTTTTTTTAATAATTAGTAGGTACCAAATGCATGTGGTACCCACGCAGGTACCTAATAGGAACAGGATTTCTTATGTAAATAGAACACAGTTCTATGATGCCCAAAATGCTATTGGTGTGTATTGCGACCTTTCGAAAGCATTCGATTGTGTCTGCCATGAAACGCTCTTATGCAAACTTAGACATTACGGCGTACAGACTAAAGCATCGGATGTCATTAAGTCATACTTAAGTAACAGAATCCAATTTGTTGCAATAAACGGCTCAAAATCCAGTGGTTTACCTGTAGATTTAGGAGTGCCGCAAGGCAGCATCCTAGGGCCTTTCTTGTTTCTTGTTTACATTAACGATTTACCTTTTTACTTGAAAAGCATTTGTGACGTTGTACTGTTTGCTGACGATACTTCTTTGATATTCAAAGTAGATATAAATAAAGAACATTTTAACGAAATAAACAGTGCGCTCATTCAAGTAACTAAATGGTTTAATGTAAACAATCTCGTACTGAACGCCAAAAAACAAAATGAATTAAGTTTGCCCTGCCTAATGTCAGAAACCTTGGTCCTAGTATGGTTCTAAATGATGATGTACTCGAAACATCTGGATCTACATTATTTCTAGGAATAACACTTGATTCGAAATTGCAGTGGGGTGCGCACGTTACATATCTCTCAGGGAAACTTAGCTCAGCTGCTTATGCCATTAAGAAGGTTCGTAGGTTGACTGATGTCGATACGGCTAGATTGGTTTACTTTAGCTATTTTCATAGTGTTATGTCATACGGCATACTATTATGGGGTAGGGCTGCTGACATCGAAAATATTTTTATATTGCAAAAACGGGCAGTTAGGGACATTTACCAGTTAAAGACAAGAGTCTCACTCAAAGAAAAATTTAAAAATATTGGTATTCTTACTGTAGCATCACACTATATTTATGCCAGTGTTATGCATGTACGACAACATATAAATTCTTACAAAATGAATAGTGACATACACAATATTAATACTAGGAACAGGCACAAATTATGTGTACCGTATTTCCGTTTACACAAAACACATAGCTCTTTTATTGGGCTTAGTATAAGAATGTATAATAAAATACCATCTAATATTTTAAAATTGCCGTTAAGGTCGTTTCAGACAATAGTTAAAAATAATCTTATACTAAAGGCATACTATAGTGTAAATGAGTATCTTGACGACAAGTACGCTTGGAAATAAATATTATTTTTTATTAGGCCAAATTTTTGTTTATTAGGCCAATAAGCAGTTTAGTTAATTACCGTATTTTCTTTTTTTTTACTACATTTGCATTCTTGTCCTACTCTTTTTAGTATAATTTATCGGATTTGTAAGGTGAGGGTAACCCGTGGTCATGAACTGCTAACTAATGGACTGTAAATTGCTGCAGATTTATATACCGTTATTACTTTACGGGACATACAGTTTCACCATAGCTCTGAACAGTCATGTTCACGAGTTGCCAACATCAAAAGACGTAAGTTGATGCTCCTGTTTCACCACATTTACTTTGGGAGGCTGACCAAATGAACATCATTTATTGCTTGAGTACGATATCAATAACTATTAAAATTTTGCATTTGTAGATAACAGAAACAGTTGCAGCTCCTTACAAAGATAACATGTAAAAACATTATACTGGCAGTTAAAAAGAGTGGCCACGAGTTTTATTGCCCGTTCTTTCTCGTGGTTCTACCTATTGCATTGCGAACGTGGCAGTAAATGTAAATGTAGAATCATCTAGTAATTAACTTAAATTTTTGACGTTCATAAGCGTCACTTTGAGGCCTAAATGAATAAATGATTTTGAATTTGAATTTGACCTAGGTAATTAGGGTTACTTAGTAACTAATTACTTATCCCAATGTGTATAAACAAATATTAGTTATTTCAAGATAAGGTTACACTAGAGACAACTCCGCAAACCAACTCAACCATACGCACAAAGCCTTTGCGAATTTGGTAAATCTTGGAATCCACGAAAATTTCGATCAAAATGAACCAATCCTTATGGCGTATCTGATGTTATATTGAACATTATCATGCAGCAAGCTGATAATAAGTGTCGGAATAGGGGGAGACCACAATACCGTTACAACCGCTCGGATGAACTTTGACACCTTTGGCACTGGCTGACTAGCTTTTCTTCTAAGCGCAAGATGTAATCACCAAAAATTACTTGACTGCCACTGGAACACTGGTCAACCGTGAAGATTCAACCGTGCACCCCCAACCTTTCTAGCCCTGCTAGTGCTATCATCCAAGCTTGACACCTTGAATTGACCAGTGGCACCACTAATCCACCCGTTTACTACCATAATACGTAAGGCCTGGTTTGTGGTTACCGCGAGGCCCACAGGGTTTTACTCGTTTATAAGAAACGGAGAAATAGGGTCCATGGTTTTCTGACTTGCTGTGTACACGAAACAGCTGAGGTGTAAAATCAGTTTTTTTTATGGCAATCTGTCGGCTTTTTCGACAATTCCTGCCATTGTCGGGTATTGGTCGCACATGTGTTAATAGTTAAAAGCAATAGTTATTGATTATCAATTTATCATTGGTCTATTGTGGGATCTTTCCGGGACCTGTAACAAGTGACACATACACAAAAGTTAGTTTATTAATACACATATTTACAACAAAAATTATGGCAATAGAATATAATACTTATAGTTTAATCGTGTTAGTCGATATAAATTTAATAAAAGCATTAATCATGAAGGGGTTTGGGAAGTGTGATAGGAGGTGCCTCACATTAAAAGGACGTTGAATTTTTAATTTTGTAATAATTTGTTCTAAAGGTGTGACATCATTCATCGGGCAGTTTAAGAAAATGTGATCTAGAGTACCTTCGTCTAGACTACACTCACAAATAGAACTGTCACGGACTCTAATAATTATGTAGAAACCAAAGATCTCTATAATTTATGTAGAAACACTGGGGTGCAACAAAACCCAAGGCGTATTCTACAAATGACTTCAAACAAACAAACTTCCCTTGAATCTGCTAGAATTGGACCAGGCCGATTGCCAGGAATTGAATAGATCCGTTCTAGATGAGTGTATCAAGTCATTTGTCAAAATAAAAAAGTATTTATGATCTGCAAGGCTACTAAAAACAGCGACCTTAGCAGCTTCGTCCGCGCACTCATTACCTCGAATACCAACATGACTAGGGATCCAAACAAGTGTGACCTCAATGCCCTTCTCAGAACAGGAAAACAGACAGTTTTTAATTTCCATGATAATTGGGCTATGGATGTCACTCTTGAAAGGGTTTTTGACTACAGCCTCTAAGGCACTTCTGGAATCCGAGAATATTACCGCCCTTGAGATAGTAGAGTGAGCTAAGATGAACAATAAAGCCTCGAGAATGCCAATGCACACTCCAGTGAACACAGATGCTTGGGGAGGACATTGAAATTGGAGAATAATTTGGGAATTTGAGTAGTAGACTGAGATCCCGGTGTTACTGTCTGGATTTAGTTTTGATGCATCAGTGTAGAAAATATGATGCTCTCTCCATCTATCATCCACAATGGAAACAAACTCCCTGTTAGCCTGTGCAGACTCTTTATTCAAACCAAGGTATGGGATATAATTGGGTCTAAAACTTAATACTTTGTACTGAGTATCATATAGTGGAAATTTGGTATACTGTCGCAACGGGTAATTTGCCTCCAGGGTATGAATTTTTCTCAGAGTGGTTACTAATAGAGGTAGTTCCTTGTGAGCCCAATAACCTTCCTCTTGACACAACAGATTTAACTCACGGAGTTTCCTGAGGATAGTATGATTTTTAAAAAAATATGCTCTATAAAGATATCTATCTGCCAGATATTGCCTACGTAGGAATAGAGGAGGATCTCCACTCTCCACCTGTAGGGCGTTGGTCGGAGTGGATTTCATACACCCCAGTACTATGCGGAGGGCTTTAGATTGCACTGTATCTAGCTTTCCTAGCATAACTTTGCTACAAGGCTCCAGGAGGAAAGAACCATAATCAAGTAAGCTTCTTACTATGGCATTATAAATAAGTTTTAGGCTAAATGGATGGGCACCCCACCAAACTCCTGCCAGCGCACGTAAAATGTTGATGTTTTTTTCACATTTGCCCACGATGTAATTAAGATGAGGAACTCCAGATAATTTTGAGTCCAGGACAACCCCAAGGAATTTAACATAATCCTCTCTTTTAATTTGAGATCCTTCAATGTATAACGGGGTATCTGGTATAGTTCTTTTACGTGAAAAGACCACCACGGAGCTTTTGGGAGCCGACAGATGAAGGCCATGAGAAATCAGCCAGGAATTTAAGGAATCAAGGGAGGTTTGCATCGATATTTTTGCGTTTAGTACCGATGAGTCTGTTACATATAGACATAGATCATCAGCATATTGTAGGATCTGACAATTGACATTCAGCGATTCGTGGAGATTAGAGGTATATATGTTGTAAAGTAGTGGGCTTAAAACAGAACCCTGCGGGAGACCACGCCAGACAGATCTGGGGTTAAGGTTTTCCCCTGGGATAAAAAGATTGACGGTACGACCAGATAAAAGGTTGCATATGCAGTGCAGCATCTTAACAGGAATACTCAGCTGGCGTAACTTACTTCTGAGGACTGAAAGATTGACACTGTCATAAGCTGTGGAGATATCCAAAAAAACGGCTAGAACAGATTTATTATCACTAAAAGCAATGCGAGTGTCTGTAATGAAACATGCAATGCTATCCATAGTACTGTAACCCTTACAGAACCCAAACTGGGATTTGGCCAAAAGACCCCTATTCTCCACGAACCACTCTAGTCTATTTTTAATGAGGTGTTCAAAAATTTTACACATTACAGGGGAAAGGGCAATGGAACGAAAATTATCTGCCTTGTTTGGAGATTTACCAGGCTTTAATAATGGGATGATGAGCTGAGATTTCCATTCATGTGGGATGAAGGCTGTAGAAAAACAAGTATTAATTATGTTTAAAAGGTATTGGCGACTGTGGGGCCTGACTTTCTAAAAAATGAATATGGGAATCCATCTATCCCAGGTGCAGAGTCCTGGACATAATGAAGCACAGAATCTAATTCTTCTAGAGAGAAAGGAAGGTCTAGGGGATCATTGGAAATGGTCACCTCGTTTGTTGGTGAAAGATAGGAGGTACACTCAGAAATAGAAGGGACAAAGGAGGGAGCTAATTTATTTAAAAAAGATAGAGCAACTTCACAGGGGATAGGAGGGAAATTTGAGAAAGAGTACCCACGGCGGAATTTTTTGAATTTTTGCCTAACTAAGCTTGATGGAGATGATGGAGAGAGGGAGAAACAAAAGTTTTTCCATCCTTCATACTTCTTCCTCCTGAACAGGCGCCTAGATTTCGCAACCAATCCGTTATATATGGTTAAGTTTTCCATGGTCATGTTACATATATAATTCAACTCCGCTTTACTACGGGCTTTAATTATGTCTGTGCATTCTCTGTCCCACCATGGAGGGGATGAGATTTTCCCAGTAGCTGTTTTTTTTGTGGAATGGATATATTAGCTGATGATGAAATGGCATCTTTAAATTGGGAAATACATATAATCAGGTTGGTTTGGGAAATTTGTGGACAGGCCAAGACATTTCCCTCGAGGGTAGAATAATAAAGACCCCAGTTTGCATCGGCAACTCTGTGTCTGAGCAAAGGGGTTTTATCCCTAACAGGCATGTATTTGTTAATGATGGTTGTGCATATAGGATAGTGATCACTACTATGTGTTGAGTTTAAGCGGTTCCATTCTAACGTGGCTGTCAAACTGGCTGAACACAGAGTGAGATCAACACAGCTTTTACCTTGGTCAGGTCTGGGAAGACGTGTGGCAGAACCATCATTAACAACACATAAACCACAAGCATCTATTAGGTCAACTAATTCATTTCCTGGACTATCGCAATGTTCAGATCCCTACAAGACGTGGTGACAGTTAAAATCACCTAAAATGATAATAGGACTAAAGACGGCACAAACATTATTTAAAAACTGAAAACATAAGGAGTTAGGAGAGGGAATATAGATAGAAATAAAGTTAATGCCACTGACGTTAATGCCAACAGCATCAACTTCACTTCCATGGCTAGGAAGCAGGAGGGGAGAAGCAGGCAGGGTGTTATTGACGAGGATAGCAGCACCACCATAACCATAGGAACGGTCACAGCGGTACGTACTATACCCCGGGAAATTAAAATTGAGGCGAGGCAGAAGCCAAGTCTCAGATAAGGCGAATATGGCAGGTTTATATAAATTTAGTAGGTAAATAATTTCATGTTTTTTGGGAGAGCGCTCCTGGCGTTCCACTGGAGACACTTGAGGTCCATGGTTGCGGGTCAGTATGAAATTAACTAAGTTGTGGGCAGCGTGGTCTGGTAAGTTAACTTTCGAAAGGAGAATGCAAATAATACTGACTAGGTCAAACTCATTTGATGAGAGGTCCTCTGTGGGAGAAGAGTTATTGTTTGGGAGAGCACAACCATTAGAAGAGGGCGAGAAAGAATAGTTGTTGGTGAGCTCTTGGTGAGCTCTCTTGTCATAACCGGAGGTGAGAGAGGCATGGGTTTTAGGCTTTTGGAAGACCGTTTTACGGTAAGAAGTGGAGGAAGGAATGTGGGAATTGGTATTGAAATTGGGAGGAGCAGGGGCAGAGTAAAGGGTCAGAGGAGGAGAGGATGAGACATCAGCATATGACTTGTAACTGTTAGGAAACTTTTTAGATGCTTTCTGGTATGATATTGATTGCTCAGCCATAGCAATTTTAATGTTCTTTTGTCTTACAGACTCAGGGCATTGCTTGCTGTTGGCGTAATGTGGACCAGAACAATAAAAACAGACTACATCCTCTGCAGAGCATCCCTCACCAAAGTGTTCACCAGCGCAGCGGTAACACCTGGGCTTGGAGCGGCCCTGAGCCTTGGTATGGCCATATTTACAACACCCGAAGCATTGTATAGTGGGGAAATGGTAGAGCTTTACTGGTAGGGAGTTGTAGCAGCAAAAAACTCTTCTAGGAAGAACTTGGCCATCTAGAGTTAACACAACTGCTGATGTTGGTTTCCACTCAGTTACACCATCATTACTGACTTTCCTGTTCAGACGCCTAACTTTTAGAATGCGTCCACAACCTGTTGGAGTTTTGACATTCTCTACTATTTCGGTATCCGTCCATTCAGGAGGGATGCCCTTTACAATGCCCATCCTCGTGATGTTGTAGGTGGGAATGCTAATGGTGTAGTCCTTTTCAGTAAATGTTTGATTATCTAAAAATGCATTATCATCTTCTGGCGCTTTGAATTCAACCGAAATTCTGTTACGACCAACTTTTTTTATCCCGTCTGGGAGAACATTTTTTATGTTGTGTTTAAGGATTAGGCGGCCAAAGTTTATGGGGTTTACTGTGGTGCCGGATGCGGGATCCTCTGACTTTTTAGAAACATGTACCAAAAAGGGAGCTACGTCCATTGCGGAGTATTTCGTACGACTGTAGGGTTGAGGATTAGAGAGAACGGTGTGCTTTTTGATAGGGGGAGGGCCATCATCGTCGTCGATCGCCTTGCGACGTAAGGTGTTTTCTGCGGTCTCAAAGTTGGAAAATGGGACTGTTAAACCTGGCAAATAAGTGAATATGTCTTGAGAACCGTTGGCTACAGGAGCATTCTGCGTGACGCGGGATTGGATGGGATCTGGCGGGCGGCCAGGAGGCAGTTCATCTACCTCCATGGTCGTCCGAGCATAGGTCTTAGGATTGATTAGTGACTTACGACACTTACCTGTGATACACACAAACAAACACTAGCACAGCACAAATATAACAATACGAACAGATACACAGTCACAAATAATACCAAAATAGACTTAAAAATGCAAAATTTTAAGCAAGTAATTCTCGCACATGTGCTCACAAAAGACCCATAGGGGCCATAGGCAAGAATCGTAAAATCAGTTAAATATGAATGCATCCTTAATAAATAACCTAAAATGTCATTTGAGTAATGTCATATCACAGAAGAATAACCATAGATGTGTGAATAACATGGATTGGACGTACCTACGAAGTTAGCGTGCATACCTACGAAACGTATGCAAATAAAATGGCGTCCATTAGGGTTGGGCGCATATTAGGCAACGCTAAGCATATATCGACAAGTTTTTTTGTTATCGACAAAGTATAGCACCTTTAGGCATCATTCGCACGAGGATTTAAAAAACGATTGCGTTGAACTCTGGCGTAAGCACTTTTAAAAGCTTGCGATGAGAGCGTTCATACCAGCACTAAAATCACTGTTGTCTCGGTTCAGTAAGAAGTCGAAATTATTAAAGCTAACGTACTAGCGAATGCGATTTGTGTTGCTAAAAGAAGAAAAAGAAAACTATATTTTTTAAGTTTTTGAAGGGTTCTTACTTTTTCTAGTAATAAACCACAGATCTGTGAATAACATGGATTAGACGTACCTACGAAATTAGCGCGCATACCTACGAAATTATGTGGAAAATAAAATGACTGCCGTTGGGTTAGACCATAGAGATATTAAGAATAGAGTGGCAGAGTGGGGCCTATTCGTGTCCGCCGGTGGGAGAGAACGCAACATTAAAGGCCCCCTGCATTTCTCTCTAACAATACATGCACAACATCAACATTACGCAGTGGCGTGCTACCTGTAACTATTATTTAAATCAGTTTATTAGTAATCAATAGTTTAAAAATTGTTTTTATTGATACACGAAGATAGTTTGAAGTGACAAAAAAGTTTATATATTTTTAAACTATTGATTACTGATAAACTGATAGAAATAATAGTTACAGGTAGCACGCCATTGCGCAATGTTGATGTTGTGCATGTACTGTTAGAGAGAGATGCAGAGGGCCTTTAACCTGTAGCGTTCTCTCTCGCACCGACGGACACGACACAGTATTGAGTTAGGTACTGTTCTGCCACTCTATCCTTTATATCTCTATGGGTTGGACTCCAGAATATAATCGATATCGACACTGAGCCGGTTAGAGGTAAATAAAACATTACTGTAGATTTAGAAAAAAATTAAATTTATATTTTGTAGTAAGTTACTTTAGATTTTTTGCCAAATTCGTTTATTCCATAATGCAAATGCGGGCGAACATGTTAAAGCGGAAAATGTCCCTTGTATCATATAACAAAACTAGAGGACGCCAGCAGCTACGCCTGCAATTTTTTGAAATTTACCCGTTTTGGACGATCCCGTGGGAATTTCGAGAAATCCCTTCTTAGTGCACCCCTACGGTCCCCAAGGAACATACATGCCAAATTTCAGCTTCCTGCGCCCAATAGTTTCGGCTGTAGCGTGTCTGTCAGTCAGTCAGTAACGCAAGGATTTTATATATTAAGATATTGTCTGGTAGCCAATATCGATACTGTGTCGCTGTGAATGAAAGTACCGGACATGAATGGCACCATACATCATCATCATCATCATATCAGCCAAACGACGTCCACTGCTGGACATAGGCCTCCCCCAAGGTTCTCCACACAGACCGGTCTTGAACCGCCCGCATCCAACTGCCTCCCGCGATCTTGACTAGATCGTCGGTCCACCTTGCGGGAGGCCTACCTCTGCTGCGGCGTCCGGTACGAGGCCGCCATTCCAGAACCTTTCTGCCAATCGCTTCTTCGAGCTATGTCCTCTGGCCACTGCCCCTTCAGCTTGGCTATCCGGATAGCTAATGGCCGGCGCCGACTGACGGCATGGCATGGCACGGCGCGGAACGTGTTTCGTTCGCCCGAAAGACGCTTCGGCACCTCGCAGCATGCCGCGTCATACCGAGGCGTCCAATTGACTGGAATTTAGTATCAATAGCACTTCTTGCTGAAGATGAAGAACGACAAATACAAAGTGATCTGTCGAAGAGAAAACAATTCTGGATACATTATTTATGAGAACAAGATTTACTAACGGTGAATTCAGGAACTTATTTACCTACTGATTACGTCGTGGCACACTGCAAGACGCCATGGCATGCCGCGGCGTCCAAGTGTGCCGCTGATACCGCGACGTGCCGCGACGCGCCCTAAACGTCCCGCGGCATGCCACGGCGGGCTGCGATACGATTGTATCGAAATAAAGTAATATGAATTCTAAACTCATTGAATAAGAATGAAAATGACTTGATCAGTAATAAAATCCTTTGCCATGCCGCGACGTCAGTGCGCGCCGGCCTTATGTCGGCGATTTCTGATTTGCACCATACATACCGTAATGAAACACACAGCTACACTGAAATATCATAAGGGGGTAAGAAAAATCATAATTGATTAATACATGTTATTTATTTGTTTTTTATCTGTATAATATATAAAATCCTTGCGTTACTGATTGCCTGACAGATAAGCTACAGCCAAAATTATAAGGTGCAGGAAGCTGAAATTTGGCATGAATGTTCTTTGGGGATCGCAGGAGTGCACTAAGCACTTTCTTGAAATTCTCACGGGATCGGACAGAAACAGTTGAAAAAATGTGCAGGTGTAGCAGCGGGCGTCCTCTTGTTTATAAATAAAATTATTTTCTTCAACGTTTTATTGCTAGTAATTCTCGCATACAGTTGCTGTTCATGTTATCTGTTGGCAAAAAACATAATATAATTATTTTAACTGCTTATTTTCCTCAACATAGAGCAGGATGCAGCGGTTTTGGGTTTTATGTAATCAGGTCTAAGTAAAGTAATTTTGTCAAATATCGCTTTTCCTTTACTAGGTACAGACAAAATTGGTTCAATGTTTAATTTATTTCCTTTTACAGACACGAGATAGTTTTAACAATGTTATCGTTTGTGGAAGTCTCTATACATTATCTATATATCGATAACCCATATCGACATTAGCAGTAACATCACTACTAACCTCTAATACGTAAATATAGAAAATTCCAAACTACGAAAATAACAACATTTAGGCCATAACGAAGCTAAAACCTGTTAAATTAACTATAAAAAGAACCTCTTGTAACAATATTTTGTACAAATACTAATCCTTTTCAACAATATAAATCATGACTTGTTACTTACTTGTGAAGAGTACATTTGTGTTGATTATAGCTTTATCTTGCACTGCACAGTTCAAATCAACACTTAGGCATGATTTTACGATCTGTAGGAAAGCCTGAAGCACTGATTCATCTGGTTTTTAGACATATTTATGCACAAAATCAAAATTATTATGTTCGATACACAACGATTTGACAGCAGATGTACCAAAAACACTTGGCAAGCAATATGGCGACACTGGCACGATTGACATTTCTGATAAAAAATCACTATGATCAGTGTATTCAGTAACCTATGGCTATCTCTTTTTTCTAACAGAGAAATCGCTAAGTAAAAACGAGACAACACTATGTTTGGTGACTTTATGTCGATTTCATATATATTTCTATAACGTAAAGTATCCATATGTATTATTTGTCCACTCCATATTATATTCTTTTCTCAAAGAGAATAACTTGTCATATCAATGTCATAATGGTCATAATGCAGTTATCTGTCAAATTGACATTTCAGTGCAATACGTGAAATGTTAGGGACAATGCAGCCTTAATTTTAGTGTAAATAAACCAAATAGTAAAATTTATACACAATACTTCAATACTCTGAGTACCAATGTATACATACCTCTAATTATGGTCTAAAAATACAATATGCAACTGTAATACTCGGTTTTACGTAGTCCTATGTACCTAATTAATAATGATACTCATATTATTTATTTACCGTCAAAGTTTAATTACCATGTAATCGCGTAGAAAAGCTTAAATTTTAAGTAAATTAGCTGACATTGCTTTACCGCAAAAATTACCAATGAAAGATGAATATAAGGTCGAAAAATGTGTTCTCCTGCCTGTTTTTCCGGCCGTGGTTGGGGGTTCCATTTGGCATATGGATAGCGGTGTCAGTTGTCTATTATTGGTGGCTGATATCCCGGATAAGTATGCTGGAGACACAGAACAAAGTGTTTAAGACGCAGTTGAAGCTGTCACAGAGTGTGATGAGGCAGATGTCTGTTGACTCTGGTTCTACTTATGAAGTGCCGGAGGTAAGTCTCTGATTTGTACACTAAGTTTCTTACAGTAAATCTAAAAAGTTTCTGCAGTGAGTTAGTCCTATAAGCTGGCCTGTAAGTTAAGCCAAACTTATGTTATTTGTCAAATAACAGATAATTATTTATAATTTTAATTTAAATGTGTCCTTGCCAGGAGACATACTGAGTTGAGAGAAAACTTATAAGTCAATTGAAAAAGCCAAAAAACCAAGCTCTCACTCAGTTCAAGAGCTAAATAAATAAAGAAAAATGTGTCTCCTATTTGATCATGTAATTATACAGAATAGTTTTGTATATCCTAGCTCACTGCTGACTTCTAAAGGTAGCAATATCACCATTGGTTATAAACATACCAATATCAGCCTATGTAGACTTATTATAACAGAATAACCAAAATAATGTTTGATTTAATGAAAAAACAGAATAGTGCTCATATACTGCATATACAAAATAAATTGCTTGTAGCATTACCAGTATACTAACCCTGCTAAAATTTCTTCCAGATCCCTGATGCAATAGGCACACTATGTGAAACGGTTCACATAGCATTAGTCTGCATGGGCAAGTGCACTCGTCTTGTAACACCCATGCTGAAGTCTCTCTTACATCATCGCCAGAACCCGTTACATTTTCATCTCATAGTAGACGGTAATGCGCAACATATAATCAGTAAGCTGTTTGATACATGGGACTTGCCAGATGGTAAGTTATGTGTTCTTTAAAATATAATTTATTATATTTTTCAGGATTTGTGTCACACATATTCTCACCTCTCTAACCATGTTCAGCGGTAACCATTGAAGACAATATTTTCATTAATATCAGATTGTATTAAAATAAAAATATCCTGTCTCGCAGTGAAACTTAGTTCTGCAGCGTTTGCAGTTAGAAAAGTTAGGGAATTCACAGATATAGATACTGCTAGACTAGTTTACTTTAGTTATTTTCACAGCATAATGTCTTACGGAATAATGTTATGGGGTACAGCTGCTGATATACAGATTATTTTTGTCATTCAAAAGAGGGCAATACATGCGATTTATAAGTTAGGTGCTAGAGATTCTTAACGTGATAAATTTAAAGAAGTAGATATATTGACAGTTGCATCACAATATATATATGCTAACTTAATGTACATTAAGAAAAACTTAATTCTATACCGCAAAAATAGTGATTTGCATAAAGTGAACACTAGGAATAAGCATAAACTGGTGGGAACTAACTACCGTCTACATAAAGTTCAGAACTCATTTGCGGGGATTGGTATACGAGTTTTCAACAAATTGCCTCTTGAAATAATGAATTTACCCATGCACAAATACAAACGGACAATTAGGAACTTTCTTTTACAAAGGGGTTATTACACTATTAAGGAATTTTTAAATGATAAGACACCGTGGGGATAGGCTTAGGCTTGTTTAACTCACAATTATTTTATTTACATGTTAAGTGGAGGTGCCTCGTGAACACATGATTTTTGCAGGATTTGGATATTTTTATGATTTGTTGAATGTAGTTTAACATTATTTATCCCTGATCATATCATTGTTCACTTGTCACCTTCACAAAATTCTTTCTACATTTGCATTCCTTCACGCGTTTCACTAATTTATGTTAATAATAACGATCTGGAAAATGGAGGTAATTGGCGGTCATGGTCAGTATACCAATAGATTGTTTCTTACTGCTGGTTCGTATACCGTTGTCGTCATGCTCACTAAAATGTCATTTCTTGTGGTGGCGTCGTGTGTCGGGTCATCCCTGTCCCTCTAATATGGCGAGAGGGATGATGGCTGGCACATGCGTCATACTCGTGAACGGGTGCTACTTGCGATGACTGGTCGATGACGGTCTTGCGGACTGGTATTAGATTCTAATATTTAACTGCATCATTTCCATCATGGTTCTGATCACTTTCGTGGATTGCCTGCATTATTAGGTATATATAATGTAAGTGGATGCTCCTGTTTCACCATGTCTATTCTGAGGAGGCTGACCAAATGAACATCAAAAGTATTATGCTTGAGTATTATTATGTACAGTAAATATATACAAGTGATATAGAAGGTGTAACAGTTGCAGCACCTTACAAAATGTAAATTATGTGTATTATGCAAAACCTGGCGATGAAAAAGAGTGACCGTGAGTTTTATTGCCCGTTCTTTCTCATGGTTCTACCTATTGCTTTGCGAACGTGGCGGTAAATGTAAATGTAGAGTCTATAAGTAATTATTTTATAAATTTATTATTTTGACGTTCATAAGCGTCACATTGTGACCCAAATGAATAAAGGATTTTTGAATTTGAATAAGTGAGCTTTAAAAACTATATCAATATCCATTTGAGATAGTTTCCATTTGATTTTAGTAGAGGTGCTGATTTTGAAAATAAATTGTATTGCTACCAAACCTCTATAATATTGTTAAATACATACATACATAGTCTCACGCCTATAACCCCGAAGAGGTAGGCAGAGGTGTATTTCTACACCCACTATTCGCCAGATATACTTTAGTCCCACGTAATAAGGGGCGAGCCTATTGCCGTACCGGGCACATTTCCAGACTCCGTGCTGCTACTGAGAATTACGTGACAGAAAAACCCAATTACACTGCCCGACCCAGGAATCGAACCCGGGACCTCCCGATCCCACGCGCACATTTATGCCGCGAGACCAACGAGGCAGTCGTATAGGGTTTGATGTCGAGTTTTCCGTCTCTACGCAAAGATGGTATTTGCATCGAGTTATCCCTTAGTCGCCTCTTACGACACCCACGGGACCCTATCTTCCCGTGGGTGTCGTAAGAGGCGACTAGTACTCGTAGGTGGTGACACTTGTATTCTATGCCGTCAACCACACGGCACAATTGTTAAATAATTGCAATATAAATGTTGGTGTTTTAGAGATAGCATTATATTTTATAACTTTACTGATACTTATTATACTTGAGTGTGTGTGAGTGACAGTATCAAGTATCAGTTTTGGCCTAGACTTGTCACTGTTTTACAAATATGCTGATAAAAATATTTCTGTGGATAATGTGCTATCAGAATCAAGATAAGTTATTTTACTAACTAGTGTAGGTGTAACAATCCAACCCTTGTCTGTGTCTGTATGTTACAGACAAGTCTTTTTTACACATGCTTTTATATTTTGCAGTAGAGCACATGTTTTAGGGCTCTTTCAATTTAGACGTTTCATGTCGGACAGCTGCCGCACGTTTACCGTGTCGCTAATTATAACCCGCTGCCGTGCCGCTGCAGTACGATAGCCATCCGATACCAAACGCCTAAATTGAAAGCGTATCTGACTACCGTGCGTTTGTATGCTAGTGATGTTTTAAATTTATTTGACAGCAGTTAAGCCATGGACTCTGACGAAGAAACATTACCTACTGTTAGTGCTCTTATTGAAAAATATCAAACAAAAACAGAAACAAAAACAACGTCCCCGTAAAAGAGCATCACCAATACTTTCATTAAAATGTAATTTAGGTGATTTCCATAATCTTTTACCCTAGGTTAAAACAAGATCCAAGCAATTTTTTAATTACTTAAGAATGTCTAGAGAGTGTTTCTACGAATTACTTGAATTAGTTGGAAGTAAAATTCAGCAGCAAGAAACTACATTCAGACATACTATATCAGCCGAAGAAAGACTACCTGCTGATAACATTGAGTTACGTTAATTAAACAACTTATATCATAATATAAATTCTTTCGCGTTTAAGTATACTTATCATCTATTTTAAGCAAATAATAAGCATGAAAATTCGATTAAATTAGCTCTCACGTCTAGTCACCGCACTATTCAACAGCTAAATAAACACGTGGAGCTTGCGACGTTGCTGTACTGTTGTCGTGCGTTCTCGGTACCTACACCGCACTGTTGCCGCACCGCGCGCTTTGTATGAAAATATATGATCGGCCGTGCACCATACGACAAACGCACCGCTTCGGCACTGCAGCGGTCCGACACGAAACGTCTATTTAAATTGATAGAGCTCTTAGAGTTTTGGAGGAAAGGGATGTAGTGTTTCTTTAACTAGAAGGAGACCCACTGACCAAGCTATAAGCACTTTGACCACTATAAGCAGTGCTTGCAAAATTTATTAGTGTAATTCTGTATCTTCGTTAGTCGTAGTGCCGTCACAAGTTGCAAAAAGATGTAGCTACCGCCAAAAAGTCGTTACCATTATTAGCGTCTTAGCGCTGTCCCAGTTGCATTCAAGAGTCGCCTTTGAGTCCAGGGTCTGCTGTCTAGTCTAACCAGACTTGACAAATCATAAGCTTTACAATGGAGCGACTGCCGCCTGACCTTCGCAAACCAAATGTAGGGTATTAACTCCCATAACGTTCATAACAGCAAAAACAGACCACTTATACACGCTGATTTTTATTGGTTTAGGAAAAAAAAAACCTCATGTCCGAAATAAAATCCTATATTCATATTCAAAATCAAAATTCACCTAGGACCTAAAACAAAACAGTTATAAAAGTCAGTAACTGTTGGAAATACGTAGTAACTTTATGAGTTGCGTTCGAGCGCCGCGCGGTCGTGACCTCGCCGCGCGCGCTGCCGATGCCGGCGTCGTCAGCTGTTACCTACAGTGGTTGTAGGTAGTTAGTGCGGACCGATAGTGATACATAATTTACTTAGAAAACAAGATTTAGGTAATTAGGATGCCAACAATTTTAAACCCATTTTTTCTTCTTTTGTTCTCTTTTTAAGAACCCCTCCAGCACTAAATCCTGTGTTACGAGGGACATTACAAACCTACCACTAACGGACACAGGACTCGAAACAAGAATTTATGAATCACACAACGTGTTGTGTCAAACATCGCTTAAACCACTACGCCAACCATGAAGTGCAGTAATAAATAATTAGAACAATAAACGTTTGTAACTAAATAGCTATACCTATTCAACAATTCCTTCGTACCTTACTCGGACTTAGAATCAAAAAACGTCGAATAAGCTGTGGGTTCACGAGATCTTAGTGAACTTGCAGAAGAAAAACGATAAACTAAGAATTAATAATTACGTTATTAGTCATAGGTACCTACATTATCTTTTGAATAACTAGACAAAGATTTTAACAATGGAAAAGTTTAGTACTTGTGTATTTCTAACGTATTTATAAGAATGTAATCACAGTAGGTATTCAATAATGAATAAACCAAATCTTTTACCTTTGGTGTCTGCTCAGCTGCCTACATCACAATTAATTTACACCTTTCACACATTGTCTTTTAGTTTCACTTAGGTATGTGTTTCTTTCACCTTATCACCTATGTACTTTACACTACACTTCGAACACTTCGCTTCTTAATACACTTGCACCATAGACGCGAACTCAATATTGGAATACTTATTCATGATTTCGATCCATTATGAAGCGCACGCGACGTAACACGGGTACAGGGACGGGATGGAACGTGACGTACGGGCGTCCCGTTGACCTAATTTCGCAAGACTTAAGGCCTTGCCACACGACACGATTTTACGTCCAACTTGACTAAATCACTTGATGCAATCGTGACGTGTAGACGCCAGTCGTCCAACTCAAGTTCATCGGGTGGGCGGTACCACCAGATTTTAACCAATCGGGTGGACGGAATGAAAATCAGTGATTTGATTGTCGTGTAGACGGGCAAAGCCAATTCGATTGAAAATTTGATCAGTGGTAAAATTGAATCGTGTGGCAAGGCCTTAAAGGCTGTCGAAGTGACGAACGACAAATTGCAACCGACCCCCGCCCCGACCCCTGTCGCCCCGCGTTGCGATGCGCGCACGCCGGGGTCGGGGTCTGTACCTATAGTCAGAGATTACTAAATAGTTATAGTGCAATGTTTATCTGTGTGTGTCGTATGTTTGATACCTGTGTATGTGTGTGGCACGATCGAACATACATCGGCGCCCGCGATTTCTTTCATAAGAGTGGTAACTACGAACTCTCGAACCAATAACTTATTATTTTTGTTACGATTTTTATAGCTTAGGTTTCAAATTTTATAAGCTGGTTAGGTTCCATTAACCATTACTATACAGATAGCTTTCGCTCCAAAACCAATTAAAAATCAGCGTGTATAACAATTAACAATTTATTATGTATATTACTCCCAAATAGCGAATGAGCGCCGTAGATTTGTAACCGATACAGCTGCCACTACAAAACTATACACAAAAGCAGCCTGGATAGATATTAACCATGGCTCTTTAATTTCAGTAAAATACACATGTTACAATGCTCAAGACCGCTTGATCCAAGTGCGTTGGATACCCAACAGCCACTACTCAGGCATCTACGCGCTAGTCAAGCTGCTGTTCCCGGAGATACTGCCGAACAGCCTGAGACAGGTCATAGTATTGGACTCTGATCTGACTTTCCTCTGTGATGTGGCCGAGCTGTGGAATATGTTTAGGAATATGAGTGATGATCAGGTATGTGTAATGCCCTTTAAACCAGGATTGAATAGATTATTACTTTGGCGACTTGGAAATTTTAATAGACGTAATTTGATATTTGTAAAAACCACAAAACAAAAATCAATTTCTTCATTTTGCTGAGCTGACCTAGAAAAGGATTTCTTTACATGGCATAATAATGGATCTTTAAATATTAGACGTACCTACTTTCGATTTTATTAATAAAATATGCATCATAAAGTGCTGTCAATTACACACTCTGTGTATAAACGCTTTTAAATAACGTATTCGGAGTGCGTAATTCTGAAGCAGTACAAGGAAATTAATCGACACCATTGGCCACTGGTATTTTCTTTCTTACATAAAGAGTTCTAAAGACCTTAGCATATTTACGCCATTACGAAGCTTGAGAGCTCCGTCAGATTGAGAAAGAATTGTGTGAAAGTTTTGTGTTACAGCAGATATCCCTATGTTCCGCCGGCATATCGGTACTACAACGGTTCCGCTTCAAGATTTCTTGGGAGCCATTCATAAATTACGTCACACGATTTTCATGATGTTTGGACCCCTCCCCGTTCTTGTCACAGCTGTTCTCATACATCACCATATCATTTATCATACAATGTCATACTTCATCGACCCCCTACCCTAACGGCGAAACTGAAAGAACATTTCTCGCTGTAAAATAATTGTCAATTCCTTACAGCTCATAGGTGTAGTAGAAAACGAAAGCAACTGGTACGTGGAAACCAATAAACGTTGGCCTGCTCTCGGTAGAGGCTACAATACTGGTGTCATGCTTCTCGATCTGAAGAAAATCCGTACTAAAACCGACTGGACCCGACTCTGGCAAGATGCTGTGAACGATAATATTGATAGGCTGAAGCAGACCACGCTGGCTGACCAAGATGTGATCAATGTTATTATAAAGAGTAACCCTCGTTTTGTTTATAATATGAGCTGCCAGTATAATGTGCAGATGTCTACTAAGACGCTGGCTAAGGGGTGCTATGGTGAAGATAAGAATAATGTTAAGGTGAGTCATCATTTAAATTAAAATCACAGCAACAGTTGCAACTTGCAGCACCTTACAAGATTAAAATTTGTTATGTATTATGCAAAACCTGGCGATGAAAAAGAATGACGGTGAGTTTTATTGCCCGTTCTTTCTCATGGGTCTACGCCTTTGCTTTGCGAACGTGGCAATGAATGTAAATGTAGAAGTTTTAAGTAATTATTTTTTTAAATTTGACGTTCTAAGTGTCACTTTGTGATATTTATATGAATAAAGAATTTCGACTTTGACACTGTATTTAAACTGTCCAATTGCTGGTAATGGGCCTCTTATTACTAGTAGAAGTGTTAAGCCATAGTCTACAACGGTTACAAAGTGCGGGCTGGCAGACTTCAATGAGTTTTCGACTTTGGATGCTGATTCCTTTCATTCTTTTAGTTTAGTTTATACTGAATGAAACATCAGTGATGCTCCCCATAGGTTAAACCTGAAATGGTCTGCATGGCAGTCTATTGTCTTCTCCACTATAATATAGCATAAACGAATGAATAGTCGTGAATGACAACAATTGCTATTGATGAGATGGGATTGAATTGATTCCTAGTGTGGGAGTTTTTGTTTAAAAGAGCTAATTGATAATTTCATACACTTCTTAAAATCGCTTATTATATAAACATGATCCTCAAACGTATTGTGAAACTTATTTATAAATATTGGAAATTGTTGTAAGGAATAAATCGCCAAACTATTTAAAAATAACTATTTACAAGATCCATAAAAAACTGAATATAAGCATTCAAAATGAATATATTTTGTCGTATATTTTCAGGTAATCCATTGGAACTCCCCAACTAAGTACCAGATAAGAATTCGCGACGCGGATTTCTTCAGGAATATTCACCAGTCGTATGTCAACTTTGACGGGAACCTCCTCAGAGAGAAACTGCACAGATGTTCGACAGCTGAAGTAGTTACATACAAAGTTAGTATATATCCAAGGCAAATATTATGTCGTTCGAGGGGTTTAAATGGGGGTCTTAAACGCGTAGGTATTTATTCCAAGAGTATAAATACCTACCTCTCGTTACTGCAACTTTCGTCACCTTTAAAATTAGCGCGAATTGATTTCAAGCTTTCTGGCCCTATATTATTCTCGTAGGGTGAAGTTTAAAAATAAATCATCGTTAGTGGGCAAGTGTCGACGTTATTAAATGAAATCCATTGTCCAAATTTCACGCCAATGGCACGCCACTGAGCCTGATTGTCGACTCTTCGTGTCCAGCCGCTGCCAGCTACTTTGCGTATATCGTCACTCCACCTAGCCGGAGAGCGTCCTGCACTACGTTTGCCAAGACGCGGTCGTCTAGAACACGACTACTCCAACGATTATAGGTTCTTCGACAAATGTGACCGGCCACTTAAACTTGCTAATTCTTTGAGCTATGTCGATTATCTATGTCGATTTGATAATAAGATTTAACTTATTCCCCCAGATGAACAACTCAGACCTCTGCCTAAGTTTCCGCGCGGCACAGCGGGTGAAGTTACGCACCCACCTGTTCTACATAGACTACAGTGACGTACACATCGACGACTTCGATGTCACGCTGGTGCTGCAGCTGTCTATGGACCGGCTGCAGTTCCTTGAGAGGCTCGTCAAATATTGGGAAGGTAAGCAGCAAAGCGATTCAAACTAACCCGCTACCTTCCTGCTTCCTCCTTGAATTAAGAGGTTCAAGCCACTAAGTTCTCTCAAGGCAATGAGTTTTAGTGTTTCTCTTGAGAAGTCAAACGCTACGCAATTTATCGCAATATCCCAGGTGGGCGGAGCTGCGGTCAGAAACTAGTATTACAATGTAATCTATGTGCGCTGTAGCATGGTGCGAATGATACTTGCCTAAATGACGTTGACATCCGTCAGTACCACATGACTAGGGATGGGACGTTATGCAATTCATATTTATCGATCTAACGATACTCGCAGCATAAATCTAGTTCGCATTAATAGTGTGAAAAAAGCATCTAGTTCTCATTGGTGAAGTGGCTGAATGAAAACGAAGTTACAGCAGATATAAAAATGTTTAAGGCAAATCGTCGAAGGTTATGAATAAAACAAACAGGGACATTATGTTTGCTCCTGATTCTGATATGAGTTTAGAGGAATAAAATAATTTTTATATATATAATTATGTTCTATTGTTTCATTACTATTTCTCTATATAGACTTTTTGCAATAATAATTGAACTGCGCCCAATATTCCTTTTTTTATTATAAAAAAACATAGACTATGCATCGTAGCAGTACATCCCATCATTAAATACGTCTATGGCGTTACGTTATACGCATAACGCTTTGCTTAATTTTTCTTTTCATTAGATTTTATTTGTAGACTAGAACATTCTGGTTGCGTTTAATTTAATTTACTACAGTAATTAATGATTTAATTTATTACAAATGTGGTACTGCTGAAATACAAAGTCATAATTTGTGAATCGCGGCAACTTTCAAGAGTGAAATGAAATGTTACTGAAACTGCCACCCGCACCATGCTACAGCGCACATAGTATAGTGGGTGATCTACGATTTGAACTTACGCTTATTTAGATTTTTAGCTTGAACCTGGTATGTTGATTATCAAAGGAAGCACTGAAAAGTCATTTATCTTGAAAGAAAATTGATGATATAGTGGGAGCCAAAACCCACCCCGACTTACAGTGATATAGCTTAAACATCAGAATAGCACTGAGACTACCTTTTGTTCTGATTGCCGTCATTGACGCGGGCGAAGCCGCAGGCAGACGCTAGTATATAATTATTACAAAAGACTCGCACATCAAAATCTACCGAATATTATACTAATTTGAAAGAACGGCGATAGAGACACCGATCGATGAAATGAATGGTAATGATAGCAATGATGAAAGCGTTATTGGCGTGGATGAGATCGTGAAGGCACTGGGAAGTATGAAAGTAGGTAAGGCTGCAGGATATGACAGGATTACAGTCGAAATGCTGAAGGCTGGACAGGGTATCATAGTTGGTCAATTGCAGCGGTTATATAACTTGTGCTGGGGCACCGGCCGAATACCTAAGTGTCGCCGCCCACGGGCCACCGGCCACAATCACAAAACGCCGCCACCGCATATTTCCTGTAGTTTTCATACATTTTATATGGGCTCGCCGCACACGGTTGAGGCTGGTGGCCGCCACACGCTACAATCGTCGTTGCGCGCTTCTTGTGGCCCGCACCGGCCACTAAACGTCGCTACACGCCACTTGCGCGATTCCCCACCCCTCTCTCCCTTCCTCAGTAAACCTGTTAAAGTCGGAGGCAACGCACGCACGTAGTCTGTTGTTGTAAATATGGATATAGAATTATTTATATCAGAGATTCAATATCGTCCTGCGATTTGGGATTCAAAACGTGATAGATATAGTATTAGAGTGGCGACCACCGACCAAGTGGCTGCTGCGCGCTTCAGCTACTTTTGTAGCTGCGACTAGCTTCTTGTGGCGGCGTTTGTGGTAGTGGCCAGTGGCACGTGTGCGGTGACCCTAAGGGTCAGCGAAACGGGCCACCGACCACAGCCACTAGTGGCCAGCGACAGCCACTTAACTCTCTTTTCCCATATATTTTGTATAGACGTGTGCACACGTGTGGCCGGTGGCGGCCACTCGCTACAGAAATAAAATATATGAAAAAGTGTGTAAAGTGGCTGTTGCTGGCCACCGGTGGCTGTGGTCGGTGGCCCATTTGCGCCGACCATAATGAATGGGCCACAGCTGTAGTTGTGCCTCTTTATAAAGGCAAAGGCTCGCAACAAGACTGCAAAAACTACAGAGGCCTTCTCAACATTGTTGGCAAATTGTATGCAAAGGTAATGATTGAAAGAGTTAAGAAAGTAACCGACAAGAAAATATGGGACGTAGAAGCGGGATTCCGAAAGGGATGTACGGATCAGGTGTTTTCCTTGCGAAGCATAGCCGAAAAGTTTTTGGCCAAAAGTCGAAAGGTCTATTGCGCATTTGTGGATTTGGAAAAGGCTTACGATAAAGTGGTGAGGAATGAAATGTGGTCGGTGCTGTCAATGAATGGGGTGGACAGCAGCGTCATCCGAGCTCTAAAATCCCTTTATGAGGATTCTAGAGCTTGTGTAAGTATAAACGGAGCATACACTGACTTGTTTACCATCGAGAAAGGTGTTAGACAAGGATGTGTAGCGTCGCCGTGGCTGTTAAACCTCTTCATGGACAGTTGTTTGCAATATTTAAAACATAGTGACTGCGGATTAAGGATGAATGGGTTACTCGTCAAATGCCTCCTTTATGCTGATGATCCGGTAATACTTGCATCTGCAGCGGAGGAGTTGCAGGCATGGTAACAATCATCCATGGTGCGTTAGAGAGGAAAGGAATGAAAGTGAATGTAAGTAAAACGAAAGTTATGGTTTTTGAAAAGGAGTGCTGCGTTACGGCTTGTAATGTTTTGATCGATGGACAGCGAGTGGAACAAGTGCAAGAGTTTGTTTACTTAGGTACGTTGTTTACAAGAGTTGGTAGAATGAAGAAGATATTGAAAGAAGAGTTAATGCAGGTAATAGAGTGAATGGAGCTCTGAAGGCGTTTATGAACAGTCAAAACGTGTCCAAAAAGGCACGTTTGGGTGTGCATAGAGGGATGTTAGTGTCTACCCTTATGTATGGTAGTGAAAGTAGGGTATGGCAGAAGAGACTTGAAAGTAGAATAAATGCTGTAGAAATGAGAGCACTGACAAGTATGGGTGGTGTATCTTTGACCGACAGAGTAAAGAATTGTGTGATAAGAGAGTGGTGTGGGGTAAAGGAAGATGTAGTGACAAGCATCGAGAAAGGCATGTTAAGATTGTTTGGGCACATGGAGAGGATTGATGACGAAAGAAGATATATAAGGCAAGTGTGAATGGGACTGGACGGAGGGGAAGACCTAGGTGGACGTTCCCTGACCAGATTGGAGACATCCTAAAAAAAGGACAGGTCAGTGAGTCTATGTATGTATGTATACTAATTTCTATTGCAGGTCCTTTAAGCGTGGCGATCTACCTGTCGGACTGCGAGGTGACCAAACTGGAGAGTTTCATTCGAGACTGGTCCGACACACTCAGCGCCAGAAAGAATATCGGATACCATTTAGTGTTTAAGCATGATGCGGTAAGTTGCTTACTATAAATAGTACGAGATCCAACGACAACCCAACCTACTAGACACCTATTGTTATCATTTCTACAAACAAACAAATCTGTCAAAGCGGTGAGGTATGCGGGGCGAAGGGGGGCTACAAAAATGCAATCTAATTAGCCGGTTCAAATTTGCGGTACGTCATAATTCATAACTAGTGTTGGGATTGGTCTAATGTAAGACGTATAAGTCTAGTCTCTTTTTAAATAAATTCAAATTATTTAAAAAGAGACAGCTGACTTTTGATCCACTTTAGACAAAGAAATGAAAAGATTCTTGTTAAGCTAATGTACCATTCATCGAAAAGTAAATTGCCACTTAAAAATATAACAAATTATACATTTTAGCATCTATTTCGATCTATAAAGATTAAGATAAACATGTCGCACATCTGATTCATTCTAAAATAGCCTCTACACATTGAACATAAGGTTGCTATTCCCAGGTGCACTACCCAGTGAACTACCTCCGCAACGTGGCGCTAGAGAACGTGCACACTCCGTACGTGTTCCTTATGGACGTAGACTTTGTGCCGATGCCGGGCCTCTACGACCACCTCAGGAACGCCATACAACTTGTTAACCCTTACCCACAGAAGAAGGTATGATATTATTTCTTTTTTTTTTTTAACCAAACTAAAAAAATTAAAGGTAAAGAGAACTAAAAAACATGCTTTTATAAAACCCAAACAAAAAAAATCTAAATAAATTTCTCCTCCACCTTCTAGCACGGTGCATGGTGTCAATAGATTACTTGATAAACACCCCACGCTTCTATTTACATAGCAATAAGTATAATATTTTTATTTTTTTTTGGATTTTATAAAAGCGGGCTTTTACCTTTTATTTATTTTTAGTAACTTTTTCTTTAATTTCATAGCTTTTATTTAGTTTTTTTTATTTCATATTATTGCATTTTCATCGGTCCTTGACAAATATGCAGTTTCAAATTAATTCAACGTTTCAAAGTCGATCAAATTCATGTCCAAAGTTTCCGTTGCATACATACAACCGAAGCCAATCAAAGCGTGTTAAAAATTGGGCAAGTGCGAGTCGGACTCGCGCACGAAGGGTGCCGTACCATTATGTATAAAAGAAAATTACGTTTGTTATATGTATACTTAAGTATTTTTTAAGTTTTTACCTGTTTATTAAGATCGAGTAACAAATTGCTTGAAAATTACGTTTGTTGTATGGGAGCCCCCTTTATTATTTACTTTTTTTTAATTTAATTATTTATTTTGAAGGATAATATTCAACTACATATTCTGTGAAAATTTTAAGCGTCTACTTGTTACCGTTAGTAATTTTGAGCAAAAAATACGAAAATAAACACGTTTATTGTATGGGAGCCCCCCTTAATATTTTTTTTTTAATTTTTAGTATTTGTTGTTATAGCAACAGAAATACATAATTTGTGAAAATTTCAGCTTTCTAGCTATCACGGTTTATGAAATACAGCCTGGTGACAGACAGACAGACGGACAGACAGACAGCGGAGGCTTAGTAATAGGGTCCGTTTTTTACCTTTTAGGTACGGAACCCCAAAAGGGCCTGCGTCCGCAATAGTAAGGGAGCATCCATAAATTACATCACATGTTTTTACGAGTTTAATTTTTTGTTCCTTTCATGACTGTTTGCCTCCTCATACAAAAAAACAGCGGGTCTTAATCGCGTAAAATTAATTTATTTAAGGTATAAATACCGTTTAAAAAATATAGCGTATAATATATATATATATATATATAAAACATTAGTTACCGAAGTTTCGATCGTCTTGCACCGGTCATGGTCGCGGAGAGACTGATGAGAGCTCAGCGCCGTTTTGTGGAAGTGCGGATTTCGGCACCTACCCTCACTTGGTTTACCACTGTTACCTTAAATAAGTTAATAGGCTTGTGTCCACTAAGAATAAATTGGTTTGATTTTAGTACCTTTAGATTTATTCTTATTTGTATAGTTGGTGCCATGAGAATATAGAAATTTTGTAAACACACATTCAGGGCTTTACATTTCAACCTTTGTTTCAAACATGTGTAGTGGTTTAGATTTTATGTTTTAGTGAATTTTATACTTTTTGAATACTTTTTTTTTCAAATTCTCAATTATGCTAGTAAGCATGTATTCGAATTTATATTTTTTTATATTATTATCTATGATTGCCTGATTGTGTTATACCTACGTGTTTTACAAATAATTTAAAGAAAAACAAAAAACCCGACTGCGTAAAAAATAACAAAATCTAAAAAGAAAGAAACAAGGCCAGTAGTTTAGAATTCTAATGCAGAACAGAACGACTCACAGTCGAGGCCCATTCAAATTTTACCAATCAAATGTTCCCAAGGGGCCCCGACTGTGAGTCGTTCTGTTCTGCATTAGAATTCTAAACTACTGGCCTTGTTTCTTTCTTTTTAGATTTTGTTATTTTTTACGCAGTCGGGTTTTTTGTTTTTCTTTAAATTATTTTTTTATTTTATACTTTTTTATTATTCACTGTTTTTTTGTTTGTTTATCGTTTATACTTGAAGTAAAAACTTAAATCAATAAGTAACAACATTAGCGAGAATGATTGTTTTATTAAACAACTTAAATCGTTATATATCCTTAACTATTATTTAAAATGAAAAATGATAAAAGGAACCTAAAGATGATTTTAAAACACCTATTCAACGACACCCCACATGGCATAGGTCATCGACATTTTATTTTTTTCATTTTGACAATATGGCGTCTGGTTGTCGCTGTGGTGAATTTTGATTACTGTCATGTCTTTAGTGACACTCGCAAGGTTAAGACGAATCGATTGACGTAAGAATCATCAAAATCGGCTTACGCATTTGGTCTCTAGAACGCCACATAGAAACAAACATACATACATACATACCTACATACATACATACATACATACCTACATACATACATACATACATAGACTGATAAACACATTACCCTCCTTTGCGTCGCGCAGTCGGGTAAAAAAAGCATTTTGTGTTTGAGTGGTCGAATTTTCCGGAAGAATTTTTCATCAATTCACGTAAATAATTCTGTAAATGCAAGTCAATAATAGAATTCGATGTATGTGAATGATAGAGTACAAACATGATACTCTTTTATTTACTTGACTTTTTTAATCACAGGCAATAAATAATCTGCTTAAAATAGCAAAGCTATCATAAAATATTTAAAAATTTACCACGAGTTAATAATATTACAAACAACTACCTATTACATCGCCTCTTAAACCTCTAAAAATATATTTTTATCCTCTGATAAATGCCCGCCAAGCCCAAGATTGAAACATTCCAATGGATTAACGCAAAACGTTGACGTTCCAGGCATCTGACGAATTCCAGTACCACAAAATACTGTGGACACTGTGAGCGCATATATATCGATAAAAACCCGATCAATTGACATATTACTTTCCAATGATACATATCTATGTACCGTTGCGTTTATTGCATTTGACTTTATTTGTATTTGATAGAACTGTCGCTGAGTCACTTAGTAGATTTTTTTTGTTTACAAAAAGTCTACGTTCTCGTAGCACGGATTATAGATGTGAATTTTGTTTATTATCTATAATATAAAAATGAATCGCAAAATGTGTTGGTAAGCGCATAACTCAACAACGCCTGGACCAATTTGGACAATTCTTTTTTTTAAATGTTCGTTAAAGTTCAGAGATGGTTTTTACGGCGAGAAAAATTCTAATAACTGCCGGAAAAAGCCTAAAAACAACCCTTTTCTTTTTTCCATACAAACGTTTTCTAACTAAAACGTAGAGTCAATTTGTAATTTATTACCGCTGCATAAAGTTCAAATTCGCGTGCGTTGATATACTTCTTTGTTCGATGGCAGTTTTGACAGGTTTCCGGACCTGAAGTCTCAGTGCTGCCGCCCAGCGGGCTTCATGTCAGAAAAAACCCATTGATAATCCCTACTTAATATTATAAATTCGAAATCGTGTATATCAATTTTGTTGAATTTTAATGTAGAGATACATATATTGGACCATGGAGACGAATATAGGCTACCATAAGTTGTAAAAATTAAACTGGGAGGAATTGTAGGGAGGGTAGAAGTTTGTACGGCACAAATTTACCTCTTGGAAGTAAGAACGCATGCGCTGATAATTGATTGCTGCGCATGTGCTATCGCATATCTGTCAGTACTGTCACGTCATACCTACATAATGTCATATTGTGCACGTTGATTAAATTGTTCGCATTATCTATACTAATATAATAAAGCGGAAGAGTTTGTTTGTTTGTTTGTTTGAACGCGCTAATCTCAGGAACTACCGGTCGGATCTAAAAAATATTTTTGTATAAGATAGCCCAGTTATTCCGGAAGGCCAAAGGCTATATAACATATCGCTTCGACCCTTTGGGGCCGGGCAAAAGGCTAAAAAGGCTAAAAGATAATGTCGGCTAATCTCAGGAACTAGCAGTCGGATTTTAAAAATTGTTATTGCCTATGATAGCCCAATTATTCCGAAAGGCTATATAAAATTACGCCACAAATTTTAGGGGCCAGACAAAAATAATAAAATGGTCAAACGAGAAGGGGGGGTGGGATGGGTCAAAGGCAAAAAATGCTAAACGAACAGGATACAATCTATATGGGTATCGTTTTCGAGATTTTCGGGACGCTGATTAATAATATGAAATTTATTTAGTGATCCAAGATGGCGGACAGAAAATCAAAGATGGCGGATGAGAAAATTTTAAAAATCGATATGGGTATCGCCATATTTTAAGGGGTGGGGAATCGCAATACAACAAAAAGTGATCAAAAATGGCGGAGAGGAAATCAAAGACGGCGGACAGGATTTTTTTTAAGTCGATATATGTATCGTCTCCGATATTTTAAGGAATGGGGAATTCAATATTATATAAAAATCTATGTTTGTTTGTTCATCATTTACAGACTCTGAAATGATAAGAGATTAAGCGCTAAGTCAATGGTACTTTGGAAAAGGGGTGTGACGTCAATCCTTGACGCATCACTCGGCCCGGTCGACCCCGCCGCCCGCGCCCTGCAACGGACTATAAATACTGAAGCGCTGGCTGCGCCCGGCCTTTCTGGCGCCTCCAGGCAGACGAGCTAAGTGACCACCTTTCCTGGACGACCCGGCAGCGGACCCTTAACAAACTCCTTACCATCGCCGAATCACGCGACCCTGTTTATATCTTTTCGAATAACATTTTTTTAGTAATTTTTTCGTAAGTAAAACGCTTTGCTAAATGATGTTTAGATTTACTTGACGAATTAAATTAATTTTTATTGTAACATTCAACTCACATTTTTTATTTAACCAAACCCAAAGGCGATTCAACGTTACAGGGGCTTGGAAAAAAGGGAATTAAATAAAAACTCTTAAAAAGGCGATACAGAGTTCGCTGGGTCAGCTGATCAAAGATGGCGAATAGGAAATCAAAGATGGCGGACGGGTTATTTTTTAAATATAGTCGATATGGGTATCGTCTCCGATATTTTATGTAATGGGAAATTCAATATTATATAAAAATCTATGTTTGTTTGTTCATCATTTATAGACTCTGAAATGATAAGACACTTTGGAAAAGAGGCTTGGAAAAAAGGGAATTAAATAAAAACTCTTAAAAAGGCGATACGGAGTTCGCTGGGTCAGCTAGTTTATTATAAAAAGTTAAGATTAATGTTATTTTCAGGGTTTTAAACCTTAAAATAATATCTTTATTCTTGTGACAGTGAACTCTAATCAGAAATTAGTACGTCACATCGTGCGTCCGCCATTGTTGTTGTTGACGTTTTGGTAGTAAATACAACAAATACGTCAAATTTTGTACCTCCTTCCGAGTAAAATCTTTTTTGAAAATGTGGGATTCATTTATAAATTGAATTAAAGGAAATAAAAGTGGGTACATCAGACCAGATGTCATTCACGGTTTGTTTTGTTTTGCACTTCGTGTCGTCACTCAACCGCCATGATGGTTTACACTTTTACAGCGTTTTCGCGTCAAATTCAAATGGGTTTTAAAAAAGCTGTCATTAGTAATGTTACTGATCGATTTTTGAAGCAATATCCGTTATTTTGGTTTAACATCTTTCATAGAAACGAATCAATCACTAATTACATTTAGGACACAAGCCTATTTTACGCGACTAAGACTAAACCGAGACCGCTAAATTATCTAATATATAAAAATCTCGTGTCACAGTTTTCGTTCCCGTACTCCTCCGAAACGGCTTGACCGATTTTAATGAATTTTTTTGTGCTTATCCGGTATCTATGAGAATCGGCCAACATCTATTTTTCAAAAAAAAAAAAATTTTGCAAAACAACGTTTGCCGGGTCAGCTAGTTTTATATATAAAATACATTTGATTTGTCTACATCATATATGATGTAGACAAATCGTGAAAGTTTAAAATCGTTTGTTTGCCTCCTCCCTCGTACTTGTCATAGCTGGCCTTTTACATCCTTATTTCTTTATTAACCTACCTCTTGTATATTGGCCCTGATAAATCTTGGGTCGCGGGAGACCAGGACCAAAGCCCTCCTACAAAAGGAGGGCCCAAGCGTTTAAATCAGGGATCTTTTGTGCCTAGTATTAGATTTGCATTCTGTAAATTAAGTTGTTTTATGTATGTGAAAAATTTTATAGCTTACCTTGTGGCCTGGCTGAATCATGAGTTTCATTTTGTATTACAGTGCCTGGTAGTGGCGGCGTTCGAAACGCAGCGCTACCGCGCGTCGCCGCCGCGCAACAAGGGGGCGCTGCTGGCGCGCATGGCGGGGCACTACGGGCCCCAAGACGTCGCGCCCTTCCGCGCCCGGGAGTGGCCTCGGGGACACAGAGCTACTAACTATAGTCGCTGGGTCACTGCTACCGCTCCCTACGAGGTTAGTGACACGTTCGAGACGCAGCGCTACCGCGCGTCGCCGCCGCGCAACAAGGGGGCGCTGCTGGCGCGCATGGCGGGGCACTACGGGCCCCAAGACGTCGCGCCCTTCCGCGCCCGGGAGTGGCCCCGGGGACACAGAGCTACTAACTATAGTCGCTGGGTCACTGCTACCGCTCCCTACGAGGTTAGTGTACTAGTACTTCGAGATGGTTCGGAATGGTAACTAAATTTATTGAGTAAGGTAAATGCAAATTTTGAGAACTTTACAAAAAATTATAAAAAATAAATTTTAAAATATCACCGTGAACATTTTGCGTGTCCACGCCTTTTTAGATTAGTATGTTTGAGACGTAGCGTACCAATTACATTATCATGTATGTTATATTTCTATGGTTAAAACGATAATATCAGTTCGTACCATTGGTTATCTTTGGTAATTATTGTTTGACACTGGTCACATTGTAAGATGACAGATCATCTCAGTTCCGCAAAAAAAATTGAAGAACACCTTTTTGCAACTCGTGTGAATTTGTATAATTCAAGTAAATTTGGTAAAACCCTTGTAAATTGCCGCTATTTGATCTGCCCGGCATCGGTTTAGTAAGCCATTGATAAATTTGTGATATTGTATTGAACTATTTGACATTTTGTAAAAATTGTGAAATCGCATCTCGTGCAGCGTGCCTTGAAGACGTCGCGTTTGGAGTATAAATAGCTAAGTACCTAGATATAACACTCCTCATCTTGGCCAATTTAGTTGTGTGTTTATCTAGCTAGCACCAGGCCTGACACCAGTGAAGATCCAGGTAACTGCATATTGTATTTGATTCTTAGCGCTGAGAAACTCATGCCCGTTTTCACCAACGGCCCCTAAAATTTAAGTGTCCCCTAAGCTACTTTAAGGGCCACCTAGCGAACGTTTTGGTTTTCACCAACTGTTAAGAGTCACCTAACGCATTAGGTAACACCTTATATTTAGGGGCTAAATATGCGACCCCTTAAACGTTAAGTGACATTTAACCACTTATTTTTAGGTTACTTCAGTGTGCGCGAACTTGTGCTTTTGGCGGTTGCTTTACATTAAGAGATAAAATGGATATCGAACATGACTTATTTGAAGCTATGGAAGCAATCGCATGTGTTATTGCCACCCAAGCCCAGCTTTTTGCTTCATTTATCGCCCTTTCCTGTCTTTTTATTTAGCACTGTATCTTTATGTTTCAAAAGTAACTGTATTAATCTGTCCTTATCTTCCAGTGAAAAGTTTTGCCCACGTCTCCTTTTTTCAGCCATTGTTAATCAATAATACACCACACTAACGATTACTAAGAAATAACGAAAAAAAAATAACACGAGTCACGTAAGTTCACGGAACGAAATGAACCGCCACAAACTTTAGTTCCGTCAAATTACGTCTAGCGCCAAAAAAATGTCACCTTTTTTAGAGCAAAGACTGCTGCCATACAGCCTAATGGGTAATATATTTTTTTTATTTATAACTATTTAGCATCCGCTAGGTTAAGATCAATGTGTCTTTTCATATATCAATCAAAACAATACGTATTACAATTATTGAAGCTGAATATTAATAGAAAAGTAAACATAAGTATTTTATCGACACAAGTTTGCATGTTGGCCTCGCACTATGCGTCACCTAATTAAGGGACCCCAAACTAAGTAGTCCTTATGATCGTGAAACGAAATTTGAGAAAGGGGATGATTTAAGGTATCCCTTACGGTAAGGGATTCTTAGTTAAGAATCTGTATAGGGGCCGTTGGTGAAAACGGGCAGCTTTATATATGTCCACTCCTTGCTTGCCATAGTCAGGTGGATGTAATACAAACTTTCACTGCCGTCTGCAACACTTTCCCACCTGCCTAGAGCAAATTCTGAATAATGTAAATAGAATTACATATCATGTAATATGTAAGGTCTTTTTCTGTCACATCCAATTTATGAACCAAATAAAAATAAAAAAGAGTACCTACTAAAAATTATATATAAGGGGTTATCCATAAATTACGTCACGCGTTTTTCATAATTTTTACTTACCCAGGTAAAAAATCATGAAAAACGCGTGACGTAATTTATGTCATCATCATCATCATCATCAGCCTTTAACAGTCCACTGCTGGACTAGGCCTCTCCTTTGAAAGGGTATCGAACATAACACAAAGAAAACTAATACTGTATGTGAAATACTAATATGTTAATGTAAATAAACTCTTCATGAGTTCAATTCGTAATACTGGTTGCAGCGAGATGAGCATTTAAAACACATTCCTGCATGCTAAATGAGTGTATGCTTTGTTTGTTGGCAGGTGGAGTGGCAATCAGATTACGAGCCATATCTAGTAGTACACAGGTCTGTGCCCAAGTATGACACGCGGTTCTCGGGATTTGGCTGGAACAAGGTAAGTAATTGCCTTTTGCTTATTAAAATTGATGGTGGAATCATAACGATCCAGTGGAATGTCTTTGATTATATAAAGAGGAATATTCTAATTGGTTCAGGAATATACTGAACGAGTTTTTGAATCACCTCTTCTAATTTGGCAAAAGCATGCTTGCAAGGATAGCTATTTTGATCGTTATCGCTACACTCTACTGAGGTCGTGGCCATCACATCAAATTTTTGTTCTCACGATGGAAAGTCTATTCCGTGTATAATGTCTAATATTTTCCTAATCAAATACTTTATCTCCTCCAACACTCTTGGGAACTATTCTGCCCGGAGCCGTCTATGTTGTTAGAATATTTCATTTTTTAAAAATTCTTAAAACACTTCCAGAAATTTCAAATTTCAGGCGTTTCAATTATGAAATAGACTATCAATCAAGCCTTACATTCTATATTCCCAGGTGTCCCACAGCGTAGAGCTGAGAGCGCAAGGTTACCGCGCGCTAGTACTGCCGGACGCCTTCGTACTTCACACGCCCCACGCGCCCTCGCACGACATCACCGCCTTCCGCGCCGACCCGCGCTACCGCATGTAAGTGTACTAAGTGTCCACCACATAGCTATACCTTCGTACTTCACACGCGCCCTCGCACGACATCACCGCCTTCCGCGCCGACCCGCGCTACCGCATGTAAGTGTACTAAGTGTCCACCACATAGCTATACCTTCGTACTTCACACGCCCCACGCGCCCTCGCACGACATCACCGCCTTCCGCGCCGACCCGCGCTACCGCATGTAAGTGTACTAAGTGTCCACCACATAGCTATACCTTCGTACTTCACACGCCCCACGCGCCCTCGCACGACATCACCGCCTTCCGCGCCGACCCGCGCTACCGCATGTAAGTGTACTAAGTGTCCACCACATAGCTATACCTTCGTACTTCACACGCCCCACGCGCCCTCGCACGACATCACCGCCTTCCGCGCCGACCCGCGCTACCGCATGTAAGTGTACTAAGTGTCCACCACATAGCTATACCTTCGTACTTCACACGCCCCACGCGCCCTCGCACGACATCACCGCCTTCCGCGCCGACCCGCGCTACCGCATGTAAGTGTACTAAGTGTCCACCACATAGCTATACCTTCGTACTTCACACGCCCCACGCGCCCTCGCACGACATCACCGCCTTCCGCGCCGACCCGCGCTACCGCATGTAAGTGTACTAAGTGTCCACCACATAGCTATACCTTCGTACTTCACACGCGCCCTCGCACGACATCACCGCCTTCCGCGCCGACCCGCGCTACCGCATGTAAGTGTACTAAGTGTCCACCACATAGCTATACCTTCGTACTTCACACGCCCCACGCGCCCTCGCACGACATCACCGCCTTCCGCGCCGACCCGCGCTACCGCATGTAAGTGTACTAAGTGTCCACCACATAGCTATACCTTCGTACTTCACACGCCCCACGCGCCCTCGCACGACATCACCGCCTTCCGCGCCGACCCGCGCTACCGCATGTAAGTGTACTAAGTGTCCACCACATAGCTATACCTTCGTACTTCACACGCCCCACGCGCCCTCGCACGACATCACCGCCTTCCGCGCCGACCCGCGCTACCGCATGTAAGTGTACTAAGTGTCCACCACATAGCTATACCTTCGTACTTCACACGCCCCACGCGCCCTCGCACGACATCACCGCCTTCCGCGCCGACCCGCGCTACCGCATGTAAGTGTACTAAGTGTCCACCACATAGCTATACCTTCGTACTTCACACGCCCCACGCGCCCTCGCACGACATCACCGCCTTCCGCGCCGACCCGCGCTACCGCATGTAAGTGTACTAAGTGTCCACCACATAGCTATACCTTCGTACTTCACACGCCCCACGCGCCCTCGCACGACATCACCGCCTTCCGCGCCGACCCGCGCTACCGCATGTAAGTGTACTAAGTGTCCACCACATAGCTATACCTTCGTACTTCACACGCCCCACGCGCCCTCGCACGACATCACCGCCTTCCGCGCCGACCCGCGCTACCGCATGTAAGTGTACTAAGTGTCCACCACATAGCTATACCTTCGTACTTCACACGCGCCCTCGCACGACATCACCGCCTTCCGCGCCGACCCGCGCTACCGCATGTAAGTGTACTAAGTGTCCACCACATAGCTATACCTTCGTACTTCACACGCGCCCTCGCACGACATCACCGCCTTCCGCGCCGACCCGCGCTACCGCATGTAAGTGTACTAAGTGTCCACCACATAGCTATACCTTCGTACTTCACACGCGCCCTCGCACGACATCACCGCCTTCCGCGCCGACCCGCGCTACCGCATGTAAGTGTACTAAGTGTCCACCACATAGCTATACCTTCGTACTTCACACGCGCCCTCGCACGACATCACCGCCTTCCGCGCCGACCCGCGCTACCGCATGTAAGTGTACTAAGTGTCCACCACATAGCTATACCTTCGTACTTCACACGCGCCCTCGCACGACATCACCGCCTTCCGCGCCGACCCGCGCTACCGCATGTAAGTGTACTAAGTGTCCACCACATAGCTATACCTTCGTACTTCACACGCGCCCTCGCACGACATCACCGCCTACCGCGCCGACCCGCGCTACCGCATGTAAGTGTACTAAGTGTCCACCACATAGCTATACCTTCGTACTTCACACGCGCCCTCGCACGACATCACCGCCTTCCGCGCCGACCCGCGCTACCGCATGTAAGTGTACTAAGTGTCCACCACATAGCTATACCTTCGTACTTCACACGCCCCACGCGCCCTCGCACGACATCACAGCCTTCCGCGCCGACCCGCGCTACCGCATGTAAGTGTACTAAGTGTCCACCACATAGCTATACCTTCGTACTTCACACGCCCCACGCGCCCTCGCACGACATCACCGCCTTCCGCGCCGACCCGCGCTACCGCATGTAAGTGTACTAAGTGTCCACCACATAGCTATACCTTCGTACTTCACACGCCCCACGCGCCCTCGCACGACATCACCGCCTTCCGCGCCGACCCGCGCTACCGCATGTAAGTGTACTAAGTGTCCACCACATAGCTATACCTTCGTACTTCACACGCGCCCTCGCACGACATCACCGCCTTCCGCGCCGACCCGCGCTACCGCATGTAAGTGTACTAAGTGTCCACCACATAGCTATACCTTCGTACTTCACACGCCCCACGCGCCCTCGCACGACATCACAGCCTTCCGCGCCGACCCGCGCTACCGCATGTAAGTGTACTAAGTGTCTACCACATAGCTATACCTTCGTACTTCACACGCGCCCTCGCACGACATCACCGCCTTCCGCGCCGACCCGCGCTACCGCATGTAAGTGTACTAAGTGTCCACCACATAGCTATACCTTCGTACTTCACACGCGCCCTCGCACGACATCACCGCCTTCCGCGCCGACCCGCGCTACCGCATGTAAGTGTACTAAGTGTCCACCACATAGCTATACCTTCGTACTTCAAACGCCCCACGCGCCCTCGCACGACATCACAGCCTTCCGCGCCGACCCGCGCTACCGCATGTAAGTGTACTAAGTGTCCACCACATAGCTATACCTTCGTACTTCACACGCCCCACGCGCCCTCGCACGACATCACCGCCTTCCGCGCCGACCCGCGCTACCGCATGTAAGTGTACTAAGTGTCCACCACATAGCTATACCTTCGTACTTCACACGCCCCACGCGCCCTCGCACGACATCACCGCCTTCCGCGCCGACCCGCGCTACCGCATGTAAGTGTACTAAGTGTCCACCACATAGCTATACCTTCGTACTTCACACGCGCCCTCGCACGACATCACCGCCTTCCGCGCCGACCCGCGCTACCGCATGTAAGTGTACTAAGTGTCCACCACATAGCTATACCTTCGTACTTCACACGCCCCACGCGCCCTCGCACGACATCACAGCCTTCCGCGCCGACCCGCGCTACCGCATGTAAGTGTACTAAGTGTCTACCACATAGCTATACCTTCGTACTTCACACGCGCCCTCGCACGACATCACCGCCTTCCGCGCCGACCCGCGCTACCGCATGTAAGTGTACTAAGTGTCCACCACATAGCTATACCTTCGTACTTCACACGCACCCTCGCACGACATCACCGCCTTCCGCGCCGACCCGCGCTACCGCATGTAAGTGTACTAAGTGTCCACCACATAGCTATACCTTCGTACTTCACACGCGCCCTCGCACGACATCACCGCCTTCCGCGCCGACCCGCGCTACCGCATGTAAGTGTACTAAGTGTCCACCACATAGCTATACCTTCGTACTTCACACGCGCCCTCGCACGACATCACCGCCTTCCGCGCCGACCCGCGCTACCGCATGTAAGTGTACTAAGTGTCCACCACATAGCTATACCTTCGTACTTCACACGCCCCACGCGCCCTCGCACGACATCACCGCCTTCCGCGCCGACCCGCGCTACCGCATGTAAGTGTACTAAGTGTCCACCACATAGCTATACCTTCGTACTTCACACGCCCCACGCGCCCTCGCACGACATCACCGCCTTCCGCGCCGACCCGCGCTACCGCATGTAAGTGTACTAAGTGTCCACCACATAGCTATACCTTCGTACTTCACACGCGCCCTCGCACGACATCACCGCCTTCCGCGCCGACCCGCGCTACCGCATGTAAGTGTACTAAGTGTCAACCACATAGCTATACCTTCGTACTTCACACGCCCCACGCGCCCTCGCACGACATCACCGCCTTCCGCGCCGACCCGCGCTACCGCATGTAAGTGTACTAAGTGTCCACCACATAGCTATACCTTCGTACTTCACACGCCCCACGCGCCCTTGCACGACATCACCGCCTTCCGCGCCGACCCGCGCTACCGCATGTAAGTGTACTAAGTGTCCACCACATAGCTATACCTTCGTACTTCACACGCGCCCTCGCACGACATCACAGCCTTCCGCGCCGACCCGCGCTACCGCATGTAAGTGTACTAAGTGTCCACCACATAGCTATACCTTCGTACTTCACACGCCCCACGCGCCCTCGCACGACATCACAGCCTTCCGCGCCGACCCGCGCTACCGCATGTAAGTGTACTAAGTGTCTACCACATAGCTATACCTTCGTACTTCACACGCGCCCTCGCACGACATCACCGCCTTCCGCGCCGACCCGCGCTACCGCATGTAAGTGTACTAAGTGTCCACCACATAGCTATACCTTCGTACTTCACACGCGCCCTCGCACGATATCACCGCCTTCCGCGCCGACCCGCGCTACCGCATGTAAGTGTACTAAGTGTCCACCACATAGCTATACCTTCGTACTTCACACGCGCCCTCGCACGACATCACCGCCTTCCGCGCCGACCCGCGCTACCGCATGTAAGTGTACTAAGTGTCCACCACATAGCTATACCTTCGTACTTCACACGCGCCCTCGCACGACATCACCGCCTTCCGCGCCGACCCGCGCTACCGCATGTAAGTGTACTAAGTGTCCACCACATAGCTATACCTTCGTACTTCACACGCCCCACGCGCCCTCGCACGACATCACCGCCTTCCGCGCCGACCCGCGCTACCGCATGTAAGTGTACTAAGTGTCCACCACATAGCTATACTTTCGTACTTCACACGCCCCACGCGCCCTCGCACGACATCACCGCCTTCCGCGCCGACCCGCGCTACCGCATGTAAGTGTACTAAGTGTCCACCACATAGCTATACCTTCGTACTTCACACGCCCCACGCGCCCTCGCACGACATCACCGCCTTCCGCGCCAATTCGCGCTACCGCATGTAAATGTACTAAGTGTCCACCACATAGCTATACCTTCGTACTTCACACGCCCCACGCGCCCTCGCACGACATCACCGCCTTCCGCGCCGACCCGCGCTACCGCATGTAAGTGTACTAAGTGTCCACCACATAGCTATACCTTCGTACTTCACACGCGCCCTCGCACGACATCACCGCCTTCCGCGCCGACCCGCGCTACCGCATGTAAGTGTACTAAGTGTCCACCACATAGCTATACCTTCGTACTTCACACGCCTCACGCGCCCTCGCACGACATCACCGCCTTCCGCACCGACCCGCGCTACCGCATGTAAGTGTACTATGTGTCCACCACATAGCTATACCTTCGTACTTCACACGCGCCCTCGCACGACATCACCGCCTGCCGCGCCGACCCGCGCTACCGCATGTAAGTGTACTATGTGTCCACCACATAGCTATACCTTCGTACTTCACACGCCTCACGCGCCCTCGCACGACATCACCGCCTTCCGCACCGACCCGCGCTACCGCATGTAAGTGTACTATGTGTCCACCACATAGCTATACCTTCGTACTTCACACGCGCCCTCGCACGACATCACCGCCTGCCGCGCCGACCCGCGCTACCGCATGTAAGTGTACTATGTGTCCACCACATAGCTATACCTTCGTACTTCACACGCGCCCTCGCACGACATCACCGCCTGCCGCGCCGACCCGCGCTACCGCATGTAAGTGTACTATGTGTCCACCACATAGCTATACCTTCGTACTTCACACGCGCCCTCGCACGACATCATCGCCTTCCGCGCCGACCCGCGCTACCGCATGTAAGTGTACTATGTGTCCACCACATAGCTATACCTTCGTACTTCACACGCGCCCTCGCACGACATCACCGCCTGCCGCGCCGACCCGCGCTACCGCATGTAAGTGTACTATGTGTCCACCACATAGCTATACCTTCGTACTTCACACGCCTCACGCGCCCTCGCACGACATCACCGCCTTCCGCACCGACCCGCGCTACCGCATGTAAGTGTACTATGTGTCCACCACATAGCTATACCTTCGTACTTCACACGCGCCCTCGCACGACATCACCGCCTGCCGCGCCGACCCGCGCTACCGCATGTAAGTGTACTATGTGTCCACCACATAGCTATACCTTCGTACTTCACACGCCTCACGCGCCCTCGCACGACATCACCGCCTTCCGCACCGACCCGCGCTACCGCATGTAAGTGTACTATGTGTCCACCACATAGCTATACCTTCGTACTTCACACGCGCCCTCGCACGACATCACCGCCTGCCGCGCCGACCCGCGCTACCGCATGTAAGTGTACTATGTGTCCACCACATAGCTATACCTTCGTACTTCACACGCCTCACGCGCCCTCGCACGACATCACCGCCTTCCGCACCGACCCGCGCTACCGCATGTAAGTGTACTATGTGTCCACCACATAGCTATACCTTCGTACTTCACACGCGCCCTCGCACGACATCACCGCCTGCCGCGCCGACCCGCGCTACCGCATGTAAGTGTACTATGTGTCCACCACATAGCTATACCTTCGTACTTCACACGCGCCCTCGCACGACATCACCGCCTGCCGCGCCGACCCGCGCTACCGCATGTAAGTGAACTATGTGTCCACCACATAGCTATACCTTCGTACTTCACACGCGCCCTCGCACGACATCACCGCCTGCCGCGCCGACCCGCGCTACCGCATGTAAGTGTACTATGTGTCCACCACATAGCTATACCTTCGTACTTCACACGCGCCCTCGCACGACATCACCGCCTGCCGCGCCGACCCGCGCTACCGCATGTAAGTGTACTAAGTGTCCACCTCATAGCTATACCTTCGTACTTCACACGCGCCCTCGCACGACATCACCGCCTGCCGCGCCGACCCGCGCTACCGCATGTAAGTGTACTATGTGTCCACCACATAGCTATACCTTCGTACTTCACACGCGCCCTCGCACGACATCACCGCCTGCCGCGCCGACCCGCGCTACCGCATGTAAGTGTACTATGTGTCCACCACATAGCTATACCTTCGTACTTCACACGCCCCACGCGCCCTCGCACGACATCATCGCCTTCCGCGCCGACCCGCGCTACCGCATGTAAGTGTACTATGTGTCCACCACATAGCTATACCTTCGTACTTCACACGCCTCACGCGCCCTCGCACGACATCACCGCCTTCCGCACCGACCCGCGCTACTGCATGTAAGTGTCCACCACATAGCTATACCTACGGTGATATGGTTCAAGGCTTCTTCAGGCACGGCGGGTATTGTATTTTCACAATCGCGTGGGCACTGCGCAAGTCTGATGTCTATAAATATTGAATACGTATGTTAATTCGTAACATGGAGAAATATGGGTGTTACAATCGTGAGACTATAAATAAAAATATAAGTTTTAGTAGGTACTCTTTTTTTATTTGGTTCACAAATTGGATGTGACCGAAAAAACCTTACATAATATTATTAGAACAACAAAAATAATAGTCTTTGTCCACCCTAAGGGCCATCCATAACTTACGTCACACGATTTTCATGATGTTTCGGCCCCTCCCCCGTCCTTGTCTCAGTTGCTCTCATACATCACCATCTTTTATCATCCAATGTCACTTCATCGACCCCCTACCCCCTCCATCTTCATCATCATCAGCCCCTCACATTCCACTGCTGGACCAGGCCTCTCTTTTGAAAGGAGGAATTGGCCTACTATACCACGCTGGCCAAACGGGTTTGTTTCAAGTTTTTCTTCTCTAACAGTATTGTTCTCTGCATAGCTTGGTCCCTCTGTCGGCTCTAACGACACCCATGGGATGATATGGGTTGGTGACATTGCGTGTTCTTAATCCGTCACCACACGGACACCTCCATACGTGTTACGTAATTTATGTATAGCCCCCTGTGGCAGTGAACATGACATGTTTATGAGACGTTTATTACATGTTAGGTACCATGCAATTAATAAGCCGTGTTCATTGAGGTAACATAACAACTAGAGTAACAAACTCCTACAATTGACGTTCAAAATAGCGTGGCGACCAGCCGACGTAGCTTTGAAACCAAAAAGCACCTTCGAAAGAACCTATATTGATCTCTTTCTCTTATTTAGAAATGACGTTCCAAAACGTAAATTTGAATGAGCCAACAACTGAACGTCAATCGCGAAATGCGGTGTTCTCCAGTTGTAAAAATAGTTTCTCCTGAAAACATAACGGAGAGAAAATGCACCCAAAAATACATTCTTAAATATATGAAACCTGAGAACATAACTCACCTTTTTTGAGCACACGTGTAAAAATTGGTACCAAATTGTATATAAGTTGAAATAAACAAAATAAATGTTCTAAATAAAAACATTTTTTAAGGAATATTGCTGTTGGTTGTCTCTCGTCGATTTCTCTATAATCAATGTATAAGACAAAACACAATAGGAACAAAAATAAATTAAAATATTTATTTACTGATTCGTATTATAGGAGCAATAAGTAAGAAACAAGGAATGAGTCCTATATTCGGAACAAAAAATGAGTCAAATCACAACGCTCATCACATTACGAAACTCCCGTAAAAGTGGGAAGTTCAGAATTTTATTAATTGACAACACCGTGAAGTGCAATGATTTTTTGAGATTTTTATTATTAATTAGAACTAAATGTCCTGATAAACAATTGACTTAAGTGTGAAATTAAATATCCTGGCTGTTTATCAACGTGAATTGCAATATTTCACTGCATATCTACCCTTTTTACGATCGTTGTCTTTAACATAACATAACATATCTTCACGCCTTTTATCCCCGAAGGGGTAGGCAGAGGTGTATTACACACCCACACTTCGCCTGATAATCGTTGTCTTTCCATGTCGACAAAATTGACACTTAATGATAATGTGACAGTCTTTAGGTCCACGGACCTATAACACATGGCAACAAATCTAAGCGCTATTTGCTAATCTAGTTGTTATACAGATCAATGGCCGTGTTATTAACATGACATAACTTCAAACTAAATAAGACATCTGTCAGAGTCTGCAGGACTTTCTTGCTTGCTCATACGTGTTTCAGATCTCAAAATGACTTCCCAGGTCTATTATACATACATAGACTCACGCCTGTTTCCCCGAAGGGGTAGGCAGAGGCATATTAAACGCCAACTTTTCGCCAGTGTTTTGATCCCACGTAATAGGTGGCGAGCCTATTGCCGCTTATTGAGACATTTTGTTTGCCAGAGCCTCGTCCGTTGATCGGCAGGTGCACCACTTGCAGGTGAGATTGGCTTGGGACCCTAAGTTCTTGGTGGGAACACTATGTCTATTATATCAATTCACAAAAGATGTTATTGACATTCTGAAATATAGCACTAATAGCACTTCTGCTACGGAATTGGTTTACATAGAGGCTATATAACATCACGCCAGCCATCATAGGAGCAGAGCAGTGTCCCTAAATAACGCGGGTGTAACCGCAGGCGCGGCTAGTCCAATATAGGTATTACAATATTTCACCTTTCATCACCGTTTCAGGCACATCATTTTCGCATAATAATTTAGTAAAAATCTTTTTGTGTGTCCTTTCAGAATGAAAAAATTGCCGTCATATTTATCGAAAGTTATAGAAAGTTTCGTTGATCCATCGGAGTTGAAAAACGGAACTAAATTTTCCTCTAATTTCAAAGATATGCTTGTGTACGTCATTTTAAAATTCTTTAAACAGTTAAACAGACTAATATAAATAGATAAATAAATAAATATTAATTGTGTAGTAACTTACTAAATTTTGTGTAGCCCTTATTCCCTACTTTTGTTCAATAAAAACCTCCCAGTACTTGTAAAATGTAACATTATTTCCATTTATTATTTGTATCGTAAGAATAGTCTGTGTAATAAAATATTTTGTAGTTTAACGTAATATAGTGTCTCTAAAAAAACATTATAAGTATTTGTGTAACAGAGTTAGAGTGACAAACAATGTAACCCGCTCAAAAATAACTCAATTGTTTTTTTCAGATGCCTTGCGCTCCTAAAACAGGAGTTTATGGATGACTTGAAAAGAAAGTACAACGTCACCTTCGAAGAGACCAAACCGGACGCCCCAGAAGTTGCCGAAGCAAAAAACCTCATACTCAATCAAGCCAAAGATATTGAGGTTAAGCCGTAATACTTTTAATTTCAATCTGTACAGGCAGGTCCCGGAAAAAGGCTTAAAATACGTACTTGTTAATTTTTGAGCTGTTCCATGGCAAGTCTTGGATTAAAAAGGCTTAAAATTCGTGATAAACCGGCCTAACCAGGCCATATACTAGTGGCGCCATCTATACGCAAGTCCTGTGTAGACCTTGGACTATTATCGTCATCTATGCGTGTGCACTGGCAACATCGCAGCTGGTTTCAGTTGAGTGAGAATGATATCATTTTTAGCAGGTTATTCTTCATGTTATATGAAGATGAGTATAGACTGTTGTATTGTATTAGTTTGGAGTCCAATAGGATAATTATCTGCAGTATTCGTTTTATTTGGCGTTTAGTTGAAGGAAAATCGGAAGGAAAGTATTAAAAGGAGTTTTAAAGCATACAATTTAAAATGAAAACCTATACTTAATGCTATACTTGCTGCTATCCTAGAATCATGTAATAACAGGGATCATTGAAAATGTTCATTAAACTCGTGTTAAAAAAATCACATATTTCTCAGAAATCGGAGTATATATGCATGAACATAAAAAATATACCGACAAAATTGAGAATCGCCGCCATTTTGAAGTCAATTATAAATATATTTTAATATTATAAATGATAATGCTTTATGCGTCTTATTTATAGTTGTTAAACTGATCACGGCCTATCATATACGTATGAAAGAATATTTCACATAAATATTATACACATAATTCGTACGGAACCCATGGTGCGCGAGTCGTATTCGCACATGTCCGACTTTAAATTATTAAATAAAACTTGTCACTATTGGATTCCAAACGATAGTATTATTATTAAATCACCAGTTTTTAAAGTATTGTTATAATAATTGCATTTTCGCACTGGATAACTTAAAACACAATTTATTATTCCTATGTCTCAAATATTTTTATGAATTTTTTTTATTCAATCAAATTCATGTAATTTATTTTTTAAGTTTCTACACAGAATGTACATGGATAATTTGACGAATTGTTGTTCAAATATGTTGTTGTTATCAGTTGCATATAAATAAATTATTATGTAACATCACCATGTTATAAATACTTATAATTAAGTATAAAATATTATATCAACAGGACAATCAAAACATGGCTATCTGATCTCAAATAGGCAGAGCCTGTTCTATGTTAATTAGACAACTGCTAAATATGCATTAAATGCAGTATAAAAATATGCAAGCCAAATAAGAATAGGTTCCAAACTTCATGTGAATGATAAGAGTCCAATTTGTACTGTCAGCAAAAGTAAAAAAAAAATAGGTTTTAAACTTTACAGTAAAACTATTTTCGGCATGCGGATAAGCTTCAATAAATAATAAACAAGTAATGTTAAAATAATAATGTTCCCATGTCTCTTGTCTTTACCGTTACTAATTGATTTTTTTATATCAAAGGTCCGAAATATATCGTTATTTTTTGTCATACCGTACTAACGATAATTAAATTATTGTAAGTGCTGAAGAAAGTGCCGTCCAGGGCAGTCCTATACTTATTTGGAACGCGTAGAAGTTAATTAATGTAATTGTGACATGTAACAAGCTATTTTCAGCGCACAAAAAAATTACCTGGGTCGGTAATCGTACCCACGACCTCGGGGTTTGTAGATGCAACGCCCATTTTATACAGTGAAAAGACATGAAGCTCTCTAATTGAATATTGTTTGGTCTTAGCTAAGCCATTTAGCATTTAGGTTAGCGTTATAAAACCAACGAAATTACTCAAAAGAGATTCTAAGAGCCAGTTTCGCAGCTGTCGGATAAGTTAATGTTAAATTAATTTGTCAGATAACGTGGCAGATAGGGTCTGCCAAATGTGCTGAATTCGAGCCTATATGGAGTATGCCCCTTGTAAAAATATCAGTCAATCAATATAATTACTTCTGTAATTTTAAGAACATGCATTACTCTTGCAATATTGGTGAAATCATCTCTAATTCTAGTTGTCATATAAAAATAGGTAAAAGATTTGAAACTACCAAGTTGTATAAAGTGACTTACAGGAACCGAAATAATGAAAATCTTTTCTTGTTCGAACTACTGCACCTACTTAGTAGTTGCAGAGTCTGTCGATACAAACTAAAAAACTGAACAAAGTTGTTCTTAGTCTTAAAAATAATCTGTTCCATACATTTTGTCAAGGTTCAAGTTAATTTGGAACAGCTGAGATTTGTTGCGAGTTCTTCAATGTCTTAGAACAAAAGTTGTCCACAATAACGACTATATTACCCCGTAACGGCCCGGTCACGGCATACAGCGGCGGGCGGCAACGGCGAGCGTTTTCGATGTACATGGCGCGTTTACTGTGACGCGGCGCGCGGCCGCCTCAGAGTAAACGCGCCATGTACTTACATCGCCACTGCCGCGCCGCTCACCGCTTAGACCGATCTCGTGACCAGGCCGTAAGAGGTTTGGACTATATTATTGTTACCGCATATTATGTTCCTAATGGAACCAAAGACAAAACTATGAATAAATGATAAGAAACTAAAATTCTCGAAAAGGAATTACTTGCCAATATAATCATGATTAGAGTGCTTTACCACTAGAGATGTGCTATGCTACGTCGCTATTCATATTCACGAATCACATTCATTTGGCCATATAAAGTATTATTTTTGTGAGCACTTTTATTAAGTAAACGTACATTGTATTTTTATTAAAAGTTAGAAAGAGCTAAATATATTTTTAATATTATGGTAAGTTGCGCTTAAGTATATTTATTTTTATTTGAAGACTTGGACTTTTAAACTACGTTACGTATTTCGCAACCTTGTTCGTACCACGACTCATGAATAATAACCCAGATATAACAAAAAAAACGGTTAGAATACCAGTTTCTCAAGTCTGTTGCTGGGTCAATCTGCACTGACTATGGCTATAAACAGACTGATAAATTATCAAAATACCACCCATTTCAGTTCGATACTGGTTGAAAAACACAAATAACATTTTTTGATTTGTGGACCCACCAATCACTCTACCACCATGTTTATGGTCCCTCGAGCTTATGACTCATGATACTATTTAAAACTCAAAAACAATTTAATAAATGCCTCTAAGGGACACTCACGTGGGTTCGATACGTAAAGATATAGAAGTAATCTCCGTGTAAATGAGCCCTTATGGATGAAAAGGAAATAGATATTTGACTTGAGGTCCAACCATCCATTTTGTCCTACTAATCTTGATCGACAAGGCCCATCGACCTACTTTTAATGGATATTCATGGGCCCACCAGTTATAGGAGCCCTACTTTTTTAGTAGAAACCCTGTGGCTTCTTGCCTCGCGACGGATACGCAGTCTCGAGCTTCTTTCCACCAAATTAGTACAGGAAGACGGAATAGGTATGTGATACTCTTGGGGCGTTTCAGGCCTACTCACTATAAACACCGAGGATTTTTAGCGATCTATGAGTCGACGGACCTACAACCCTGTTATATAAATATGTATATAATAACAGGGTATATGTATGTCCGTCAATCCGTAGTTCTGCAGTTTATAGTTTTAAGTTGTAATTATTTTATTTGGTTTTGGTGGTGCTTTTACAAACGCATTTTTGGGGCAAAATAAACAAAAGCATATTATGAGTTACCTGCTTTACTTTATACATTGCCAAAGACATGTCTTTATTTTGTATTTGAATTATATTATTTTAATATTGATTGTTGTATGTTACATCACATATTTTAGTATTTTGTATCGACACGATAAATGTATTATTACCAGTTAAATATTTTTATGTAATATTTGAACATTGCAAGAATAAAATATCCGAAGAAAGTTTTGTTTATTTTCATAATTATGAATAGAATTTACTATTAGTAACCTACTACCCTCATATAATCTGTGTGGTGCCGAACTTAAAGAATAGCATCACCCCCTGTTCTCATCCCGGGGCGTCCTAGAAGGCGACTAATGGGCACATGGGACCAGGTGCATATCTAACAGCACATTTGGGCCGCCGAGCGGTGTGGGTAAACTACCAACAATAGCATTCCCAAGGAGGGTTGGTGTCAGGCAGGCGGCCGACTGTAAAATTTCTGCCGAATCCTTTATGCAGAATGGCTGGAATGAGGAGGGATGAGAAGCATGCGACTAGAAAGGAGATGAATAAAGGAGTTGAAGGATATAAGGCATGACATGAATGAAAAGGGAGTGAATAATCAGATGACGTCTAATAGAAGAGAATGGATGCGAAAGACATTCTGTGCCGACCCCAAGTAATATGGGAACAGGGCAGGCAAAAGAAGAAGAACCCATTACCCTCATACTGTCGTAAGGGGCTACCTATGAGCATTAAAAACCCTGATCTTATTTCGACTTTACATAAGTATAAATTCTTCAATTCTATTAAGTAAAACAAGTCTATCAATAGCAACAAAAACATATCTTATTATTCGTTTACCTATTCAATAAGATTCAATGCCGACCATCTTAGACTCATTAGCAAACAGATTATTACTATTAGGATTCTCCTTCGTGGTCAACAGCCAAAGCAAAACTATGATCTGGAAGTCCATATCCTGGATATCTTTCTTCAAAGTACCGACAGCTTTCTTCGCCGTCACAAGCGGAGAATTGTCATTCATCGAAGAACCTTTCGATTCTGTCCTCTGTTTAATATTCTCCACTTTATTTGTCAACTCGTTCAGCATTTCTTGCCTTTCAGTCACTCCTACACTGACTTCTTTATACTCATTACTAACTTTATTCAGCTCGTCTAATAATGAACCATATTCTCTAACTAGTGGCTCAAATTGCTCATTCAATATATTCTCTCTGGCTGTAATTTTGTCCATCACCGAACTTATATTACCATGCAACTTGTTCAACTGAGTGCCAGTCGTTTTGAACCTTTCAAAGAGTTCATCTCGATACGTCCTCATTTGTGAGTGTCTTGCCCTCCAGTCGCGGCCATCAGCTGATATTTTCAGCCTTAACGCTGGTGCCACTCTCTCCAGTTCTAATTTCCAAGCCTCCCAGTCATGTACCTTCTTAACCACAGTAGATTCTGGCTGTTCTTCATTAAATTCGTCTTCTGAATCTCCTGAATAGATAGCCATTTCTTCTTCCACTTTGTCAAGCAGAATCTCCGTTTCATCTTCCACTTGGTCCACATCATCAGTTGATTCTTCTGGCTCTGGAATGTTTACAATAGGCTCCTGCCATTGGAAATTTACGTTCTTCAAAGCTTCGTCAGCTAGCACGTTTAGGATGTAGCACACTTGGTCACCGTAGCCTTGCTTTAGTTTATGGGATGAGAAGTCCACAGCGATATCTTTTTCTCGAAGAACGTCTAGTATTGTAGCGATAATACTGTTTGGATCGTCTTCTTCGTTGGGTTGCTCGAAATCTTTACCCGTCTTTCTGATGAGCCAAGCTGCAGTTGATGCGAAAACGTAGAACTGTTCTCCAGGATTCGTGCCAGTGATGAAATAGTACCTACTCATAGGCTTCATCTTTATTTGAGGACGCAACTCTGTGTCGATTTTTAGTAAACGAAGCTTATCCATTACTTTTAAATCCATTTTAGCTACTTTTAGCACTTATTTTATGTGTGTCACCAGTGTTTGTTTTTTGTTTATATTACTGTTGCCATAGCAACGTTTATAAATCGATTTAACCGCGCGTTGCTACTTCGTTGCTATGATTAACCCTCTGCCACTTAGGTGCCATTTATGAAAATATTCTGCTGAGGAGTAGTCCAAGAGACGTGTAAATAAAATACAGTTAATGTGTCGCAGGTATTATAAATTCAATAATGAAACAATATGTATTTATGTATAGACATGTACTTTAACTATTAAACATTAAAAATATTGAATAAAACACAAATGTAAGAATATAGAACTATATTTGAATCTCATGAGATCAAGGTATATTTGGATAGAGCTGTTATTAAAACTTGATAAAATCATAAAAATCAATAAACTCAAAAAATATACTTATTACACTTATATACCTTCTTCTGGCTTCAAACTAAACAAAAAAAAACTAAAAAATCCTTAGAGCATTTTTCTTTTGATTCAGTCTCAAAATTTAGTCTTGCCATCAGTGCAAATTTGAGCAGCGCATTATAAACAATTTGGTTTTGTGCAGACAAAACATGTAAATCTTGTTTGGCGCTCCAATTTACTTCAACATATGTGGCATAACTTTTTTGCCGATGATGTGACAGGGTCACTTGGTGGTGGAGAAGGTGGTAAGCCTTGTCCCAAAATACGGCAAACTGTCAAACATAGCTCTCTAGGCAGCCTATCATTGTAGACTCGTTCTTTTAGAACTGGCCGCACTAATTCTCTTGCAAGGTAGTAAGGTACATAAGAAAATCAGCTCGTTTCAATTTGACTGATACTCTCCCTAAAGCATATAAGCATTTATACCAGCTATATCCAATAAACGATAAAAATTGCTTGTGGAAACGTCATCGTCGACATCCCTGAACTGTGAGTCGTTGTTATCTTCTAGCCACTCCAGTATATTATGGTCGTCAACAGCCTTTCTTTTTCCTAGAAGGTCAATCATGTGGTTGTTGTCCATCTAAAATCAATGAAACATAATGTACATCATATAAAGATAATAATTATATCATTATTTTACTGACGAGTAGTCTGCAAGACACTAAGAAAATTATTATTTTACTGACAATACGTCTACAAGACACATCACATATTACTGACGTTACGTATTACGGACACCTCGCTGCTGTAACTCGGCACATGCGAATGCTGCTACTGCCGTCGGCGCACTGCCGGGCGGGGGACGCCGACGCATGAAGCTATTGAGCAGCACGGGAAGATCCTCGCGAATTTGGCGACACAGCGATCGAAAGTTTATTTTGAGGTGTCTGGCAGACGTCACCTCAGCCGCAGAGGGTTAATGCCATAGATTGTACTAACAACTTTTTTAACTTTTAAACTCCTTTTCAATCAAACTTCCCAGCATTATTATTATAATGGCGCTCATCTGTGGGCGCTGATCACAGAGTACATTGGTATATACGGGGCGCTGATACACCCGAGCATTCACTTGTAACAGAACAACGAGCATTCGCCGTTTTTAGTTTTGTCGATCTGAACGACGTACATTACTACGAACATCATCACGATCTTTCTAGCGAACGAGAAATTTACTGTCCATTCGCTAGACTGCTCGCCAGAATGCTCGCTAAAACACTGTCGTTTGTTTTTCTGTTTTGAAATATTATCAATTGCAAGACTGCTCACATTACAGATGAATGCAGTGGCGTAGCGTGGGGGGAGCCGGGAGGGCCATGGCCCCGGGCGGCACATTTAAGGGGGCGGCAAAAGGCGCCACGAAAAAAAACCAAATTTTTAAATACCTACTTGGCGCGCGCACTGACACTATCACAGTACCGACCGAGACCGTGCGGCGGCGCAGGCGCACGCGCAGTAGAAAGAACAACAATCGAAAACAAAATCACCATGATTTTCATTACGTGAAGACTTGCTTGTGTCCGTTTATTAATTCTTGAATAGGTTGCAATATTCCGGTAATCTGCGAGCCTTTTATGAGTAATTAATAAATCTATATATCAGGGCCGAGCCGCCCCTGTGTACGATGTGTGCCGCCCCTATTGCCATGGCGCAACTGGCGAATACAGGCGCCAGAGCAATAGCGCCCCTATTGCCCGCGTGCCAGATAAAATAATACAACATAATCTATATAGTTGCATAGGGAAGAAAGCAGGTTCAGGTCTCCTAAGACAATAGTCACACCTGCGGTTTAACTATAGGTACGCTATTTGAACTTTGACTCCAATATTTATGATATTTGCGTTAAAATCAAAGCCAATCACATACTACAAACGCCTTCTGCTAATTTTTGGACGCAACAGCCCCAATTCCCGGCAGCTTCGTTATTCCCGGCTAAGGACGTGGTAGCGGGTACGGCGGTGCATGTGTTCTGTAAGACTATCGGGCTACGGCAGGCTGCCAAAATCAATTAAGCCGGGTCCCCACTAGGCAACAATTGACGCGCAACATGTTGCACAGCAAGTTGCCCAACATGTTGAAAGTCAGCGCGGAACTTTTGTTGAACAACGTTGTCTGTCTACACATCTACTACTTTAGGTACGTCAGTCGTCGACAACATGGCGCCAGAGGAACTTGAGTTGATTTCAGCGGCAGTGGTTATAATTTTATCGAAAAATGCATCAAAAAGAAAAAAAGCACGTTGGTGGGTTAGAAAATACCTACAAAATAACAATCACAATCAACAACAATTGATGCTTAACTAACAATGCTCTTTAACAAACAACAAGCCGCGCGTCATGTTGCGCGCCACCTGGCAACGTCGCGCGCTGTTGTGCAGTGTTGCCGTACATGTTGAGCGTCACGTGTCGCGCGCCAAATGTTGCCTAGTGGAGACCCGGCTTTATATAGTATACCTTGCTTCTTACAACGAACATAATCTACGGCAAAAGAACATCTCGCCGAGCTCAAGGTAGAATTAAGTCATATAACGTGGCACATACTGGGGTTATCAGAAGTCCGATGACAAAGGGAGGACATAGTAACTCTAGAGTCAGGTGACTTTTGCTACCATCGAGAAGGCGACCTACTCTTGGGATGGCGTCGGTTTCCTGGTCAGGAGGAACAATTTGTGGAAGTCGGTAGTGTGTCAGCTCGGGTAGCGTACCTCGTACTTAAACTCACCAATAGGGGCGGCCAGAACTCAATTCACCCCGACGAGATGGCTGAGGCCATGTACCAGGACACTGTCAAGGCAATAGCAATACCTAGTAAGACTAAAGCTCAGTACTTCAACGCGAAAGTGGAAGTACAAGAACGTGGCGAAACGAAAATCGTAGCCCACGGCGCGGCGTGGAGCACGAGAATCATAGGACCAAATGTTAGTTAACTTCCTCGTAGCAGAGGGGATTTTCTAAATGAACTCCTTTTGCAAGAAGAAACGAAATCATATAATAAATCAATTAATAATTCGCCAAATCGCCTGTGTAAATCCACTGGGATTTGACGAAACCGCCGATAATGTGACAAACAAGGTGAAAGACTACATCACGACGGACCGAAAGCACACATTTACTGATGGTGATCAATGCTATAAACACCTGAAGCGATCACCGACGAGTACGAGGCTCTCTTAGTATAAACTTCAGAACTGAAAAGGCCCAGTCAATGAAGCCGACTCTCAGACTTACATTGCTCCTCCCACCGACAGCATTAAGCAGAAGACGGCCACAGTGGTCACGGTACTAGGAGATTCATCTCGAAAGATCTGCTCCGCATAGAGAAAAAAACAAGTAACTAGTCTAAACTGCCAGCCGAGACTCTCGAACTGATGAGGAAAAGACGCCGGATGCCATCCTGTCCGCTGTCTTCGCCGGAATGACAAGCCGTAAAACGACAAATACGAAATCTTACGCAACGAGATCTACGATGCATTAACACTCGGGCCATCGAGGCTGCGATCGAGAAAACCCCGGGGATCATAAGTCTTCGCTCTGCAGTTGAGGCCACACAATCAAACGACACTACAATCGCGGATGGCCGCATCGTGAACTCAAAGTTCGAGATTCTTGAAGACGTTGAAAGGTTTTATCGACAATTGTTTACCTCGCGGGCAGAACGACGACCACAGTGGCCTACTGACGCACCACTACACCGAAGCCGTCCCGAATGTCGAACAGAGTGAGGTGTGGTCGGCTCTTAAAAATAACAAAGCATCTAGTGATGACGGAAATTCATCAACATTTAAGTTTAAAATCCTTTAAGCCGTCTAGGCGTAGACTTAGCTATATGTTATTGCAGCAGAGAAACTGCCACTGCCGTGCGCGACCCATTATCACCAAAACCCGAAAAACTTTATACTTTTGCAGAAAAATTGGGGTAAAAAGGGGGCGGCGAATTGCCGAACGGCCCCGTGCGGCAGAAACCCACGCTACGCCACTGGATGAATGCTCAAATGTAATTAACATCGTGATCAACGTGATCGCCAGCATAATTATTACGATGCTGCTCATATCATGGTTGCACTTACCTAATGCTTAGTTAACACGCTAGCCGAGTCTTGGCAAACGTCCACAAACTCCCAAGTCTTTACAAGCGTTTCTTACGGGTTCGTTAGTGTATTCCGAAAAGGCACACATGGCAGATGTGGCCGTTGTAATTGTGTCCTTTGATATGTACCTACAAAAACCAAATGGAACCTGTTCAAAGACAAGATAAGCTCATGCAAGCGAAGCCTTCGCTTGCATGAGCTTATCTAGTCGTGTTCATACAAGCGTGCGAACGGGTTGTATGGCAAGCCATACCTACAAGCCGATCATGCTTGTATGGACACTTGTCGAGTTTTGTCAAGTATCGTAATTTGATTTAGGTTTTAACAGCAGTCTTTGCATTAGGCTATCGCTGCCATTACCTGCCTTTGCCTGGTGTAATGCAGGCTTTGGTCGCCCATAAGATAACCGACATTAGCGTTTGGTTGCAAACTTCGGCAGAACATCATCACACAGAAGCAGCGGATCAGAGATACCTACAACATAGTGTTCATTCATATTATAGAAATGAATATCGCATAACACGATGGACTTTAGAAGTGCTGCGCATGTCTATTCGTTATGCGTTTATTTTTACAACTAAATAAATACACTGACGACGCATCCAACCGATACAGTCATGTGGGATAATTTTGAGCACATTCAACATTTAAATTGTTTCTTACTGAATAAGTAATGACTTTATTTTAAAATTATAATCATTTTATATAGTGTGTGTGTCACTTGATCTATACATCTTTATATATATAAAATCCTTGCGTTAACTGACTGACAGACAAGCTACAGCCGAAACTACTCGGCGCAAGAAGCTGAAATTTAGCATGTACCTATGTTCCTTGGGGACCGTAAGGGTGCACTAAGACGGGATTTCCCGAAATTCCCACGGGATCGGGCAAAACGGGAAATTCGAAAATATGTGCGTGCGAAGCCGCTGGCGTCGCCTAGTCTATACTTATAATAAAACTGTAGAGAGGTCAATTCTGTACATTGAATATATATTCAAAATTTATATTGGAGGATGAATGGGGATCGATACTGATGCCAAAAATGCAATCAGTAAATTTTTTGTCTGTCTGTCTGTCTGTCTGTCTGTCTGTCTGTCTGTCTGTCTGTATGTGCACGCATGGGTAAAAAACTACTGAAGGGATTTTAACCAAACTTGGTACGATTGTAGTCCATACTTCTGGACAGGTTATAGGCTATTTAACATAACGCTAAGACACATAGGAGCTGAGCAGTGACGATAAATGTGAAGCAAGTCGGATGAAAATGCACTTTCGAGCTCTTATCCTCGCATACGTTGATCATACACCAAAAGTATGTACCACAAAGATAATGGTCTTCAAAAGATCTACAAAAAAGTCCTTAACATTATATATCTATCTTTTATAAATTAGCCACAATAACGTGTTTAATCGTTTGGCATTTCTTCAAAGTGTACTAAATAAGTACATAAATAAATTGTATTTCACATAGATATATCTTTATCAAACTCCAATATTCAAAAAGTACACTTTAATATGTATTTTATAAAAAAAAAATAGAAATCTCACCGCGCCAGTATGTGTACGGCTATAAGGCCAATTTAAGTTGAGCTTAAATCTGTATGATTCATTATATTAAATAGGGTTCAGCTTAGGCTGGAATATTTCGCACATGTACATGTAAACAGCTCGCAGAGTCGCGAGTCATTTAATTTTACTGCATGGGGATAAACAGTGGGATGACATTATCTGAAGCAAGTATATAAGTAAAAGGCCTCATCAATTACGCCATGGGGTTGAGATGCTGCATAGTTATGGCATAAATATGAAGACAAATTGTATATTTTTAGGCTCCCTTAACAATCTAATAAACCGTTGCTTGACAGTAGACATATCTATCCTATTACTCAATATGACCTGCCCGAACCATCATTTGCTGGTGTATGTATGAATAAAGATTACGCCATACACTAAATAAACTATTACCCATTAGAATTAAAACTAGCCGAAAGGCTACAAAATTATGTCTCGAAATCTACTGAAGAACAGCGTTTAATATAATTATGATCGTGTGTGTAGTAGCGTGGATAGTGATTTGGGAAAAATACTATAATTTGTAGATGCTCCGGGTGGAACGGGAAGACTTTTCCTACCAAGGTGATTTCGGCAAAGGTACGAAGCTAAATTAAGATTGCGCTTGCTGTTCCTTCATAGGGAACTAGAAGATGATCGCAGCTATACCCGCTCATTTTTATTAATTTTACAAGTTCTTCCCGATTCCATGGAAATTTTGAGAAATCCTTTCATAGTACAAGCGGCTGGTCGCCAAGCAAAATATGTATATGTCAACTTAAAATTTAAAAAATAATAAATGTTGTCTCTTTGCAACCAATAGGTAGTTTTGGCTGCACATTGTCGGTCAGTCAATCAGTAACGCAATGATTTAATATATACAGACAGGAAACAGCCACATTGTTACAAGGATGAATAATTAAGTCAAGAGCGAATCGGACTCGCCCATGAAGGGCTCTGTGCTAGAGGTACTCACTAAACATACCCATTATCTTCACCTAACCATATACCACTATCACTTTTTCACCGGTACAAATAACTTTGTTTTTCATGTTGTTTGTATTAACGACCAAGTTATATTTGCGGTTTTTGAATGTAAAGGCTGCTGTCCACATATCGTTCAAACTAATTTTCGTTGGAAGTTTTTATAACGATCTACAGCATACCTTATTTTTTAGATTTGTCACTCTCTTACTTCAAAAGTTTGAGGACGGAGAGGCGGGGGAACGATACTCATTTAACCACTTTGGAAGCGTCTATCTTTCAAACGATTGACTTTGAGAAATTGATAATTTCAGGTACCCTAAAATTATTTTAAAATACCTAGACATGCCGCATTGTAAAAATATTTTCACGTTAGTTCCATTTATGGAGAGGATCCCTTAATTGTCCTTCCTTTTTATGTAGATATAAAAGCTGGGCAGCGGTTCACTGAATACATCTTTCTAAAAAATATTCCATGATGTAGTCTTAATGGTTTCGGTATGAGATGGCTGTGACATACGGAAGTACAGACAGTCAGACAGATATGGCAAATCTATCAGGGTGCCTAATTTTGCCATTTTTGGATAAAGAATCCAAAAAGTGCCTACAATGTTTCAAATTCCAATCGACTTGGACCACGCAGAGTTCTGTTTGTTATACCTCTAAAAGCAGTGACAAAGCTAAGATTTAACGATATTGTCATCTTATCATATGAGATGAATATACGATGGCAAACCGTGAAGCGGTCCAAGCATGTAGATCGCAAACCAAGGAAAATCAAGGAAAATGACGAACCCATAGGCGGTATAACAGTACTTTTTCGTGGCGATTTTCGTTAGACTCTGTCTGTTATACCACCATACAATATGAGACAAGAGCAGATGAAATTAGAGCCTGTCTAAAGAGTTCATAACTATCTGATTGTATTATCGCTATGCATTTGACATTAAATATGCGAGCGCGATTATGGATCAGCGAACATACACAGGAATTCTCAGATCTTTTACTCGCGATTGGTAACTTCACGGTGTTGACTCGCACTAACAAGTGAAAGTCATTTGAGCTATTTTCAGGACACCTACATCTACACTATACAATATAGGTGTTAAATGTAACTTAAAACATTTTGGGTATCAATTCTGTAGCCTAATGAAAAGACAAATTCCGCGCGAACGGAGTCGCGGGCACAGCTAGTTTAAAATAAAATCTCAGATCATCCAACTAAATCGTTCCTAGTAGTCGTTCCCACTTATCTTACAATTCTGAAATGCATATTTCTAGACATTTCTTTCTTCTCTTCCAAGTGTATAAACAAATTATGATGCTGTAAAGCTAGCTGTGTGATACGAGTGATGCTGTCGAAAAATTCCCAGGAGACAGAGTGCCATGAAAAGCACGTAGAACCACAGAATATACCTACCTACTATAATTATTAGTACCTACGGTAGTAGAACCAGGGCCGCGCCGACCCAATCCAGCGCCTGTGTGCGAAATCTATGAAGCGCCTCTTTGTCATTATTTTTAGGGTTCCGTACCTAAAAGGTAAAAAACGGGCCCCTATTACTAAGCCTTCGCTGTCTGTCTGTCCGTCTGTCACCAGGCTGTATCTCATAAACCGTTATAGCTAGAAAGCTGAAATTTAAACAAATTATGTATTTTGGTTTCTGCTATAACAACAAATACTAAAAATAAAAAATATTTAGGAGATTTTTACAATAAACGTGTTTTGTTTTTCGTATTTTTTGCTCAAAACTTCTAACGATAACAGGTAGATGCTTATAATTTTCACAGAATATGTAGTTGTAGGTATATTACCTTTCAAAATAAATAATTAAATAAAAAAAGTTAATAATAAAGGGGGGGCTCCCATACAACAAACGTAATTTTTAAGCAATTTGTTACTCGATCTTAACAAACGGGTAGAAACTTAAAAAATATTTAAGTAGGTATACAAACAACAAACGTGATTTTCTTTTATAGATGATGATACGGAACCCTTCGTGTGCGAGTCCGACTCGCACTTGCCCAATTTTTTTAACTAATTCAGATTGCATTTCACCCGTCGCGCGGCGCCCCTATTAGCGCCAGCGCCTGCTCTATGTGCACTGTGTGCACCGCACACAGTGCACATAGCCTCGGCCCTGCATAGAGCTTAGTGTACTTAATAAACATATAGACACCTTAGTGACTCATGCATTACGGTCGATGACGATATCACAATGACTCAATCAAAAATTTTAACGCAATAAGAAGTTTGATAGGTAACTAATTGTAAACGTCATCTCAAAAACGCAAAATATGTAATAATTAAATCGTTTCTTGTAATTATTACTAAGTACCTAATGATCTTGCTGGTGACAGTGTAGATTATGACGTACCTACGCTCTTGCTAGAATTTCGAATTATTGAGGTAAAGTACCTACTACCTACCTACCTACCTAATAGAGAATAGCCTACCTAATGTGTAGGTATTATCATATTGTTGCGACTTGCTTTTCATTGGGGGATGGATTTCACTCCCTGAAACTGTCCGCTTTTTTGTATTATCAAACTAACTAACGGTTTAGAAATAACTCCTGTATCTCGAAATTCGTGATAAAATTTACAAAAATTCAAAGGTAATATTGGAATATCGGTTGATGTGTGATGTGACCCAAAACAACAAAACAAATGCGGCTTTTATAAGTATATGGCAAGGACACCGCTGGGACGATACCTGCAATCAAACTACACTACTGTTATTTACTCTTCGATGCTTGGAATTCTGAGGTGCCTCGTTAAGATTGTTTCTGTAACAAAATTAGAATATTGCCATACCTATCCCTGAACCAGATTAAGGATTACCATCAAATGTGCTGTCGATTGCTCTGTTAGCAGCAAAAAGGACTGGCTCCTTTCAGCAACAAGAACAATGACTTGGAACTAGAAAATGTTAAGTGCTAAAGTTATTTCCAAATAATTATTTAACCTACAGGTCGAATCAATGATTCCTGAAAAAAGAAACTCCGTTTTTCACGCCAACATTTAGTAATACTTAGGTACGAAGGTATGTTTACTTGAATCTTATGGCGTTCCAAGAACTATGCCTTGGAGCCCTTCGTTCATAATCCAGTATTTTAGTAGCCATCTAGCTTTGCCCAAAACTCTTGGTAAGCACATTTAAATTGGCAAGACTGATTTGTGCTGTCTCTGTCCCTGGAAAAATAGCCAGTGGCGAAGTCGTATGAATAAAACTTTAATGCTAGATTCACCTATACAAAAAGATAGGAGATGTTACTAAATAAAGTAAATATCGAGGAAGAGTTTCTTAAATGATTTCTATTAACAAGAACAGTTTTACCACAGGACGATTGCCATCCAAGTTTAAGTAACACAAAAGTGTGCCAAAAGACACAATGCAACCAAAAGAGTAGTTAGGTACCTATAATGTCTAATCAAGGTAAAATTGACACCATGACTTGGTAATCAATTTATAGGTAAGTGATGAACTCATTTGCGGTTTGGTGTTAGTCATTGCGGGTTAGATAATTGCTTGCGTTTCCTTCCACCGATCCTCTTTACCAAACTGGACAACTTAAAATTCAATGACCTCAGGCACTGAAATACCAGATCTAATAAATATTCTATACCAAAAGTCATCATCTGATGATGATGCCTTGTATATAAAATGTCCCACTGCGGGGCACAGGCCCCTTATCACTATGAGAAGGGTAAGGCCATAGTCCACCGCGCTGGCCAAATGCGGGTTGGCAGATTTCACATGTCTTTCGAGAATACTATGGAGAACTCTCAGACATGCAGGTTTCTTCACGATGTTTTCGTATAGGAAGCGAGCGATAATAAAAAAAATAATAATAAGATAATTGTCAATTTTAATAGTTATACATAGCTATAGGTATGTGAAGTTTCCTTGTCTGGGCGTTATTTCGTTACCTACTTTTAGGCACCTAGATTCGAGTTCTAATTAAAATTGTGTTTAGTTAGGAAGTAGATATGCACTCTTTTTATTAGTTAAAGTGATTAGCGCGTTCACACAAATAAACTCTTTTATATCAATAGGTATATGTAGGTCTACGTTATTGCCAATAAAATAATAACTTCAATTTTTTCAAACTAAATAAATCTATACCTAAATAAATCTACTCATATTGTAATAGGTTATTGGTAAAATACGTGTAGCTATTCAAAATAATTTTATTGTTCTAATTAATTAGTTCACACAAATGTCTTTAATATGAGTAATTGAGAGAAATTACTAACAGCCCAGGTGATTTTTGCGTTGGTAGATAATTACTAATGTCATTCAAATGACATTAGTAATTATCTACCAACGCAAAAATAACCGTTTACAAAGGTAGCCGATAGCTTTAAATACCTACAGAAAAAATATTTAAGAGTTTGAGGCCCCGTTTCATCGTCTATGGATAGGCCTTATCTAACAGATAAATTGAAAGCTTGGTATAAAATTTGTATGAGTTAGTTCGTCTGAGGAGATACCTGACAAATTAATTTAACAGCTGTAACACACGCTCGAATTTGGTTCGAACAGACCAGAATTTGGTTCGCATCCGAATCAAATCTGCCCGTCTGTAGAGTAGTCCTGCGAACATAATTATCATTAATTGAGTCCGCCTTGGTCCGCTAGTTTGCACATCGGATATGGATTCACCTGAAGGCTTACGTGAAGCAACTGTCCGATCCGGTCGTCTGTAGCGAGAACGGATTTGGTCCGCTGGACCAAATTCGAGCGTGTGTTACAGCTTTTACAGGCACTTATACGACAATGGTGAAACTGGGCCTAAGACTTTTTATCCCAGGTAGGTATAATAAGATCATTCTTTTCTTTTTGGGTGAATGTTTGGCCAACTTAGCATAGACATAGGCTGCCCGAAGGCATCCTACATGTCTTGACTATTCGTGTCCAGCGACCTCATGTTAGGTTTAGCTGCCTCTATTAATTCTTCATCCTTGACACTACCCTAAAGGTTGTTTCCCACCGTGCGTGGTTTTGTGCGAAAAGCACTGCACCCTTTGAAGTTGCGAATCAGCTAACTGCAGAGGTGCGGCACAGAGTGTGCGCATCCGTCCGCAAAAACTCTTCAGCTTTATTAAGTACTAGCCGTTTCCCGCGGTTTCACCCGCGTCCTGAGGGAACTAATTCGCGTATCCGAAAAACCCAAATATCTTACGGACCCCTATTTTTCTAAAATAAAATATAGCCTATGTTACTTGCAGTTAATGTAGCTTTCTAATGGTAAAAGAATTTTTAAAATCGATCCAGTAGTTTTTGAGTTTATCCATTACAAACAACAATACAGATTTTTCCTCTTTATAATATTAGTGTAGATATTTAGTAGAGGCATACTCTATGGCCTAGAGGGTTTTAAATCTATAAATGTTTGTCTAGGCACTCTAGGCAAACACTTATAGATTTAAACCCTTTTAGAAATAGTTGTACAATATACTTACTTTAAGTTATATAATCTTCTAATATATAACTTAAAGTAGGTATATTGTTTAAAGATGGGTCGACGATATTGTTGCGATCGCGGGCCGAGCCTGGGCTAGTTTAGCACAAGATAGAGGGCAATGGCATCAACAGAGAGAGGCCTATGTTCAGCAGTAGACAAAGTCGGGCTGCGGATGATAGATAGATAGATAATTATTTATTGTACACCACAAGTCACATTACAGAGTTAGAAGAGAACAAGAAGAAGTTTACAAACCTTTGGATGAAAAGAAATAGATAATGGAAATAGAATTATAAAATGGTGTAGGTAGTAATAAAGTTCCTTGCTAAATAAAGATAAACATACATTTATATTACCTACGTAAATACAGAAACATATAATATACATACATGCATAGGTACATACATACATACATACATAAATACATACGTACATAACATTATAGATATTATAGTCACAATACGCTAATGACACTGACTAGCTACTAGATTGGAAGTGCTGTTTTAATGCCTTTTTAAATATGCCAATTGACTTTGCTTGCCTAATTTCAAGAGGCAACGCATTCCACAAGCGCACTGCCTGGACAGCAAAGGATTTACTGTAATAATTTGTTGAATGCGTTGGCATTTGCAGCCTCAGATTCTCTGACGACCTTAGAAACCTTGCGTGTGTGTCATGGAGGAACTTAAAACGTTATTTGAGATACAAGGGAGTGTTAGGATCGAATAAAACATTATACAATAATGTAAGAATATGAGTATTCCTGCGAAAACGAATAGGGTGCCACTTGAGTTACGAAATTCTGATACATATTTGCGAAGACCAAATATGAATCTGATACAAAAGTTTTGGAGACGCTCAAGTTTGTCAAGTTGCTGTTCAGTGAGATCAAGATAGCTGACATCGGCATAATCGAGTACTGGGAGGAGTAAAGATTGAGCAAGCGCAATTTTAGTGGCTGTTGGAAGAAAATTGCGAAGCCTACGTAACGACCCCGCTGCCGCAAACAACTTACGACTGGTCTCCTGAATTGGATGTCCCCAAGTTAAAATGCTATTCAGATAAATGCCCAGATTCTTTACATGGTCGGTACATTTTAGAATATTGCCATCGAATTTAATCTCAGGCAACATTAACCAATTGACCTTCGAGCTCATCCTGGGACTGCCGATGAGAACAATCTGCGTTTTTAAAGGCCTGAGGCCATACTTTTTGCTCCAATCACAAATTTGCGTTAAGTCAGTATTTATAGAAGCAAACGCATCTGCTATTGATTCTGGAGGTGCCTGGGCGTAAATTTGTAAATCATCTGCGTAAAGGTGGTAGGACGAAATTAACTTATGGGATATTGAATTTATAGAAATTGCGAAAAGTAACGGAGATAGAACGCCACCCTGCGGTACGCCGGCAGTTGTATTACACCATGAAGAGTACGTTTCCTCAACGCGTATGCGTTGTCGGCGACCGAACAGATAACTATGAAACCAGTCAATCACCGTTGGAGACATGTTAATAGAGCGAAGTATGCCAAGCAGGATGTGGAAATCCACGGTATTCAAAGCGTTGCTAAAGTCGAGTAAGGAAAGTAGCGTGAGCTTTCCACTATCCATACCCAGTCGTATCTCATCAGAGATATGTACCAATGCCGTGGTAGTACTACGTCCAGGACGAAAGCCGGATTGGTAGGGATTTAGAAGAGCATTTTTAGAAAGAAATGTGCATAGTTGTTTATGAATGAGACGCTCTAGGACTTTGGAAAGGAAGGGTCGTATGGATATAGGACGGTAATCAGAGAAGGAACAGGGTTTTGGTTTTTTAGGGAGAGGAATTATTTGCGCATCCTTCCATGCTGAAGGATAGATTCCGCTTGTAATTGAGTAATTTAATATATGGCAGAGGAAAGAAAGGATTTCATCGAGGATAGGAAGGATCATGTTTCGACTGATACAATCACTACCAACAGTATTGGACGAGATTGAGATTATGCTCTTTTTAATATCACAACCGGTAAATTGCTCGAAAACAAAAGATGAATATTTGGGAGTTGGAATACTTGAAAGATCTGGTAAAGTATTAGTTTTAGTAATCCCATCAAAATTGGACGAAGTAGTGAAATGAACATTGAGTGAATTAATATTGATGTCTTTGGATGTCACGTCAATTCGTGACTTTCCCACTCCCAGACTTTTGAGAAATTTCCAGACTTTAGCTGGGTCTTCGTTTTGAACAGAATTATGGATATGTAGGCGTTGTGCTTTCCTACACACCTTATTGCAGAGATTTCTTACACTAACATATTTATCCATATTAAACGCAGTTGGTCGTAGCTTATACCTTGTCTTGGCTGCAGCTTTTTTGGACATTATTTGATGATGATATATAATCTTAATTCTACTTAAAAAAAAATAGGTAAAGCAGTCGTTGTAGGTAAAATGTTATTTTCCATTCTAATTCTTACTAATTTAATTAACTATAAGCTTCGAATAGGTACGTGTCTGATAAAATTGTTTTACTGTTTGTATAATTAAATTCGAAAACCACGTTGTATTTATGTTTGTTAAAGGCTGAGTGACTAATACCGTGACACACGGACAGATAGTGCGTCAAGGAATATTACCGACACGATGTTGGATGATGAACATCGATTAGTTATATATTTTGTTTGTTTCTCGTTATAATAAATAATTACTTATTGAAAATAAATGTGTGAAGGTATATTTATAAAAATGTAAACCCCTTTTATCGACGCAAAATATATTGCAACACACATTTTGGTTTCGAGGCTGTTTTCTTTTTGCCTGTTATCTATGTTTTAAAGTGCATTATTTAGCATAGTTTACACAAGAGTAGGTAGTACGATTTAGAAGTTATAAAGGATAATTTTCCTAAATAAACTAAAGTCATATGTAATCTATACGTCTACACGTATGGTATAGTGGTTGAAACCGCCGTTTCGAACTGCGCCAGAGGTTTGTGTAATCCACAAATTGCTTTTTTTCTAGTCTGGATGTCCTCTGTGTCTGTAAAATGAACTATTGAACGTACAGGATTAATTCCTAGTGCGTGGAATGTCTTAAAATACATTTAAATACAAGTGAAACGTTGTTGATTTTAGCACCCATCTTTCAGATACATTCCAATGCATTAAAACAACTAATGCCGTTAATCCGAACATAATTATACAAGTTCTCGTAAAGCCAGCCGTTCGGTTTGGCTCGCCGCCCGAGAGCTCCGTATGCCCCGACTCCTACGTGTCATCAAGACACACCCGAGTTCACCTTGTAACACTGGATTCATTTATTTTTACCACGTTCTTATGGAAAACTAATTACTGGCTACCTTTGAATACGAGAAAAAAGGCCATGTTTACTCATTTATTTAGCCTGAATTTTAATCGTAAGTAGGCTGCAGAGTCAGCGGAAAAGTAACTGGCAACATTGATTATGAAATGTCTTTTTAAATATGTTTTTAACAGTCGATGTCTAATTGTTTTTGAATAAGGATAACTAGCCGGCAGTAAACCAATTAGTTTTAGCCGTTTTGGGTTAATTGGTGGACCATAATAATATCCATTTTCGAACTTATGAGTCTTATGACATAATAACTGATATACCTATATTTTTATATGCGCTGCGGCGTTTTTAGGTATGCCTATCCGAGGAAGTCAGCTTGTAAACACAGTTGACGAAATGTTAGCAATAGGTACCTTACACACTGTGCTTACACACACATTTCTGCATTTAGGTTTTTACGCGTTATACCTAGGTAGTAAGTTGATTGCTGCCTTCCTTCTAATTACCCAAGGAAGACACTTCATTTTTGTAGCAAACTTTCCTGTTTTCCTTATAACAGGGAGACACCGAGACACATAATGTTTGATTATATAAAAACGAAAACAGAGTCTGGAAAATAATCTCCATTATACAAATCAAACTTGTATAAGCTTTTACCAGGCTCCAATATTTCAATGCACTAGTGCCGCTTCTCTAGTCCTGTACTAGGCTGTTACATCTTCGAGATAACTAAAAAACTACTCCCAACATAGGGTATTAAAATCATCCCCTTGTCAATTGTCTCTCCCGATGAAAATATGTCTGGTAAGAATCCGTGGTCCAGTGGATAGCGTATGCGACTGCTGATCGGAGGTCCCGGGTTCGATTCCCGGGTCGGTCAAAAGTGTTACGTTTTTCCGAATACTCAGTAGCAGCCCGGAGTTTGGTCATGTGCCCGGTAACGGCAATAGGCTCGCCCCCTATTACGTGGGACCTAAAAATTCATGGCGAAATGTGGGTGTAATATTTATACCTCTGCCTACCCCTTCAGGGGTACAGGCGTGAGAGTGACAGCTATATAAAAAAAACTTTACAGCCTGTCGTGGTCCTCTGCTGTACCTACTTAGCCTCTCCTGATAAATAATGGTAAGCTAATTTACTTCACAGTACCACCACAGTCTAATAAGCACTGTGGGTTATTTGGAGAATTTGGTCTGCTACGACTTTACCACGCTGGCCAAAAAGTTATTTGGTTTGATGTATTGTAAGATTTGTAAGTTTTCTGTCTCGAAAATCTTAGTATAATTTATATTGCTCACATTCCATGGCACTTTCCGCGATAAAGTTATATCATTAGTCCACTTATTAAAGAACATAGCAACGTGCTCAGACGATCAGGAAGTCCAAACATATTAGATATAGTGCCAATATCAACGGATGCCAAACTAAACTTTTGTTTACTTTTTGCCGGCGACGATGTACCGTTGTCAAATAAAATTGGACTCGAACACAAAAGTCCAAGCAAGCAAACTTGAAATCATTACCACGCTCAAGACTGTTACAAGAACCTTTTTTAAAAACAGTTTACTGAATCAAATTGAAGTGATGCTGCTTTCATTAGTATCTCTGATTCATTTATTTAATCGTCGATTTTCCTTTCGTAAAACAAAAAAGCCTCAATAAAGACCGGCTTTATCTCGTGTTACTGGTACGATAAAATTAGAAACGTTGGACGAACTACCAACACTGAGTTGGTTCAGTCGCGGACTAGCGTTCGTGCTGAGCGGATGTCCTTACGATAAAGTCACTACATTCTTGTATTGTCCCTTTTGTTTAAAACTTTGTGTTCAGTGACCAAACTATATTGTGTTTATACCATATTAACTGGTGTATGTGCTTCTAGTGCGTATTTTAATTCAAAAAACGGATTATTCGTTGGATGCTTTCTATTGTGATGTGTGTTTGTTGAAGGTAAGTTTGCATTCAAAAGTTTGTTTTAAACCTAATTTTTAAACTTTCGGTAATGTATACTATATCTGCTTTTAACTGCCCCGTATTATTTCTTACTACGAATTGAGCAGGAAGACATTAATTAACTAACGACGTGAATTATAAAATGTGGATTTGGAGAGTTGCCGAATTTCGCACATGTTTGATAACTGTAACAATAAATTGAATAAATTTTACGTAGACGATGTTTTATTTACTTCATAGATGAATTGGCCAGCACATTCCCGTATAGCCATTAAATTACCCACTTTACACCTCAACTTCGACTAAAACAGTCGAGTTATCCGAAAGAACATTAAGATCACGAGAGCGCCTGCAAACTTATTAACAAAATAACGTACTCGCTAAAGGTTTCTATGTAGGTCCTGTTTGAATGGCATGTCAGTCGTGGAAACTGGTTATTAAGATGTTCACGAGATATGCTTGCCAGTTCGCAACCCATTTTTTATGCACTGTGACAAAGTTAAATCCTTATTCGATGTGACATACGTGGCTTTATGCGGCCGCAACAATCGTTAAACTTTACAAAATTAAATAAGAATATTGTTAGAGAACTTGTACATAGGCATAATATTTCTTAGTTCATTAGGTTTTGAAATTGGCAGCAAAACTGTCATTTGGATTTTTTTCCAAAATGGAGAAATTTTTGCCAATATCCGTTACGCAAACAATTGACTTAGAAACTTATAAGCCTTGAAGAAAGTCTTCTACATATCAGTATCTTATTACTATTCGAATTTAAAGTCTGCTGGATTCCAATTGGAATTACAACGTACACGGCTGAACAAACTTCTCTGTCCCAGATATAAATAAGCGGATCCGCTTTTAAGTTCACTGCGGTTTCGCACTCTATTGGCTTTCGAACCTCAATGCGAAATAAATCATCGTACTACATTCATAATTCTTTGAAGAAGCCACCTTTCATATTTCCTTACAATATTGAAGTTACCAACTTCTTTAGATTAATACGTATACGTAAGTACGGCAAAATGTCCTACAACTATTTTAAATGCGAAAGTTTACGAGGATGGGTGGATTAGGTAGTTACTGTTTCGCGAAAAAATTTAAAAACGGATTTGGTTGAAATTTTGCAGTAGGTACGTAAAATAGCTTATACATCAGAACAGAATTTTAACACATTTTGTCCCGATAACTGATAACCACGCGGGCTTAACCACAGGTAGAAACCAATAAATCCATAAATCTTTCATCACAAGGACATCACCAGGGCATTGCAGTCGATTAGATACAGTTATTACCACATTGCATACACATACCGATAAAACAATACCTAAGACAGACCGTGAAGTGGCCGAACACGCTACGCTCTTGGAATTTTGCTGATAAGTGATAGCTAAAGTTGAGCAATCGATTTCTTTATTCAAGTACAGACTTGTATGTCATTACACCTACCGTTTTCGCAACAGTCTGATTTGGATCTCATTTTAATATTGCATTCGACAATGATAACACGGCACAACAATTTTGGACGACATTTTTTATGTTTATCTTTAGTCCAAACTTATCTTAATTGCGTTATAAAGCTAACTGTATAAGAGCCAAGTTTTCAATCACTAGATCTCAATGGAATAAATTTACACGATTGCTTTTGTTATAAAGCATCTGCCAATGTACAAATTAAAGAAAAACTCAAGCAAAAGTAGTTAATCTGCATAGCAACTGGCTGAACATGTAAATTATGAACCGAGAGGCATATTTAAAAGCATCACGAGCGCTTTCAACTGTCTGCCTGAGGGCGAAATTCATAAAAATTTCACGTCACTCGATTTTCCATCCTCTCATCATATATACAAAAGCGTACACAAAATGAATAGGGAATGTATCTCAGCTGTTTATTTTCTCTCGCTCGTAAACGTAGTATATGAGCAAGACGGTAGGATTGCCCAGCTTCATGTACTGTAAATATTTTTAAATATGTTGTTCTACTTTTTTGTTTGATACCAGCACCTTTTCGCTAATTAGCTTTCTCCACAGTAGCACAATTATCATTTTCATCTTGGTTCGAGTAATTCATTTGCCGATGTCGGTAAACATGATCAACGCTAAATGAGGATGTGCAGATTAAAATGGCGTATAAATTGATAATTAAAAATGATAAATTGGGTATAACATTTCATTATCTTAATAATTGACATCGATGACTCAAACCAGTAAAATCTAGAAAGAAAATATACCGTCTCAAAGGTAACTTCAACACATCGGTTGAGAATACAAATGGTAGTAAACTAAAAAGGAAATAGTCAACATTTCCTTTCTGCGCATAATGTTTTGCATGACAAACCTATCAAAAGATAAAATGCATATATTCTTGAGCGGATATCGCATGCCAATAGCCTCCCATTATCCGTTCAACATAAGAGAAGTGATCTATATCCTGTCCAGTAAATGTTCCTGCGAAATCTCGGATACATTAGCATTGTTTTAAGAAACAAAAGATGATTGGCAGATACCACGCGGAGACACCATTGTGTAGAAAGTTATTCTTTCTAAACAATAGCCTAGAAAGAGGTTATTAGAAAATGGACGATATTATTATAAAGATAAGCTAATTGTACCTAGGCATTGTGACATACTCTGAAGTGCCAGTGGTAGAATTCAATAAATCAATTCTCCGATAGTTATCGGTAGGAGAATGAGTAATTAATTAAATAATCTTTTGTTTAATACTTATCAAATAAAATGACAAACTTCTTTAGGTCGTTTAAATGTAGGGAGTGCCCAGAATACTGCAGCTACTATCTAACAGATAAAGAAAATGCTTCCTGCTTAAAGATAAGATGAAGGACATTGATACTAAATAACTATTAACATTTAATGAATTGATGTTGTGGTCAAAATAAAACTGTAAGATTAAAATATTGCCAAAGAAACGTCTTGTAGCGTTTTCAGCGGCCTCGAATTTCTATAGTCAAATAAAAAAGTGATGTTGTGGTCAAAATATAACTGTAAGATTAAAATATTGCCAACGAAACGTCTTGTGGCGTTTTCAGCGGCCTAGAATTTCTAATAGTCAAAGAAAAAAGTGATGTTGTGGTCAAAATATAACTAAGATTAAAATATTGCCAACGAAACGTCTTGTGGCGTTTTCAGCGGCCTAGTTTTTCTAATAGTCAAAGAAAAAAGTGATGTTGTGGTCAAAATATAACTGTAAGATTAAAATATTGCCAACGAAATGTCTTGTGGCGTTTTCAGCGGCCTAGTTTTTCTAATAGTCAAAGAAAAAAAGTGATGTTGTGGTCAAAATATAACTGTAAGATTAAAATATTCCCACCCGCACGCAAAATACGCGCCAAGACGTGGAGTTGCGGAAACAGCCCGTGCAATCAAGTATCAAGTAAAATATTGCCAACGAAACGTCTTGTGGCGTTTTCAGCGCCCTAGTTTTTCTATTAGACAAGGAAATAACTTTCATTATAGTAGTTTGATTTCAAAACATGACAGAATTAAATTCGAAATTTGTATCTAAAATCTAAGAATATTATGACTGATACGATAATTAATGTTTCATGTCGATCGACAAGACGTTGATCGTGAATAAAGAAATAATTTATTTATTTATTATTACAGAAGGCTTACAGACTAATAAACAATATAATAAAAACATATTTTATAAATGTTGCTTATGACAAGCCTCCACACATGATATTTAAGAATTATAATAACCAAAAGGAAACAAGAAACAGAAATCAAAATAATAATAAGCAAAAATAAAACACACGAAATATTGACACAAAAATAATAAACAAAAATACAAGAAAGTTAAGGGAATAAAATGAAGTTATATATGGGTATAATGTCTAAGTTACATAATCATTATCTACCCAGTAAGTTGATGAATTTATGATGCAAACAATATATTGGTTTGGTATAAAAAAGGTCAATAATAAAAGTATACACAATAAGATTCATATAATGAAATCATTTGCACTCCTACGTACCAAATATATGCATTTATTGACTTTTCGATGAGTCTTTTGACTTCTCAATCTTCGTACCTACCTACTTAATTTTTGTTTGTGATCTTCTAGATCCCATTTAACTTATGTATACTATATGCTCAGATATAATATGTAGGTACCTATATAACCAATTTGCTTGAATTTTAGATAAGATAATTCTAAGGGACTACAACTAACTGGTTTTTTTGGAGCTTGGTTCTCAGAAAATACTTTTTAGTAGATAGTTAACGAAAAAATAACAATCAATACAAGTTGAACTACAAAATCACAGTCACTATAGATAGTTGGTTAGGGAAGACCTGTATACATTGATATCATTGAACTATGACAAAACACATGCAGGAAGTGCAGAAACAAATAACGCATGTCGTCACAATCCACACTTGCATCGAACAATGAAATAGAACAATTACAACACAATCAAACACATGAAAAAACATGTGCAAACAGAAGCAGTTATAGACGTAAATAAAACTCAAGACTAAGCAAAAACTATTTTTTTTTTACAACTACGAGAAATCTACCGCAAGAACCTGAGCGTATTTCATGTGATATTTGATCCGCTACTGCCTCCGACCAGGCGGTCTATCAACTATACCTACAAGGATTTATTACAAAATAAGGTAAAGCTACCACGCTAGTAAGAATCGGAAGCTAAGATTTTATGTTTGCAAGAAATGAACTTGGTTGCGAAAGATACACTTAATCTATACAATGTTAAACAAGTGTTTAATGTTTGAAGTATCAGCCAATTTATAGTTGACCTCTGCATTTGTAGTTTTGTTAGAAAGTCAACTATATCGATCAGACTTAACGTAAAAATAAAATCAATTTGTAGCGTACCTTTAGGTGTGCCACTGGGCATTTACTTGGGCCCTACCCTAATGATCTAGTTATTTTAAATACATAATAAAGTATGTTGATCGACTACTTGAATAAAATTACAAGTTTAATTCGTACATTACAAATACAATACTTAATAAATTAATAAAACACTCTAGCTTTAAATCAATGATACAGCAGAGAAATTCACGATTCGCTCTCCAAATCGCACAATTTTGAATTATATATTTAGGTACATTGTTTGAATGTGATTCATTCTCCAATACTCCGTAAATATAACAAAACTGAATAAACATGCTCAGGTTGTTACCCAATTGCCTTTGAACCGTACATTTTCTGCCAATATACAGAAGCAACATACTCGCCAGAGAAAGCGAGACAATATCTTCAGCTGTATTCAGATAACTGTACAATATTATACAAAAAATACATCGCCCTTTTCTCCCTGATATTTATTTTCAATTCCTTTGTTTACTAACATAACAACGTCTGCTCTCAACATTAAACAACTCGTAAAAATTACATAAACAAATAAAATTTCTTGTTGACTTTACCTTTGAAATAATATTTATCTTTCTGAAGGTCGTTTTTAATGAAACGCTGCATTTTTATGAAGGTAACCAATTCCTTTCAGTATGTTTGCATTGAGAACTGACGTTTAAATAATTCATGTGCCTATTCTGCAATCAATCAGTTTCATAAAATGGAAATTTTATAATTAGGTATACTCGGCTTAGAAATATTCAAAATTGCATCGGTTAACGTGCTGCGCAATCTACATTTAATTACTTATTAATTTAGCTACGTTGGAATTACACTAAAATATGCAGACATACATTTCTAGACACTAGCCTACTTTACTATGTAGAAACCATAGGCAGTATAGATCTGCAATGCAAGATCCATGATTAAATAAAGAAAACAACTAACAAGATGACCAAATAATTTCAAAATTAAACTTCGAATGACGTAGAGCGTTAAGTATTTGACACCTTTTACTTCGTCTACAAACCGTGGTCCATTGAATGTGTGATTTTTGCAACGTCTCGACTGCCGTTCGGAAATAGCCCGTCTGGCTGGCGAATGCGTGGCCTCGAGCCGTCCCGCCCGACTGATACGGCGACGGCGACGCACTCTCGCGCATGCACATACGGATACACACACGTTTTGCGGAATAAACCTAGTTTAAGACTATGCCACGTTCATAAACGGTGTACCTAATTAGATATTATCGTGTTTTGATTATGATAAACTGCGGTTGAAGCATATTCGCGGCTATGGTTGACTCTTATTAATGCTTGTGTTCCCCTGGTGGTTTGAATTCAATTCATTCTTTTACAGATTTCTTTTATCGTTAGTCGGCAGTAGCAGAACACTTACTTTGGCATACACTAGAGAAATCAGTACCTACTATTTGTCTTCGTATTCTTCGATGTCTTAATATATAAAATTCTTGCGTTACTGACTGACTGACAGACACGCTACAGCCGGAACTATTGGGCGCAAGAAGCTGAAATTTGGCATGTACGTTCCTTGGGGACCGTAGGGGTGCACTAAGAAGGGATTTCCCGAAATTCCCACGGGATCGGCCAAAACGGGTAAATTTAATAAAAATGCAGGCGTAGCTGCTGGCGTCCTCTAGTTAGACATACTTTTGTTTATCGGAACAATCTATTAGTGTAATCTTCTAGTGACATCTGGCTCTGAATTTCCCCCAAACATCGACTAAGGTGTACATGTTTTAAACGTGTCGTCTTCTTCTATCTTTCAAGTCAAGCATATTGGCCAGCTCAATCAAAATTATTGTTAACAATAACTAGAGTTACGACCTCGAGTATCCTTCCATTAAAGCGTCCATCGCCGGCCAGTGAGCCAAACAGCGAGTTATATTCCGTCGTTTGAGCCAAACATGGCGCCTGGCCATATCCGCCACTCTATTGTTGTAAACTACTAAATACCTATCGTCAGTTGTCCTTGTACGGGAAGGATATGTAACATTTGGAACCAGGAAAACATGAACGACTGCTATCATTTATCAAAGCACGATTTATGTCCGCGTTCTTGAACGCTCGTGTTTGTGTTTTTATGATACCTAAATAACTAATTTTAGATTTGACTTAAGGATATCTAAACACCCTCTGGTGTTTTTGTTAAACCCTCGAAAGCTGTTTATTGTAATTGTATTATGTAATATAAAGCTTGTATCTGGTGTACAACAAAGAATTTTCCATCTTCTAGCTTCTTCTATAGGTAGCTTACGTACAATATTTTAAAACTATTTTGAACTCCCTTCAAAAAGGAGTTAATTTGGCAATTACTAAGTAGGTAGTGTAGGTGCATTAAATATAATAAACAAGAATAACGGCATTAAAATGTTTTCTAACTTCTAACAGTACCACTAGTTGTGCCGAAAATTAACAATGCCTATAATATAACCTACACAACTACATATATGGTTCAAATAATAAGGATATAAAATTCCTCAAACCCACTTGTTTGGGAGGTTTTATCAAATCAAGAGAAATCGTTTGTAAATGCATATATATATCCAAATAATTGAGATCTATCCAAATAAAGAAAGCTCCATATGAGTATCATGTTGCAAAAATGCAGTGTATGTTCTTCTTTGTATTGGAGTTAAATCCATAAAATAACAACGTTTTTCCGTTTATACCAATGAGTCTTTGTCGTACCAGCTTACTAGTTTAAGGTTAACTTCATCTATACGCATAGCAAACCAAATGTTTAACCCTCGAAAGCTGCTAGATATTACCTACTATAAATGCATGAATGTAAAATTGTTTTAAAAGTAGTCAAATTACTGAAACTAACCAGGACGCATTCCTAAAAACTTATTCGTGCAGTTTAAAATTATTAAAAGCAATTTTTTTAAGGAATGTCAGTTTAATTTAATCTGCATTATTTTTGTTTTGTCGCTGCATCGTGTCTTTTATTTCTCGTCACATATCCAGACCCTATTTTATTGCATGTGCATTATAGACGAGATACCTGAATTAATTTACGATAAAGACGCCTTTTTATTACATCTGTGGAATAATTATGACCAAATACACTTAGTCGGCTCCACAATCACAGAGAACCATTAAAGATTTAAAAATCCTATCTCCCACTCTTGATAAACAAAGTGAAAAATGTGGACATTGTAGAACCTTCACCCCTTAGTTATTAGTTAATGGAATGACACTTTTGGTACTAAAGGACCACCCTTTTTTTTCAAGTTCTCCCTAAGATAACAACGACTAGATGGACGTAACTGATTTAAATACAAAGTATTGTACTTATTCTTTTTCGATCTAAAGATAGCTGTATAATTTTCAAAGTAGGTTTAATAGCTGTCTTTCAGCCGGACTACAGGCTATAGCAATGATGAATAAGTCAATTAGCACAATTTCGTAGATAGCATTTTAGCAAGCACACGGAGAAATGTTTCCAGTCGTGTCGTACGACATTTCTTACCGGCGAACGTGGGCATAGCACATATGTAACGAGTTTCGTGTGAGCCTTTTATCAGAAACAAGTTTGGAAAGTTAATTCCGGTCGTCGAACCCGTAAACATTCTCCTATCTGTGTCCCGCGGTTTAGCGACAACCGCTCGTCGCCGCCATGACACTTTGGAAATGTCACCTTTCGAACGTTTTTAAATTTCCGAAAGATATCACACGTGTTTGTTACGTAAGTTGTTTTAGGTGAAATTATTACAGTAGAGTACAAATATCTTTCTTTTTCTATTTCATGCGTGTTATAAGTTCGTCTAGTCTTGATGTTTATCTTAAATTCTTATAGGTAGGCAACATAAATCATATTCTACTTAATAAAACAACTGCGTTTCCTCTTGCATTGCATCTTTCCAGAAAACTCACGTTTTACTTAGACATAATGTAGCTCATCATCATCAGCCTTTAATAGTCCACTACTGGACTAGGCCTCTCCTTTGCAAGGAGGAATTGGCCTACTATACCACGCTGGCCAAGCGGCTTGGTATAGGGTTTGTATCAAGTTTTCCTTCTCTTACAGTGCTGTTCTCTGCATAATATGCTCCCTCTGTCGGCACTTACGACACCCATGGGATGATATGGGGTGGTGACAATTCGTATTCTTAATCCGTCACCACACGGACGATAATGTAGCTACATAGGTGTATTTCTAAAAAAACGACTCCATGATTCAAGGAATATTACAACAGGCTGGTAGTTACATTTTTATTACATTTCCTTACTTGGAAACATGCGTATAATGTGGTTAAGTCAGCCACTGTGGAACAGTTTCACCCACTTGATTTAATTTGGCAACCAAATACGACATTTTCAAAACAACTTGCAGATGTGCACGCCTGATAGGATAAATTATAGCTAAGCTTAAGTTATTTTACAAGAACTTTAGATACACGTTAATTCTAAGTACCTATATTCATAGTCAGAGTGGCCTTTACCTATTGCATAATGAGGAGATGGCTGTGTCCAGCATTTTACACAGGTAGTAGAGCCTTGCTGATTTCAGCATGAATGGGGCCCGGCTCGACCGGGGAAGTACTACCCTCTCACAGAAAATCGACGTAAAGTAACAGTACTTAAACTGTTGCGTTTCGTTCGGTGAGTGAGAGTGCCGGTGTCCCCTATTCCTTCTCACTCATCCCACTCCTCATCCTATCCCTTTTCTCAACCTCAAGGGGCGGCAACCACTTGTGACTCATGTGGTGTTGCTTGTGTCCATGGGCGGCGGTAATAATTACTTACCATCAGGCGATCCGTCTGCTCGTGTGCCGCCTATTACTGTAAAAAAAAGTGGGACAGGTGTCTAACGATTATTCTTTAACATTCTATAATAAGGCGGATGATGATGAAGTATATTTATAGTTTCAATGAGGTAAGATAAAGGGTCGTACATTTTCAATTTCAATCCATTTTTAGGGTTCCGTACCTAAAAGGTAAAAAACGGAACCCTATTACTAAGCCTCCGCTGTCTGTCTATCTGTCTGTCTGTCTGTCTGTCTGTCCGTCTGTCTGTCTATCTCATAAACCATGATAGCTAGAAAGCTGGAATTTTCACAAATTATGTATTTCGGTTGCCGCTATAACAACAAATACTAAAAATAAAAAAATAAAAGTATTAAGGGGGGGTCCCATACAAAAAACGTGTTTTTTTTCGTATTTTTTGCTCAAAATTACTTACTGTTACAGGTAGACGCTTTAAATTTTTACAGAATATGTAGTTGTATATTACCTTTCAAAATAAATAATTAAATTTAAAAAAAGTAAATAATAAAGGGGGGCTCCCATACAACAAACGTAATTTTTAAGCAATTTGTTACTCGATCTTAATAAACAGGTAGAAACTTATAAAGTATTTAAGTATACATACAACGAACGTGATTTTCTTTTATAGATGATGGTACGGAACCCTTCGTGCGCGAGTCCGACTCGCACTTGCCTAATTTTTTGGAATTACCAAAATTTTGGAGACGTACCGTAAGACGTCCTACGGCTAGATGGAGAGACGATATACCTGAAATGTAGAGCGGCTAGCAGCGGCTTGACACAGAGCCGAAATCATAGATTACTAAATAGTTACTTCGAGCTCAGTGGCTTCCCACATCGTAGAGGCCTATATCCACCAGTGGACCACAGCAGACTTATGATGAGGATGATGTTGAATTCTATTTTTGAGCCACATTCATCTGGCTTATATTCGTACTACGTATCTAAACAATACAACATTAATAGATAGAACCCAAGATATTTTATAAGACAAGCAAGTTTAACTTCACAACGTATATTGCATACAGACAGCTACATAAGTATGCATGTATGCATATTTACGAAGTACCTATTGTTATAAACAATAGCAAACTACGTTTGCCTCCTTAGATGTCTTCATGTGACGTAGATCTACCGAGTGTTGTAATAGAGTCAATAGGGAATCTGTGTATATGTATGGCTTTACTGACTGACTGACAACTTTCAGCTAAAACTACTGGACGCAAGAACCTGTAGTTTGGCATGTATGTGCCTTGTGGAGTGTAGGAGAGCACTAAGAGAGGATTTTTAGAAATGCCCACCTTAAGGAGGTATAAAAATTAAAAATTCATGGCAAAATGTGGGTGTAATATTACACCTCTCATAACCCTTCGGGGATACAGGCGTGAGTCTAAAAAAAGAGGTATAATAGTCTTATGCGGGCGGAACCGTGGACGAAGTATAGTCTAGACATAAGCTTATACTTGTACTCGTATTATAGTTAAATTATATATATTACTAATATTTACCTAAGGTGGGTATTGAAGCCACGACCTCTGCTAATAAGAGCTCTATGTCAAGTAACTATAGGTACTTGACATAGCAACTTGACTTGCCTTTCTTAATTCGCCGAAGTAAGGCAACGTTTAGTCACATTGCTTGGTTGGGAACTTGTTGTGGCATTTACAGAGTGCTACCGTAGGTAAGGAGGGCACGAAAACCGCTATTTTTGTCGCAGGTCAAGAGAATCATTATCTATGGCCTGCGGGCAATGCATGGCAACTCCGACAGCACAATTAGCGACACACTCTCACGAAAAGAAGAAGAGATCTACATATTTTTACCATGCATCATTCATCATCATCATCAGCCTTTAACAGTCTACTGCTGGACTAGGCCTCTCCTTTTAAAGGATGATTAAAACTAGCATTTTTAACTTCGACCGCTTGAATGTCATTTAAATATTATACATTTCATACCAACGCTAGCCCCTTGTTACCTATTTAGAAAAATGTCCAAAATATCATAGTGCTCTCCTACAATCCCCTCGGAACATACCTACATGCTAAACAACTTCTTGCGCCCAGTACGTAGATCGTCTATCAGTCAGTAAAGCTCTATAAATATATACCTAATTGATAAATAGATAATTAATTGTATACTTACAGAAGCCATGACTTAAGTATAATAATATATAGTAGCTATATAAAACGATGACGCCTCCATTCATTGTATGATGCCAATAAAGAAGATTCCAAGTCGACGATCTCAATCAAATCAGTACGCATTTGTCACTTCCTAGATGACCCGTGCACACCCAATTAAAAAAAATATAAATGAACAGTCTGTGGTTTTAATCAATGTCAATCAATTTAGCGGGAAAATTAAAGTGCTTCAGTGATTAGTGAACGTTAAAACTAAAAATCTTAATAATTTATATGAATATAATTGAGTTTAATAACATTTATCGATAAAATTATGTAGTTAAATTGGCCAATTTAAATTAACTCAATATCGGATATAAAAAATCTTTCCTGTTAGCTAATTTCTTGGTGCAATATTAATAAAAAATAATTTGATGGTTTTAAACGGATTGAATTGTGTAACATAGAAGTGATAGAAGTAACAAAAACCAAAGAAAGAGTCAACTTTTATAACAATTTTTATATCAGTGTATTTTCAAGCACATTGTTAGCTATTCGCGTGAAAAGTTGTTTTCCCCGGTTTTGGGGAAGTGGTGCTAAGTACTTACTTATTTGGAATTTTAAAATATCAGTGTAATAAAGTAAACTCTTACGGATATGAGTCCACTGGCTACTTTTAGGAAAACCAAACGTCAAATGTAAGTAAAATACTAGATTTTCCCCGCGGTTACACCTGCGCAGATATCAGTTGTCACGACAAAAGATAGCCTATATGTAATCCGATGTAAAATCGAGGTAAATAACCATTGATTATATAACTGCAAAGGTTTATCAAAATCCCTTCAGTCGTTTTTGCTATCCACACAAACCTTTGCGGAAACGCACTACAGTAGGATATATAGGTAGATAATCTGTTTTCGACCTTAAGTATATAACTTTAGTTTTTAAGTTTATGGCAAACATAACATTGGATTTGTAATCAATTACTTAGTGAAGAAAAATTGATTATTTCAGCCGTGAAGATACAGGTGAAGTTATAATTTCGATTTTACCGTTCTTACCATTTAAAAAGATTTTGAAGCAATTTTGAATGCAGATACTTAATACGATGACTAGGATTATTTTATGGTATTCTAATAATTAACACAAATAGTTATAATACTATTAAAAAATATCATTATAACACTATTAAAAAATATCATCATCATCGTTCGAGAGCGTTATCCCGGTTGCATACATCTTTCGCCTTTTAAATCTGGGATCCGCTTTCTAGTCTAACGAGATGTGACGGAATAATAGCATAAACACTATTCAAAATATATTGTACCTACCTATCAATTTTTTTTAATTTTTTTTTTACAGTCTCACTCCTATATCCCCGAAGGGATAGGCAGTGGTGTAAATATTACACCCACATTTCGCCATGAATTTTTAGGTCCCACGTAATAGGGGGCAAGCCTATTTCCGTTACCGGGCACATCACCAGACTCCGGGCTGCTACTGAGTATTAGGAAAAACCCAATAACACTTTTGCCCGACCCGGGAATCGAACCCGGGACCTCCGATCAGCAGTCGCATACGCTAACCACTGGACCACGGAGGCAGACGATCAAAATTAGCTACATTTTATCGTTTTAAACAGTAATAACCATCGTCATTATTTTTCATCTAACTAAGATAATATTACCGTAATATATTTTCAGGTGTTAGAATTTTATAACCTGAGCGTCTTAGTTCGCAAAGCTGATTAAATTGAATCGTTTTTATGTTTCAGTTCTCTGTCGGCGTAAATACTTGTGCATGAATATTCAATTAACATTCGAATAAACCTACATACAGCTACATAACACGATCAAAAAGAATTTCACCTTGAGTCGCGAAAGCTGTGTATCTGCGGGCTGAATCGTTTTGTAACTTGTGCCTGCTATCACAACATCTTAAAACTAAATAATGTCAGTGTTTTTATTGGTGCAATGTTCTTAAAAGTTTATAAGCGATCCGTAGTAGTTTTAGATTGGCAATTAGAACGGGGTTTAAATATAGAATACAAACATTATCCCTTGTCCGGCGTGCCCTGCACGTTACAGGAACTTATGGACGATACTGAAAATGTCATACTCGTGGCTAAGTATTGGGCTGTTTAAATTTAGATTGCCATCTACTAGCTGAAAATAATAATATTATCAAAACGCGTTAAGTCATATTTGCGTAAAAGAGCACCTAAAACATCATCCACCGCACAATCTTTCACGTTTATAATACCTAGTAGGACTAATAGGATATACAATAAAAGGTAGGTACTGGCAAATGACGAAAGTATATTCTGTACAGCTCCACGCATATTCAACAATATTCCGAAAGAAATTAGAACGATAACAAGCATAAAAACATTTAAAAATAAACTACATAACTTGCTAATAAACAAATGTTACTATACAGTAACAGAGTACCTATCTGACAAATCTCTACTCAGTTACTCTGTGCCTTAGTCATGATGTGTTCAGTATTATCTACTTTTATATGAATTATTATTATTGCCTGTATACAATTTTGTGACACTTATCCGTATTCCAAAATGCATGTACCTATACGCCATTGATTGCAACCATTGTATGCCCAATGGGCGGGACATAGCTGAACTAGAATTATTGAAACTATAACATCTGTATTATGTACCAACCTATGATCCACAATAAAGATTATTATTATTATTATGTTTCTCTTTTTCACGGCTATTCTTCTAAAATTTGGTGTTAGAAGAATAATTTTATTCATTAACACTTATTACCTACTTTAGTTAGAATTTTACTACTTGAACGTTTGGTTTATCCCAGACCACAACAATAGCATATTAATTATATTGTAGGTGACACTGGAATTTACATCCGAGTATAATACTATCTTGTAACTTATTTTGTGGCAAGCATAACCTGTAATTATAATAAGATATGATGACATTAAGGAAATATTTTACTGTATAAATAAACTACGAGCATTGTCTGTTACTTCGAGATGGTGATGAAACACCTGAATGTGTTAGCGCGTACCTATACAACTGTGGCCGCAAAAGCGACGTTAATATAACAAATAGGTACATAATTTTTAATACTGTAAGGTAGGAAAATAAATCGATTTACTTATAAATTAACCAGTAATTTAATTACCCAATGCATTGTTTATTATAATAATCTGCGGCTGTTTCATAAAAATCGTCGTTTTGCCTTTTGCGAGAAAACAATATTTAAAGAAATTTATCTTTTCCGTTTGCTAAGCTTTAAATGTCCATTACTTTTTTAATCTCTTATATTTATATTTGGAGACTCTTTGCTTCATACATCTGTTAATTTGTGTCAGTAACAGGACAGTTTTCATACCATGAAATTTTATTATTTTCATAGTAAGCAACGACTCTATTCATCACCTTCTTGCACTAGTCCCAATTTATTTAGGGTCGGCGCAGTATATCTTTCGCTTCCATACTTCCCTGTCGCCCGTCATCCGATCATTTACTTCATTCTCTATCATATCCATCCTCATACAGTCCATCAAAATTTTCCTTAGCCTTCTTTCCCTTTTCATGCTTCTACCTAACTTATTATTTCTTATTAAAATCCTGCATCAAATACACAAGTTTCATAATACCTAGATTACATACAAAGTATATTTATAAGCATATTTCGTAGTTAATTATAGTTTAACACCAATATACCACTCGAGGACACCATCACTGCCTTATTTAGATGCTGTTTAACGTCAGAAAGGGCTAAGGGCCCACTTAGACCTAATGTCCTTATTCGAATGAATATCCGCTGCAGCATTTACGTCTAGACCGAACCTAAGAAAGCAGGTTCTTGTGCCGGATTAGGCAATGCTTAATATGTGCAGATCATTTAGTTTGATTGCCCCATTGTACGGTATATGTGCAAGTACATTATTAAGGTTTGTGAAGTTGGATTTCATGTAATGAAGTTTTCAAGGGGACTTTGTTTGTAAGCTTGCCTGGTATAACTTAAAGATTATCATGAAATATGCTTATTCTGGCAAAGGTGGTCTTCATCAGCGTTCTAGCGTTACCCTGGTTACAAAGATCAACTTTCGTTCTTTCAATATTGGATCCCAGAGAACCAGATTTGACAGCATATTAGCTCCTCAGTACGGCTGCTGTCTATTCACCGCAAACGTAGTGGTATTGGAGGTGAGGGGTATTCCATAGCTTAAACCAGTATCAGTATATGCAAGGGAACTCATCATCCTCTTAGCATTATCCCAGTTTCAATCTGGGGTCCGCTTACTAGTCTAACCGGATTTGGCTGAATATTAGCTTTTCCACAGAGCGACTGCCTGTCTGACCTCCGCAACCCGAAGGGATAGCGATATTCCATGGTTTAGACTAGTGTCAGTTCATTTGGAAGGTAATGACGCCCTGTAACGACTGTCAAAGATCTTCATGACAACAGGGACCGACGGCTTAACGTGCTCTCCGAGGCACGGGACTAGCGATAATTAATAATTCAATACGCACATAACTCCAAAAGTCATTGGTGCGCGCCGTGGATTCGAACCCGATACCCTCTGCATGGCAGTCTGTTGGTATCTCCACTCGGCTATCGCTACCTCTGTATATTCAAAGGAACTGATAGAACTTTTTCCCCATATCAAAGAACTTCATTACAGTCGGGCTGACAGCTCAACATGTTCTGCGCAGACATGATTTCGAAGTACTTCCACTTCGAAAAATTAGTGATGTGCGCCGTGGATAAGGATTTAAAGTAATTTGAACTTGATACCGTTTGCATTGTACAGCCAAAAGTATCCAATTAATGGAACAGTAGGTATAATATCTCATCATTCAAGTGTCCTCAAAAACTCAGTCAGCCAGCTAAGGAACCACTTTGATAATCACTCGCGCGCGAGGCACGCGGGTGCCAATTTAACCGTAATATCATTTTTCCTCAGACGTTTCTCAAACTATCAGTCATTTTGAAAACTAAACACTCTTAAGATAATTTGTAATTAACGTAAACATTTCGCAGCCGTCCTGCATTTGGAAATAGATTTTATAATTTAGTTCATTAGGTCGAAATTACTAAAAGAGCACACACTAATTAGCTGTAATAACAAAACCCGATATTAGGCAATCTGGGTCTTAATAGTTAGATAAGGTTTTGTGGAAATGTAGATTGATTTATATTAATACATTATACTAGACTGTGCCCGCGAATCTGACTACTACTAAATTATACATCAAAACCATCCTCTATCTAATAGTGAAAACTGAAACAGGTGGTGCTAAAGTAATGACTCTATTTGGTTCAGCTAAAACTTCATTTCTAAATTAGAAACGAAGTATGTTTTCTTTTAAAGCTGCGAGAGTCTGTGGTTTGTTCACATACCTACACCCGAGATTTCAAATAAACCCAAATTAATTAATTTTGAAGAAAAATTATCCTCTACAAGCTTGAGGTTTATGACGCGAAAGCTGTACTCTAGACAATCTCGATGATCAGTAGGCAGCAGCTGATCAGTCATCTGAGTTTTATACGGAAACATCTTCAATTCTTTGACCAAAATACGCTGCAGAGTTGTGTTTTTATCACTGACTAGCCGTTTCCCGCGGTTTCACCCGCGTCCTGAGGGAACTACTTCGCGTACTCAGAAAACCCAAATATCTTACGGACCCCTATTTTTTCTAAACTAAAATATAGCCTATGTTACTTGCAGATAATGTAGCTTTCTAATGGTGAAAGAATTTTTAAAATCGGTGCAGTAGTTTTTGTGTTTATCCATTACAAACAAACAAAAATACAAATTTTTCCTCTTTATAATATTAGTGTAGATGACACGATTGTTCCATGTTCTCCAGGAGTAAAGCGGTCCATGATTATTTTTAGTGAATTTTACATTTGATTACTACAAAATTTTCAATATCAGAATGACAGGAGATGTCATAAAAAATATAAGGAATTTCTATAGTGTATAAAAAGCCGCTTGGTTGTTTTTGAGTTTATCGCGCACACAGAGAAATAACATGCGGCGTAGACTTCATTTTATAATAATTATGTAGGTATAGATATAGGTTTAAGGATTGGAATTTAAAATACTGTTTTTTTAGCATCTAGTAGTGCTAGCCACCATCATCATTTTCATCTCAGCCTACGAGGCCTGACGTTTACTACTGAACATAGGCCTCCCACAAGTCTTTCCACACAGACCAATTTAGAGCCGCCCGCTTCCAACCACTTCCCGCGATCCCAATCAAGATCGTCGGTCCACCTACCTCGTCTGAGCCTTCCCCTACCTCGTCATCCCGTATATGATTATTTAAAAGTCTGATATTCGTATCTGAAAATATTAAATAAACTCAAGGTTTATTGCTTGAGATTGCTCCAAGGTCGTAGACGCAAGCTTACGATGCTCCTAACGATCCAATTACTGCAAGTTTGGCCACGATTGAATAATTTATGATATACCAGAGCCTTATAAAATTTGCATTCTTTAGTAATCTATGCAGACTGATCATCATCATCATCATCATCATCATACAGCTTTTCGAAGTCCGCTACTGGAAAGGCCTCTCCTAATTTGATTTATTATACCATTGTGAGTTAAGAGTCAATACAAAGACAAACTCGTCACAACAAAGTTTACATTTTTGAAGTATAGTATTTCTTAATCCAGAACCCGGAAAACACTCGAGCATTACATTTTCGTCATCTCCTAATTTGTCTCTCACACATGTGCACATGCATTAATGCTTCGGGATCAGACTAATCGCAATACGGTCTCAAATATCTGTCGATAATGCTTCCAATACTTGGAAGTCTTCGGACAGGAAGTGACATCACGGGATATGACATAGCCGCTTAATATTGCTAATGTTTATCCAATACAGCCACCGAGGAAGTGAATTTATCAATTTATTCATTGTGTCCGTTGCTTTACTTGGCACTGCGGTTATATTGATTGTTTTGTCTTTATTGTTTTTTCTGTAAAAAAGCAATTCTTGCACGTATTTGTCTTTGTGTTGAAGAAAAGTTTACAAATAGTAGTTATGTTTATAAAATAGTTAGCAACGGATATCACACCACCTAGACAGAACAACTATTTGAGTAATTGCTTTCTGTCCTGTGTGAAACACAACGTTTATGTAATCTGTGCTGGAAATGCCGATTGATTACTTAGATGTTTTCATTCCAACTAAGCTAGCTTTCGATAAGCAAGAAATGCAAAGTAATTTTAATATAATTTAAGAATACGCAAGTCAATGTGGTTTGTGTTGAATTGCTGTAGGTAATGATTAAAATTACAAAAAAAATACAATAATTTCTGATTGAAACTAGTGGCGCATACTTTTATGCCTTTGGGGAATAAACTAACCAGGTACCAAGCAGTTGGAATTAAAATAAATATCGAACATGGTACCAAGAAAGTGGCTGACTGAATTTGTAAGACCTCCATGATACTTGATACCACTGAATTGTAACCCAGATTGATAGCAATATTTTTACCATTTATAAATTAAATAGCAGAAAGCACGTTTAAATGCCGGAATTAGAAAAAGCCGGGACTAGAATATTGTCAGTAACCTTTTTCTTGTAGAAAATAAATGGCAAAAAGTATGTGAAAATACATACACACGTATATACACATAGCCTCACGCCTGTTTCCCCGAAGGGGTAGGCAGAGGCATATTAAACGCCCACTTTTCGCCAGTGTTTTCATCCCACGTAATAGGTGGCAAGCCTATTGCCGCTTATCGGGATATTTTGTTTGCCAGAGCCTCTTTCGTTGATCGGCAGGTGCACCACTTGCAGGTGAGGTTGGCTTGGGACCCTAAGTTCTTGGTGGGAACCCTATGCACCCAATTTCACCCAGTGAAAATACTGAAAATAGACCAGGCTGAAATATATTGTCGTAGGCCGCAAGTGTAACTAAAGGTGCATGTTGCATCCAGTCACGTACAACAGTAAAAATGAAGAAAGTATGCAATATTAACCTAATTTAACTTTTGATCTCTATCATTTAATCACTGGAGGTAGTGATTAAAATGATGGAATTTAAAACTCACGTTACATATACCTGCTCGGAGGTCAGCTAAAACATAAAAAATCCTCCTTGCTCTAACCTTGCCCCATTTAAAAAATACGCTTTATTTTTTTATGTTTTTCTCGTTTGGGGGATCTTGTTTACGACCCGGGAATTGCTCGCAACGGCATCGCACGCATTGTGTTTTCATTACTTAGTAAAATTCAATTGAAAAATAGATAATGAAAATGTAAAAAGCGTGCTCGTTAGAGAAGTATTATAACCTCCACATTGTGTGTATAATTGTATTATAATTTCAATATATTACACTTGTGATTATTCATAACTGACATTAAAATAATAAGTACTTTGTAAGAGTGGCAGTGAATTGCAGAAATTGATGTGAGTGAGAGAATGAGAATTTGAGAGAGATGTAGTATTTATTGAGTATATTCGGTGATGTTTCTATTATAATTTTATCTTTTAAAGTTATATGTTCATCCTTTCAGTTTACATAAAGAAAAAGCTCCGCCTACTACACAGATCAGCAAAGGTGACATAGCCAATAGTCTTAGCTACGTATGAGCGTTAGACATCAGCCATTAGAAGTAACACGCTTAGATTTGTATTCGCCCGATTACTGCAATACCTTTACTCATAATTTCAATTTACACACTTACAAATTAATTTGCACGGCGCGCCTGATAACATTCCTCTAGACTTCTTAAGTCATTAGTTATTTTACTTCTAAATTCATAGTCGTCTGTTTCCATTTAATAATGGTTTTAAGTAATGGTTACTCTCGTATGGATTTTAGACTCGCGTATAGATTTTTGATGTAGCTCAATTTCTGGATTTGGCTGTACCTTTGTGTTCATTTAGATTTATTGTAAAGTCCCAGTTGACCGTTTAGAAAAATAAAGCTGTTAATAGCAATTTAATTAATGCCGGTCCCAAAACAGGCAGTTTTTGAACCAACCTTTCCACTGAAGTCGCACTTTAGGCGGAACCGCAGGCAAAATCTAGTGCTCTAATATTTAAAACATTCCAAGTAATTTTGATCCTTTCATACGTAAGCTACATAGATCATAATGTCAACAAATCACCTTCGAGACTTTCAAAATCAAATGCCAGAGACACAATTTAAAATATGAAATAGACGAAGGCGAACGATCGAGATATAATAATGGCCCACAAATGTTAGAACGTAAATAGATGGCCCAAATACGAGTGCACACCGCTGGACTGCAGAATGTTATCTGTTCTCAGAAATACTAGACGAAATGTGTAACGGCTTCTCAATGTTTTTGACGGGTATTCATATTTATGTTTAGATTTTTTTGTGCGATTGGTGTGAAATTGAAATGTTATGAAACGAAATTGCGTCACGACAGAAAGTAACACTAAATAAATTTAGGTATTTATAGGAGTATCCTTCGTGGGTATCCTTTGATTAAATGTTTGTAAAGTTCTCCGTGACGTGCAAGGTATGCCTAAAACGGGCGATTTTTTAATTTTTTTTGCGGCGTCATGGTCCTATATAGCAATGTTGGCAGTCAGGGTATGTGTGTAGAGAAACAAACCTTTATCATGACAATTTTACAAACACCTAAACTGTTGCGTTTCGTTCGGTGAGTGAGAGTTCCGGAGGCCCCATCCCCTATTCCTTCTCCCTCATCCCACTTCTCCTCCCATCCCTTCTCCTAACCCAAAGGGCGGCAACGCACTTGTGACTCTTCAGGTGTTGTTTGTGTGCATGGGCGACGGTTATTGCTTACCATCAGGCGATCCATCTGCTCGTTTACCGCTTATGACATAAAAAAAAATCATAGACAACGGATGTAATACACTGACTCACATAAGTACAAAGTCAAAGTCAAAATCATTTATTCATCTAGGTCACAAGGTGACGCTTATGAACGTCAATTTTAAAATTAAATTACTTAATGCTTCTACATTTACATTTACTGCCTCGTTCGCAAAGCAACAGGTAGAACCACGAGAAAGAACGGGCAATAAAACTCGTGGCCACTCTTTTAAATAGCCAATACACACACGTAACATCAATAATAATCCAATGTTTTGTGATTACTAAACCTAAATATTTGTTCTCTCAGCATTCTTATAATCATTAACACAAGCAACACTTATGCAGTTAGCATCCAAATGATCACTAGAAGTATTATGTCATATCTGTGTATCTACAAGAGTTGGCAGAGGTGTACTCACACATTAAGACAGCTACTTTCCATACCTGGTAACAGTGAACCTAAAGTAATTTATCAGGTATTTTTCGAATCATCAGCATGTATCTCGTCATCATCAGCCTTTAACAGTCCACTGCTGGACTAGACTCTCCTTTGAAAGGAGGAATTGGCCTACGATACCACGCTGGCCAGACGGCTTGGTATAGGGTTTGTATCAAGTTTTTCTTCTCTTACAGTGCTGTTCTCTGCATAATATGCTCCCTCTGTCGTGTGTGTCCCTCTTACGACACCCATGGGATGATATGGGGTAGTGACATTCCGTATTCTTTATCCGTCACCACACGGACAAGCATGTATCTATAAAACTAAAGCCACGATCTAACCAGAGTGGTGCAGGACACCAAGACAAAACCCATATGAGAATTCTAACATATTGCATAAACACACAATAAGGGCAACGTAGTAATTATGCTTTTGGTTAGCAGCCTTTACAGATTCTAGCGATTTGAAGGAGACCTATGACTAATGTAATATAAAATACTAGAGGACGCCAGCAGCTACGCCTGCATTTTTTTTAAATTTACCTGTTTTGGCCGATCCCGTGGGAATTTCGGGAAATCCCTTCTTAGTGCACCCCTACGGTCCCCAAGGAACATACATGCTAAATTTCAGCTTCCTGCGCCCAATAGTTTCGGCTGTAGCGTGTCTGTCAGTCAGTCAGTAACGCAAGGATTTTATATATTAAGATAAATGCACTAGTAAGTAGATACTACCTACATTGTCCTACTAACGGCCATTTTCAATATTCGAACTATAGATAGATCTGTAGATTCTAGATTCGTGTTTGACATGGAGCTTCTGTCAAAAACGAATCTTAAATCTACAGATCTATCTATATTTCGTATATTAAATTCCGTAGTAAGCAGGCCATCCTGCAGGATGAAGTACATATGGCATGGAAACAGGTGACTACCTCAATTGTATTCAAATAGGACCCTCGCTTTGTAATTCTGAACGCAACGTATAATGCGCACCTGCAACATTATTCTCCTATGTTTAATTCTAGCGCTCTCTGATGCGAAACTATCAACAGTTATCGGAAACGCCTCGGCCAAAATTGATACGATCGTAATGGCGGTATAGTGTTATCGTGTGCTAAAGTGAAATTGAATTATGGTGGTGATAGCACGATAGTAACCACGCTTGTTTTTATACAATAAAATAATAAATAAAGTTTATTACTCCATAAGAATTACACTTAATCTAAGTACAAATATATGGCTTATGGTATAGATTTACAAGCTAGAGACCCTGACTTCTAAACTAGGTATGTACCTGTATCTTAGAAGCCAGTGTTACTTTTTTTTTATTTATAGACTCACGCCTGTATCCCCGAAGGGGTAGGCAGAGGTGTAATATTACACCCAATTTTGGCCATGAATTTTTAGGTCCCACGTAATAGGGGGCGAGCCTATTGCCGTACCGGGCACATTACCAGACTCCGTGCTGCTACTGAGAATTTCATATCGAACATCAAAAAAAATAAAATCGAACCCGTGACCTCCCAATCCCATGCGCACATTTATGCCGCGACACCAACGAGGCAGTCTTACCTTCTTAAATATTCCGCTAATAATGTAAAAGCTAATAAAAGTATGCTCTTATGCCTTCTTCATCGTCTTAGCGTTATCCCAGTTTCATCCTAGAGATGACAGAATATTAACTTGCAATGCTGTTAAGCCATCTACTTGATGATTATAAGCAATTTAATTTAAGTATGTTTCAAATAATTTGTTTCAAAATACGCATTGGAAATCAGTAAGGTCAAATCTAGAAGAGAATATCGGATACGTGGCATATTTTTTTCAATATTCACGCAATAGACGACATTTAGGAAACAAAACTAGGTTTTAAAAATTGGCACAAGTGTGATGTCGTGTTCAAATGTACGTTTACAATTACACGAGTTCGGATAACGTCGATTTTGGCACTAAGCCGGCATAACACTTGGACAATAAGATCTACGTTTAAAAATAAAAAAGTCAAAATAAAACAAACGCAAACATTTTTGAGTTCATGGTCGTGGTTCGTTCAGAAATTAAAATTGCTGACACACAGAAATAATTGCAATAAACAAAACTATAGTAGGCAGTGCTCAACATTTCAAGTCATCGTTTGAAGAAAATAAGCTATACTTAATTACTTAGTTTATAAGACGGGTGGGTCTAGACGGGTCACTACACTCACGCCTCTCCCAAAAGCATCTGCGACCTTACATAGCAATTGAATTTCAGTTTCGCTTGATAAAACCTAACCTCAGGACCCTCACCCCCTCCCTCCTTCAAAATCTAAATTCTGAATCCATTTTGGAAATTTTCTTTTGACCAAAGTATCGTGGTATCGCCCAAACTGCAAAATTTTCGCCAGGTTTCTTGACCTACCGTTTTTATTGAAAAAGATATGAAACCTGTAGTTCTATAATATTTGCACTAAGTTTAATGTGTTAGTGATAAAGTATAGTAACGTTATTTTAAAGAAATCCTTTGTTTTGTTTCAGATCATCAGAGATGATACACGTCGACGAAACCGATCCGGTGGGAGGTAATATTATGTTTACATTACAGTTTATTTGCGTGTGGCAGCACGCAAAACCGATGTATTTGTACTGTAAACAAATGTAAGTAAGGAATAACGGCATTGGATGATTTCGGATGAATTATGTCATCCGACTTGAGTCATAGTGAGGCGCCACTTTTACCTTGAGATGTTATACTTACTTACTTATTAATATACCGTATTTAAGTACCAACTGGTACGGCAGACAAATGTTACACATACTTACATAATGTTGTTTCAGTTTTAGTTTGCGTAGCCATATCCTATTGTGACGAAATGCCTAAGGTATGCAGAAATTCGGAGTCGGTAAAGTATGGCATAATTACAATTTCATACTAACTGTAACTGATGTCGCAAAAATAAGCCGGTACTACTTAAAATCGCAAATTCGACTTGTTGCATACAGTGGTCATCATCGTCCTAGCATTATCCCTGTGGCATCCAAGACTTCTCGCATTGGAGCCCAGGGTCCACTTACTAGTCTAACCAGATTTGATAGAATATCAGCTTTTCCACAGAGCGACTGTCGTCAAGTGTCGTCTGACCTCCGCAACCCAAAGGGATAGCTATATTCCATGGTTTAGACTAGTATCATTTTATTTAAGGGTAATGACTCCCCGTAACCACTGTCAAAGATGTTTTTGACTGTTTTTATAGTAATCATTTTTTCATCCCTTCTATTCAAAAAGTGGCGCTTTGTTCCTCTTTTAGCGGGAGCAAAATAGCTCTTTTCTGTTAAGAACTTTTTAGCGGGCGGAAAAGTGATTTGAATTTGGAACGTATATCATTCATAGAAACTGAACGCAAAGTGTATGAATATCTGGCTGGTAGGTGTTGGCTGCACGGGCGTGGGGACCCGCGCTAACAAAAAAAAGCGCGCAAATTACGTGTCTGTTCTCGTAGGCACATACTTTATTGAATTTTGCAAAAAAAATAGAGTTCTACGTCGAGTTTTGAAAGTGACAATGCTTTAACTCCTGAAACCATAACTAAAGAAGCTAACAACATCGTACAAATCTTATTACCCACGAAATTATTTATTTTCTCATAGAAAGGGGATGAAAAGTAGAGTATATGCCTCGAGAGCAAAATATTTTTCCCTCGGGCAATGTACTTTGAATCCCTCGCTACGCTCAGGATTCTACGTTAGAATCCCTCGCTATGCTCGGGATTCTATTCTAGCATCCTTCGCTTCACTCGTGGTTCAAAGTAGCGCCTTCGCCGTAAAAATGCCTACTATTTTACTCCCTTGTCATACAATCTACTATACTTACTTAAAAAATATAACTTTATAATCAAAATTATCATGCCACTTTGTAGCTGCTACAGTTACGTTCAAAATATTGTCTATAAGATTTGCATAAACAATGTTGTAATACCATCGATGTCCTGGATTCTATAATAAAACATACCAGCTGTCTACTTCTTTTTTTCACGGTCATCAATATGGCATTCAGCAAAAAGAAGCTAATTTGTGCAAACAATCATATGTGATGATAATTTATAACAACATCACTAAAAGCAAGTCGAAAATACATACGCGGATGTACATAGTTTCCTGGCAAATATTTATTCGTGTTCTAAACAAAAATACTGAAAATTCATTCATCTCTTTTGCTGCTTACGAAATTTACGAATCAACAAAAAATCTTACTAATGGACAACTAATGTTCCAAAATGGCACGATAATAACTATATCAACAATATGCTATGAAAGAAAAAAAAACATCTGAAAAAAAATGACTCGTAAAATAAAACAGAAAACTTTGTAACATAAAATATTAATAGTACCTCCAAACTCAAACATTCCTTCACAAAAATCTAGGTTAAACTATAGTTAATTATTACAATGGAGAGTTAAACTAAAGACCGTCACAAAATAAGTAAATAAACACAGTATTTGGCAGCAGTGTGGAATCCATCTTTATTTTCGACTCGGTCGAATACTTTGAATCGTCTGCCGTTGACAGCCGGACGATCGTCATGAAACAGTATAAGAAGCACATGCAGCCTAATCGTGCATCATGATGCCAATGAATGGCGGTCTTTACGTCAAACTCATAGATAATATAAGGAACGACACTACTTGTTACACAAGCTATTTTGCTCAAGTCTAATATTAGCAAGACTGTTGTGAGTCGACGCGCGTTATTCATTGAATATGCTGGTAAATAAAAAGAAAACAAATACTTAACAATTTCAATTGGTAAACGAATAAATTCCATAATTATGTTCTACTTTCCTAGATGCACAGCATTAGCACATTGAACGTACAATGTAATAAAACATGACATAAATAGCGTAACGACTAATAAACAAAACCGGCGTCATATTTTAGCTAGGAAATAGAAATTACCGCGTTGCAATAAAACCTAATTAGAGTTATTTCGAGCGAATGAATTTATTTATACAAACACTAATAATAATTAAGATCAGTAATAAAGTAAAGGAAGACCATTGCACTGCCAAATTAGATACGGTCAAACTCCATACACACTTCTGGCTTTATAAAAAGATGTAGGAAGGAAAACGATCCTAATATTTACAATGGTTACAAAGTCGGCCAAACGAACACTTGAGAGGTAAGATATTCACCTTTAAATACGAAGTACTAATGGATATTCTGTGCTTTAACTCTAAATTGTTGTTCAAAATATACACCTTTTAATCAAATTTACAAAAGTCGACATTTGTGAACTGCCATCAGACGTTTCAAATAGAAGCATTTTTATTTCACTTCCATAATTTATCCAAATCATATAAGACCGCATACCTACATCAGATTATAAATAAAATCATGGTACCAAAAACATCCATGTTGAATAGCTACGTACCTAAGTAAACTGCATAATATTTAGAAATACTGTAAACAAATGCACAGTAGCAATTGTTTTCCAAAGAAAATCACAGTAAACTATTCGAAGCAGAATTCCTATTAGTCCAATCACTGAATTGTTCAACTGCAGTGGAACTAACTATGCCAGGCATTTCGGACACTCAGGTAGCAAGTAATTCGGATCTGACGTCATTGAACGACAGGTTATAACTTAAACATTCGAAATTCGATCTTTCTACAACCGGTCACAACTTAAACATACGAAATACAAATCTTTAAACTGTCATCAATGTAAAACGGCATATTTCTTAGCAATGAAATTACATTTAGAACGTGACATACCTACATAGACTCACCTCACGCCTTTTTCCCGCGAGGATCGTTGCAAATGGCGTTCCGTAGTCTCTGCCTACCCCTTCAGGAAACAGGCGTGCGTGAGTATATTTAAAATGTTATTAATGACAATTAAAAATAAAACCTATCATAAAATTATGTATTTTTGTAAACATGTACAGTGAGCTCTACATGTACTAATTACACCTAAAAATTACAATTTTACACATCGACGAAGACATTTGTGTCAAAACTTCAAACACATTTTTCATGCGCTTTTCAGAGGTAGGTAGATGAGGTATTATCACAGACACAGTGACGGACTCAGGATTGTGATTTGGGGGTTTGACCGTCGTAGGGTAACAGTATCACGTATCAAGGGAAACACAAAAAAATATTGTCATAAAACAACTAAGATGCTATTGGGAATCAAGGAGTGGACATGGCTTTCGTGTGAGGCCAACTCTTACGATTATAGACTGCACAAATGCCCCAGATATTGCCTATAGAATCCAGACCCACAGCTGCCGTATTCTCCGACGCACGGCAAATCTCTAATACAAAATGCCACAAACGGTCACCCATGCACAATATGCTGATCTGGAATAAATGTTGCTTTAGTTTTGCGATTATTACATACGGCAACTGAGGTCACGTTATAAGTGCTTCATCATTAATATATCATAAACAGTCGGCAATTAGGTTAGCTACACTTACTAATTACACCCGTCTGTTATTAAAAGCGTATGCACGTCTAAACATTTAAAAGTATGCAGAACTTTTTGCGCGCAAAAATAATATGAACGTAAAGTGCATTATTTTCGTTCAGAAATGTGAAAGGTGAACGACATTGAAGACAAACACATTTTAAATGCAATAAATGTACTGGAATTTTTGCACGACAAGTTTTTGCAATGCAAGGGCAAAATTCAAACGTGGAACGAATAATGCTGACTTGAATAAAACAATATTATGTACCTATTTATGAATATTTTCTTTATAGCATATATATCTATTCAGTAAAAACAATGGATAAGAAAATATCCTCTTGAGTGTTTTCGAACACACCTGTGATCGAATATCGGGAAACGGCCTAAACACTTTATGAACATCCATAGGTGCAAACCACAGACTAGTAAGACGATACTACGTATGGTGCAAACTAATTTTGTCTCAGTAAAAGTTTTTTCTAGATTTTTTTTCATTTTTTTTCCTTTTCCGTGTGGTGACGGATTAGAATACGGATTGTCACCACCCCATATCATCCCATGGGTGTCGTAAGAGCCGACAGAGGGAGCATATTATGCAGAGAACAGCACTGTAAGAGAAGGAAAACTTGATACAAACCCTGGTGTGGGTGGTATTACTATACCATACTCCTTTACTATAGTAAAGTAAAGTAAAGTACTTACTATTACTATTACTATACCTTACTATACATACTCCTTTCAAAGGAGAGGCCTAGTTCAGCAGTGGACTGTTAAAGGCTGATGATGATGAAAAGTTATTTTCTAAGTCTAATCGCTCGCCAGGATATTGATCAAAAATATGACTTCCATCTTTCTAAATCCTTTGCGACATAACTTTCAAGAATAATATTATACAATCTACAAGGACAACTTATTATACAAAGCCATCTGACCCAAACTGTGCAAAACATTATAACTTTATTAAGCCTTTGGTCTTTGCCTAAATACCTGCATATGATTATATGAATACATTCCTACATAAATACATATAAAATTTACTACAATACAACCTAGGAATTGATCAAATAAGAAAGCACACAAAAATGTGGACCTTACGACCTCTTCTTAGCAGTGAGGGTCGAGAATCATTCGATCAAACAGGCTAGTTATAAAGTAACCATTTATTTCACCTCAATAACTAAAATATTTCATTGTTAAATTGTAAATTTTACGCTTCTTGTTCCTCAGAGAGCACGTTTAGCCGTAGCTCCCTGCTCTCATGGATATCTTTATCAGGCGTTATGGGTACCTAACCATGCTGTGTTCCTATACCTTTGAATTGCGGTGGTCAGACAGCAGTCCCTCTGGGTGAAAGCTAATAAGTATTCTATCGTTTTAGTTAGACCAGTGCGCAAGTCCCAGCCTCTACGGCGAAAGTCTTCGATGCAACTGCTCCGACAATGATAAACAGAACTAAAATATTTCCATTACTTATTTACTCACTTGACGCCAAAAATATTCCATTACGTACACCAATAATAAAATTAAATAAAAATTATTTATACAGGTTGCCAACAGTTGCATATTTAATAATAGAATGTAAAATCGTTTTGATAAGTGTAAAATTAACTGAAAATCGATTATTGCGAATGTTCAGTTAGGCTGAAATAATCGATTTGCCTCAGCGCACACGCATGCAAACCGTGTTATCGGAAGTTATCGGATATATTTTCTTACACACAACCAATATTGAATAGACTGCACGGATGCCTTAGTTTACCCGGTCGCTTCGCCATTTAACACTGCGCTGACAGTGTTGTGGTTTCGATACCCACATGATACAACATTTTGTGTGATCCACAAATTGTTGTTGTTTGCCGTGTGGTTGACGGCATAGAATACAAGTGTCACCACCCCCGTCACGACACCCACATCTTCGCGTGGGTGTCGTTAGAGGCGACTAAGGGATAACACGATGCAAATACCATCTTTGCGTAGAGACGGAAAACTCGACATCAAACCCTATACGACTGCCTCGTTGGTCTCGCGGCATAAATGTGCGCGTGGGATCGGGAGGTCCCGGGTTCGATTCCTGGGTCGGGCAGTGTTATTGGGTTTTTCTGTCACGAAATTCTCAGTAGCCGCACGGAGTCTAGAAATGTGCCCGGTACGGCAATAGGCTCGCCCCTTATTACGTGGGACTAAAGTATATCTGGCGAAAAGTGGGTGTAGAAATACACCTCTGCCTACCCCTTCGGGAATAAATGGCGTGACGTTATGTATGTGTATGTGTATGTATGTATGTACAAATTGTTGTTTTGAGACTAGATGTTCTTTGCGACGTGTGTTTGATTGTAATGCCCCCTTCTACACATCGTTATTCCTAGTGCGAATAGACTTTAAAAGTAAGAAATTAATTAATCTGTATCTATAGGTACACTTGGGAGCTTCTATAGGATTGGCAGAGAGATATTTCGTTCACATTTAACGAAGGTATCTTATAGGACTCATGGAAGAAGAGCTGCTATCCTTTCGCCTAGCATCCGCTTCCCAATTTGTATTACTAAGAATTAGTTACGCAACAATCAACCAAGAGATCAATAAATATAAGAGACACCCAGAGCCTTTTAATCAAATGCAAAAAGCCGCATATTTATGCCGTGAGACGAGCAAATCGACTCTAAAAAATCATATATCACAGAGGCGGACTTAACCCAAATTTTACTAAAGAATATTACATACAAAGACATTTATCAGTATTAATAAAGCTTAAACAATGCCAGAGCGAAGCTATTTTAATAGCTGAATTCGCAATTTGATTTCGTTTATATCGGTCCGAGATGCTGAAAGCTAATTTTATGATGGCTATAAGTTGACTCGTCTTTCGGCGAGTTTGGAGCGCGGTATAATTTATTCATAAATGTTACTAATTCGACAGGAATATTCATTTCAACATTGAAATCATCATCATGATTATATTATATAAAATTCCTTGCTCTGACTGACATTTTCATCGCAGACTACTGAAGCTTCTCACATAAAGTTCGGACAGTAGATTCCTTCCTTAAAGTAGAATCCTCTGCACGCTCCATCGGAGTTTCCCAATCCTAGGGTAAAATAGCCCAATAAATATGGTTTCAAAAGCCGCTAATTTCGAAGCTAGTATTGTGCAGATGCGGATTCTTATTCCATGCAAATACAATTGTAGTTTCAAAAGTAAATTTCCGACAGCCGTGGATACCAAGTAGGTACATGATCAAATATTCATTAATGAAACAACAATAGTTTTTGCCATATATCAGTCTAGAACAGACCATCCCACGTTGGCTACAGCTCTAAAATAAACAATAATCAGTATTGTCCCAGGAACGTAGTATTACTCATTCTGTAATATCGGTGCTGGTTTAAAATAATATTAGGTACATACAATATAACTGTATTGTATAAGCTACGAGTTTATTCTGCCAACTGCCGGGATAATGGGCAGAAGGTCGCCAGATCTTTGCCCGTCCGTCCATTCATAACGTTCGTATTTTTAAAACTATAACGACGCAATAGAGTTATTATCTGTGGACATGCCATATTTTTAGTAAGTGTAAAAAAAAGCTTAACTACGTAAGTTTGATAGATGTGTTTCAATGTGTATCTCTGACGCACAGATGGCGCAGAGCCTAAAAGGTATATTGTCAATCCTCGAGTTTTTTACGTTCGATTCCAGGGCTAAGAGGCGCAAGCGCCTTTACAAGCATCTGAGTAGTACCCTAGAGTATTCTATAAGAAATTACTTTTATCCTAAATCTTCTCCAAACCAACCTCCTGGATCTTCTTTAATTCCACTTGTTGAATACAAAGAATTTTTAAGGTTCAAACTGATATACTAAGAACTGCACAGAGTCAACGCTGTGGTAGGCCACCTATGTAACCGGGAGCATTCCTACTCACCAAACTATCAGATACATTTCTAGACACAATGCTGAAGTACATACCTCAAACACCGACCTGTCATTAGAATCCTCATTGGCTGTCAGAATCTTGTGACACATGCTCGTAACATGGTGCCACCGATACCGAAGCCAATATACATTACATAAACAAACATTTTAACAAATAGAAACCGACTTCAACATTACAGCATTGAAAAACGCACTAAAAATTGAAGTAAATAATCAATTTGTTAGTACATTACAGTATACTAAGCTATATATAGTTCGATCTATTTATTTACAAAGGTTGTGATTTTTGTAAGTAGGTAATCTCATGAAATAGCTTGGCTGATGAAAAAATACAACTGAAATAAGAACCTATTATGTTTTTAATAAATCGTAAGGAAACCTGCATGTCTACAGCACTCCATAAAGTGCCCGAAAGACATGTAACCCGCACCCGCAATCTGTCAACCCGCATTTGGACAGCGTGGTAGACTTACTCATAACTAAACATCGTTATCCAGCGGGTCAAGGTCGTGGCATTCGACGCTAGGGTTGCCGCGCGTACCCATATAGCATGCACATTTTTTTTTTAAATAATTGTTTAATGTTATTACTTGATATCTTTATGTAATTAAGAATCTATATTTCAATTTGTCCTTGTGTATCTTATTAAAATATCAAAATTAAATTATATTTTAATAATCACTCGTAACTAAGTCAATACAAAATAATTAATGTAGGTTTTTCGTAAGAAATAATTTTGAAATAAAACACATAAATATTTTACAATTTCTTTTTATTGAATATTTTTTGTTAAAATATTCCTTGAAGATATTTAGGTCTACTTAGAATAAATAACCAACAACTTATTTATACTGCTTTCTGTTAGTTTAAGATGTCTGCTGGAAAAAAAGCATTTTAAGTAAGAAAATGACCTTTCAACTTCATTTGACATAACAAAGACGTATTTATTTTAAACTTGTGAAATAATTTGAAAAGTTTATATTGTTAATGTTTTCATTTAATGTTAGTGTTGCCAATTTTAAAAAGATGTTAACACTTTTTAACATTACAACAAGAATATGAAAGTAAAGAATAGATTAAAACATATTTTTAACATAGATGCTTGTAAAAAATTGATCCAATATTAGCTATACTTTTAAAAAAACATTTAAAACTATAATATATTTTAATTAAATAAAGGTATTGTACGATATAACATAATCGAAAAAGCTAATTAAATGTATGCACCTACGTGACGCATACGTATGACAACCCTATTGTCGTGCGCTACCGCACTGCCACCATTTTTACCCGCTTGATAACGATGTTTACTCATAACTACGCGAGGAGCTGCCTGTGTCCATTTTGATAAAAAAAAGTTGATTACTACGCTTTTATCATGTTAGATGTATAAAATTACTGGTCAGTAACATTTAATTTGGATAGTGGATTCTTTCTTTGACGGGTGCAATCACTGAATATTTTTTTATATTCCACTCATAAAGGGGATGAAATACGGATTGAAAGTTTGTTTGAAAATCTATTATTATGAATCTATGAAAATACGGCTAACAATATTAACGATATGAACATCGTATCATATGATATAAATCTACCGATAAAGATGTGCCTATATAAAATCGATGAGTAATCAAGACGTAAAGGTGGACGAACGCGTCGGCAAGGCGACCGTAGTGCATTCAACCCAGCTAAAGTAGTAAGGTTAAACTAAATTAGTACTATTGTGCTCGCTATAAATATGAATACAGGATTGCATTTGGGATGGGTCTATGATGCGCACGATTCAGGCAGGGCTGTATCTGGGCAGGCGGTCGGGCCCATGCTACATATTACGTAAATCTATAATTTGACGGTACTCGCTATGAATATTTCATTACGGCAAAAAACATATATATTTTGCGTAAGCAAAACTTGAGAACAGTTTTTCAATATTCTTTAACCATACCTAATTATTACATACTTGTATAACCAATAACCATACTAACTTTTCCTTTCGTAGTATCTAAAACAGAGTTTTTACATTTCAATCAGAAAATATACAACGATCACATGAAATCTTACCTTATATCTTATACTAATAATAATTATATAAAGCTGAAGAGTTTGTTTGTTTGGTTGAACGCGCTAATCTCAGGAACTACTGGACCGATTTCAAAAATTCTTTCAGTGTTAGATAGCCCATTTGTCGAGAAAGGCTATAGACTATATAACATATCGCTATGAGCCACGGGAGCGGAGCAGTAGCTTAAATAACGCGCCTGTAACCGCGGGCTCATCTAGTCAGCCAATAAAATGAAATATAACGATGTATAAAATCACAAAATTAAATGACACAAGCTCACGCAATAACGAATTCAAACTGTAGGTAAATGGTAACTGTGCAAACAGTCTGTATTTGACTGGACGTAACAAACGAATACTGAATTGTTAATCAGTTGGCTCGCAGTCCAACACGGACTGAACAATTCAACAAGTCAAACAACCCGTAAAACTGGAGTAATATTTGTAATATAGTGAAATTGTCGCTTAGCCGAGAGAGTCTTAGTTATTTTCAAATTTAGAATTAGGAGAAAAGTCAAAGATACATGGGTATAGACGTTTTCTGCGTAGGTAGGTACATTGCTTTATGTATAACTTACTTTTAATCGTGTATTGGTCTTGTAGGTCTTTGTTTGCAAACATTCAATCAACGGACACAAAGTTCTTTGTGAATCACACAGTATTGTCTGGTGTGGGAATCGAACTCACAACACTCGGCGCATTTCTAAACAGCGGGGCGGTCGCTGTATTAAATAAACTTAAAGCCATAGGTGTAGCAAACATTAATTCCGATACTTATTTGATTAATGCTCGCATCGCGCCAAAAGAAGAAATCAAATTGTTATCTACCTACATATTATTATATCTAAAACTACATAACAATAAACACGCTTACTTTTTAACATCTTTGCTTATCTCGTTACATGAATAATAATATACAACGAACATACAGCAAAGTAAATAAACACTATAAACACATATATAACACATTGTCCGTCAGTACGTCCAAGACTGAACAATAGACGCACCAAAATTGCAATCCCGTCCATATTTTTTACAACTTGACTTGCTGCCAAAATTATACAATGACGCACATAGTACTGCACTTTTATAATCTGTATTTTTCTTCATAGAAATATCCAGAACATTAATTAATTAAACATGGCGAATGTGCCAACGAAACATGTCAAAATTATAGTCTTTTTTATGGTCGCCTGCCAAATTGGAGCGGTGATTGTCCGATGGTTGATACTTGAGGTCAAAATGTTTCAGAATTGCTATCCATCCACTAAGTTGACACTATGATGGATCTGGATTTGCGATCGGAAGCTCATAGTTTAGATAGGTACCGGTCCATTACTCTGCAAAATTCCGAAGGTTCTTTGTTACTTTCAGTAAATTTTCTAGTGAAAACATTGAGTTTGTCAAAGCGAAAGAAATCGAAAAAGGTCAGCGTCCAATCTAACCATGAGCGCAATATTTACCAAGTGACATGCGTACGTATACCTTAGGGATAAAAGAGGTTATTTGAAATGCTGAAGGGGTAGCCGTATCTACCGTTGACGAATCCAATTCAATATTTTATTTTCTAGTTTCTGCACAGAATACCGCCCGCGTGGATATCGGTTATCTCGACAAAAAGTAGCCCATGTTCTATTCTGATGTACAAACTATATGACTGCAAAGTTTCATGAAAATCCAGTCAGTTGTTTTTGCGTGAAAAATATCATACATCCATCTTCACATACTTTGGATTTAGGATAGGTACTAACAAACAGTACAGTAGATTCCAATACCTATCCGATAGGTACACTGACTGTCGATAAATTGTTTATAGTTACCTACATAGTACATACGTGTGTATAAAACATTTGTTGAAATTAAAAAAGTCAAGGTCTGGAAATCGTCTCACACGAAAAAGAAAACATTGTTTTTGTGGTCGACATTTTTTATGTGGTCTTGCGGACGCACGTACCTAAATATTTTCCAATAAAATAATTTTTTACCGTCTACTATTTAATGCTAAAATGACTAAATTCTAGTTGCCACAGACTCTTTTTGCAAAGAGATTACCGCAGGTTCTGTGCTATTGTACGCACTACCTAATATTTGTTTTTTAGATTTCTGTTCCAATATAAAAAGCAATTACTTCTCATTCATATTATATTGCTATAAAAATTTGGGACATTGAACTTTACTATTCATTGTGTCTGTATAAAACATCAGACAGTGCAAATATAATGTGTAGGTATTTGCCAACACTTCTATCACAAGTCTTATCAGACCATTATTCTTTTATGCTTCATAATGCATTCTTATCTTAGTATTTACTATCGCCTTCGATATCTTATAATTCTGTTTATATTATTATTTCTTAAGATAACTATGCCTTGTGTAAGTACTTTTTGTTTATTTTTGCCGTTTACCGCTGATTTGTTGCCATAATTTATTTTTATTTTACTCTTTCGTAATGCTTCAGCTTGAAGAAATTTATAAAATTTATCTACACTAATATTAAAAAGAGGAAAATGTTGTATTTTTGTTTGTTTGTAATGGATAAACTCAAAAACTACTGGACCGATTTTAAAAATTCTTTCACCATTAGAAAGCTACATTATCTGCGAGTAACTATATTTTATTTTACAAAAAATAGGATTCCGTAAGATATTTGGGTTTTTCGGGTACGCGAAGTAGTTCCCTCAGGACGCGGGTGAAACCGCGGGAAACGGCTAGTAATGAATATGATGATTTTATTCCATACTAGCTGATCCAGTGAACTATTATTACTATTTTATTTTTCATACATACCTCCTTTCGCACATAACAAACACATAAAAGAAAGATTTATGCAATTTGGTGCTGTCGTTTAGACGTTATGCGTGTACAAACATTTCAGTGATTCATTTTTGTTTATATACATGTGCCCTTACATTAATTATAATGGTCCAGGTTCATGCCACAGGTAGTTGTTTAAGTACGAATTTATTATTTACCAATGAACGAGTAAGTTTGAATCTTGGCAAATTCCTTTTCTTACACCGTTTCTCTACAATTGGTCTTAACAAGTTCGCAAAATATTTAAATGAAAGAGAGTAAGTATATAAGTGTATTTTCATGCCGATCGATTACAGAAGAAAATTCTACCAATTGTGACATATTAATAAAATATTCCGCAAATAAACTATAAAGTTTATCATCCCTTGCTACCAGTTATATCAAGGGTAACAAGTCACAAAGGTGGCAATATGTAGACATCGGTAAACCGCAAAGTCCACGTGTTGTAGTATCAGATAACGAGGTCCAAGTTTATCTCCATGTCAGAAGGACAAGTACTAACACTAGGTATATAACCCAGGTCGTAACATAACCGCTTGTAATCAGATTTTCGATCACTCAAGTCGTAATAGTCCAGCCGTCTGGACAAACAGCAGATGTGCTTTTTATTTCTGAATTGAAAGAGCTGTTGGCTTTTCCGATATATCAATCAAAAACTGTGTTTTTATACACCGATGGAATGTGTAGTATGTTTTGAAAATGAAGAAGTGTTACTGAAGTTTTAAAAGTAAAAGTGGATAAAGCAAAGATGTCTGGAAGTTGTGGGCGGCTAAAGATAATTCCCGAAGAATTGGAAGAGACAGGTGCAGTACTTTTTCAAATACTTTTTCTCTTCAGCTACAGAGGTATTAGTACCTTGATTAGTGGCTAACACGTCTAAAAATCCTAAAGTAGTACTGTAGGCATTTGGAGTACGAGAGAAAACAGCTGTTCATAGACTGGTGCGCAAAAGCCGTTGTATTACAAGCACTATTTAAAATTTCCATATACTTCTCATCACAACGACACTACCGCTAGGAGAGTACTTCACAGCTTTATCGTACAAAACTTACCATAATAACATTAAAACATTTGTTGATATCATTTAAGAATTTTCCACCGTAGAGGTCGAAATTTGACCTTTCTATTCATAATAAAGATGTTTCATTTTCTTTTAAAAAGACATGTTGTGTGAGTCATGCGTCTCTAGTTATAGTATATCATCTATGGTCATGCGTTTGACATTGGCCGTTTAAAGCTTAAAAGTTTAATATAGTTCTAATGATTTATTATACAAATATATTATTTTTCTGCACTCCTTCTCTATATCTGGGGGCCGTAGCATCCTTTTCTCGAAGCAATTCAGGCCATTTTCGACCCCCCTATAACTTCGTTTTGGATAAAACTAGAAGCCTGATTTTTAGTACCCTTAAAATTAGCTGTACCAAATTTCTCCAGTAGCTAATTTTCGTCAAAAGATGCATTACGTGTAAAAATTGATGACTTATAGATTTTTGTGAATTTACATCCAAATCCATAGTCACAATTTTTCTTCTTTATTCACCAAGGTGACCAAAAATAATCTATAACCTATTTTATGAGGACATTACTAGAAACATAAACAATAGCTTAGTTGAACTATGTTTCGTTGATGATGCTTTATAATAACCACAGACTGACAGTGACCTTAACCCACACTTATAATTCTACACAAGTATTCTTACTTAATTCGAAGGAAAAGCATAGGACGCACTATGACTCACTTCTTTAGTGAATGTTTTTACCATTAGACTTTTATTTCTCGTATACGCACAGCTTTATAGTGATTCTTTTTTTTATATTTTTGCATTATGATTACGATTTTGATTTATTACGTAATCGTTTTGCCATTGTAGCCAAAAAAAGGGAAGTCCTTTTCTACGATGCGGCCGGTGATTTGCTCCTAATTAACTATAGTCTGGATTTATAGAAATCGTAATATATCTGAAATTTGTAATATTATATGTACCTACACTATTAGATAAGCTTGTGAGCAAATTGCGTCGTGCGTTGGACAATCTTCGTTTAGACCTGGACTTTAGATGTGCATATAAATAATTCGAACTAAAACGAAAGCAGATTACCAAAAACGTATTAGCAGGATAGATAGGTCTTATAACATTGAGTTGTACATTGTTAGGTAAGAAAGGTAAAAGGATAAGTAGGTATTTAAATTTTAATAGCCACTTCAAAACTATTTTGATTTCTGTCTTACAAATTCGTACTTACGTGTAAAGTGCCAGTAACTTTCAGGCAATTCTTGAATTATTTAGGCACTTTACAAAAAAAATGTCCTTTCACTTTTCTTTATCTGCAGTCCATAGTCCTTCACCGACCGTTGACTAGGTCACGCCAGATCATCCTTTCCCTGAGCTCATTGCTAAGTCTATAATAGTCCAAATTTAAGTACATGCATTCGATCAAACTCGACTGTTCACGTGATTCAAGTTATTTCCTAGATCGCATTTAAAGTGACCATAAAAGTTTCAACGAAAGGAAGAAAGTCGTTTCTTATTAGATTTGTCATAATTTACTCATACTTCAGTCAAGAAAATGTAATCCGTTCCTTGCGTGGATTTAAGTTGGGACTTTCGTAAGCATAATTGACACACAGATTGTATTGAAATATATTGGCAATTATTTTATGGGCTTTATTTAAGTACCTCCCTACATTGTTTATTTAAGTGTCTATTTAAAGATTGAGTAATATTTTCTTAAACTGTTTAATTTGTTGATCTATGCATTAGGCATATCCTTGAAAACTCGTCATGATTTGTCATGCATCTTTAGTTTCTTTGAATTTCAATGCCATCATAATCTTTGATGATTGAATAATTAGTATCTATTGCTACATATTTTTCTCTTTGGAAAGTACCTACTAATAAAAGTAAAAAATGCCTTTTAGTTTTACATAATAAGTATCTTTATCCAAGCCTGTTGTTGCGTTCTCTTGCCGGGCAAAAATATGTATAATGTATTTTATAATATTAGAAATAATATTTCTCACAGTTTTCTCCTTGTTACAGAGATCGAGCCCCCATTTTCCTACCGAGATGTCACCATTAAGCGGAGCACTGATGTCAACGAGTTTTATGAAATGTTGTCTGAGATTGGCAGGTGGGTTGTATGTGGCAATAAACATGTATAAACAATGATTACGATAACGTTGTCGCGTTTATCGAACGTCTAAGTACACTCGTTCTTAATGACGGAACAGATAAGAAACCATTTATCGACAATATAATATTCTGGGATCTGATACAGTCGGCTGTCCAATCCCGAAATAGGTAAAACTTGTACTATAGTAACTATACTTTATCATCGTCATCACCAGCCTGTCGTAGTCTACTGCTGGTCAGAGGCCTCTTCGATTGCACTGGGATAGTCACATTTGCCGCTGAACCGACGACCATTGGAGTAGTGGTGTTCTAGTGCCTCGGCGAACGTAACGTAAGGCGCCCTCCGACTAGGTGGATTGACGATATGCGCAAAGCCGAAGTTCGAGTTTAATGGCGAGCCATCGAAGCGGCCCTTAACCAGTCTAACATCTCGATAACTGACACATACAGTACACAAATCATCATGCTCATAAAAAAGAACTGGTACTATACTATCCTTGCATAAGCGGTTGCCCGAAAACTACTGATTCTTCGCTTCATTCACTCTCTCTGCATATTTTCTAAACTCTCATTGGCTCAGCACCAACCATTTCTCGGAAAGCCATCTCCCAATCTATAATAATTACGTACAATCATATGTTACATACTTACACAAGGCCGTCCGACGTACAATCTTATAATTAGACGCGACAAAACAGTTTGCCGGAATCGATAGCCCAAACGTGTGACGGTTTCCCTGTTACAAGATGATTCATAACCGGCCTTATACAACCGTGGCTGTACTTTAATGTGATACACGAGTCATCTAATAGCTTATTAATAACTGTTCATTGATTTACTATTATTGGATGTATTGAGTCAATAATGCGTAGTAAGATTTTTGATAGCCGACGAGGTACTTACTATAAATGGATTTTAACCATGCAAGCACTGCCATGTTTTATGACTCAGAATCATCTTTTAATATCAGATAGGCCAAAGGTCCACAGTGATCTAAGAGCATAGGTACCTAAATAAAAATCCAAGTTCCATCACTATTTTGATGAGCCGAATACTGTGCTCTAATACACAACATTCAGTAACGTACGAGGTAAAAATCAGTGATCCAGGGAGGGACTGCAGATAGTTTTTTTTTTAACTAGCAGAGTTTATACTTGAAACCGATAAATTACTTAACAGTTAAAATGTCATATATTTTCTGACATTTTAAATATATGACATTTTATTGTTTAAATTTTTATTACTTTTAACTTATTGTTTGCAACATGTATTTTACTGTGTATTAGCATGTAAAGTTGTGAGTACGATGTGGGCATTATTAAACATATAAACAAATAGTTGTGGCAACCTGTCTGATGGCTTAGGCTGACATGCTTATGCATACACCTTCTGATGGCGTGGAGGCATAGTGATACAGATCGTGCTGGCTCCCTCAATTAAGGTTGAGCCGTACGATTGCTGTTGAATGCGGGCCATCAGTGGGCCGAGTCAGTCAAAAGCGTCAGATAATTTCCTGCATTGTACTTGCATACTAAACCCTTTTTTGTCTGGACTTTAAAAGATGAAGAAAAGACTAAAGAAATTGAAGTGACAAAAAAAACAATGACTCTGAGTTTGTTTCGGCCTTTCTTCTCAAGAAGTCATTTAGCTAGGAAAAGCCGGCATCATCTAGAATAGGGTTTTGACATGTATAAGTGTTGTAAACAACCAAAATGCAGAAATAAATATGTCTTTATGTCTTTATGTCAGTATCCATGACACGTGTCTCATAATATGATTCGTAGCTATTCATTTTCTATTGCGTAGCTCGCAGGACAGCAAAAAAAATATTTTATATAACGTCAAGCCTGTATCCCCCAAGGGATAGGCTAGGGTGTAACTAAAATGTTTGCAAAAATCTAATTTCGCTTATCTCTTCCAGGGGCAAATTCGGAACAGTATACCTATGCCGGGAACGGAGCACTGGCCTGGAACTGGCTGCGAAGCTGGTGATGGTGAATAGGCGTGATGAGAGACGGAACGTGGAGAGAGAAGTGGATGTGATGAGGAGGCTCCGACACCCGCGCCTCATCCAGCTGTACGATGCGTACGAGTGGGGGAAATACATGTGTGTTGTGCTTGAACTGTGAGTAAACCTTCCTAATAGTTTCTTATCGATTATCATGTTTCTTCGATTTGCTGAACTTAACTGGACTGCACGAATGTTGTAGTGGTTTAATGCAAGTGGCATTGGGGCAGGTGATAAGTTGGAGGGGGTTTTCCCATAGGAGACAACAATATGTTTTGATTTTTTTTGAGAGGTCACGCCTGTATCCCCAAAGGGGTAGGCAGAGGTGTAATATTACACCCACATTTCGCCATGAATTTTTAGGTCCCACGTAATAGGGGGCGAGCCTATTGCCGTTACCGGACACATCACCAGAATCCGTGCTGCTACTGAGAATTCGGAAAAACCCAGTAACACTTTTGCCTGACCCGGGAATCGAACCCGGGACCTCCGATCAGCAGTCGCATACGCTATCCACTGGACCACGGAGGCAGTATGTGTGATGCACATATCGATAATTCGAGCCTGGTTGTACTTTGTGCCTATTAAATAAATGTTTGTAAAGTCTGCCGCGACACAGGATTGATTCCGAGTGCGAAAATCCAAATAATCACTAATGATAGATATGTGGTTTAAAATTCCTATTACCCGATATACTTAATCTAGAGTCAGCTCGCTTCTTCACCCGCGTTGGTGTCAATTAACGCATCAAAAGCTATGGTCAGCAGTGTAGAACAAACAATCATGTTAACAGTTTACCCTTTAAGGTCGATGGCCCACAGCATTTCTGCATTATTTAACTCTCTTTTAATACGATATAACATTCGCAAGAATACATTTACACCTTATGTCCGAAGTAATTCACTCTAGCACTTGACTACCGAATTAATAGCTTCTCCCACACCATAAATATATTATCAAAAATACTTTCTTTCAAATATATTTGCTGAAAAGATTTTTCTTGTGATATAATTCCGTCACCCACTAATAAATATCTCAAACAATTTAATACGATATGTTTTCTACAAGCTCATCTTTTAACGGATGTTATATTATATTTACATCTAATATATTTTATTTTCTTAAACGCTTGTAGAACAGCATCACTGCAATATTCGAAAGCCAACAATGCAAAAAAAATCTGCACACTACAATTTCCTGTTCATGCGTGGGACAGATGTGTACATAATTTTATTCAACGACCTTTCTTTTATAATAAATTCTGTACGCAAATAACTAACTAATCACAGCATCACACGGCACTGTGCCTTCACGAACCAACATTCAGCTGCTTCCGTCATGTGTGTTTATTTCAGAGTGTCATGCGACCACATCCAAATACTCGAACGTTTATTTTCGCTTACATTATTTATCATAGTCCAACGTAGGAGTAAATTGTACTGATTCATTAGCTTACGTATGTCAGTGCATCGAATTTGCCAGTTCATTCAAACAGTAGCTCTATCTCATGAGTCATCGCGAAATCTGGACAATATCTTAAATGCAACGATGTGGGTTAAGGACGTCGTAATTTTGACGTGCCGGAATTCTAGGCCATTTGTTACCATTAATCATGTTACTAAATGATCTTAAGTTAACTTTATTTATCACCATTTGCTGTCACTCTTGCGTACTTATTCGTGCAATGCATTTTTTTTTCGCCGTCGCTTCTAGATTAATGGTTGAGCTGGCGCCTGAAATCATCTCCGGAATCGTACTTCATTACGATTTTAAAATTAGCGTTGCGAAAACAAAGAGTCAAACTTAACAGCTTAAGACGAGACTAAGCAGAACCATAAATAACGCGTGTTTATTTTTTAAATATCGTGTTTTTATGGGCTGTCATCACTGTTAATGAGAGATTGTTTTCGCGATTGCGGAGTCCCCGCCGTCCGGTACTAAGTACTATAAATAGTGTTAGTGAATAATCCAGGTGTAATTGGGTCGGTCGTTGACAGGCCGAGTGGGTGCTGACAGGTGCGACACCGCCAACACGACACATTAATTATGGAAATCTTCACTTTTAAACTATTACGTCACAGGAATAGATTTGGCTGACAAAACTCACCTGGACTACTATTTGAAGAATCTTGAGTGCTTTATTGATGTACCTAATTAATTATTTGACAGCAATGTTCCTGTGACTATCAGCCGTACATGCTAAATTTATTTCGTGTTGTCAAAAGACAATCTCTCCTTTATATTACGTCGGTGTCGCTCCGTAAAATCATTCAAGATGACAAATTATGTAAATAAAACTGGTCTTCCCAAAACGATTATCAACTAATGCAAGTGAAACGAGTAGGTGACAGGAAAACATATGTCAAATGCTTTCATTTGAAACATCATAATATTATAAACACTTTTTGTATGTACGTAAATCAGATCAGCGACATGTCAAAAAGGTGAAAGTTGCAAGTGATGAGTCACAAGAAACTGTAAAGTATTGCTATACTATTGGAAAGTAACACAAATGTACAGTTAACCAAACATGAGGATTCTCGTGTCTTGTCGTTTGCGGTTAACCGCGATTAATGTTTACGAATACAAATATACCTACCTAATAACTAGTCATCATTTGACAATATTGCACGTACAAATATGGTTCTGCGTTCTATCAATGGCGAATTTGTGGAAAAGTTCCAAATGCAACTATGAATGGTGTGTAGCTATCCTATACCTAGCAGTGCCTACAGTGACTTTTGTGATGTGTAAATAGAAACATGGATACACACAGCCCTGAAAAGGACTTAAGTGCTTAAATAGAAACAGTGATAATAGTCCTGACAAGGACTGTTCAAGGACTTTTGTTGTTGTTCTGAAAAGAACAGTTTTATAGACTTTTGCAACGTTAAATAGAAACAAGAAGAGTTCTCTTGCGAACTCAAAGATGCACACGCTGACGATTTCAAGAAATCTTCGCTCTGCAAATATTATTGCGTCGACGCGCGCCGTGCCCGCTGACGCTCGAACGCACGACGTCTTCGCTCGACGAGTGACCGGCAAATGGAGCCGCCGCGCTTATGCCACCAGTATAAGTATGTTCCCGTTTGCGCGGGAAAACGCTCGCGCGACGTATGAACCACCTGGCGGATTACTAACGTAAACTCAACTCAAATATTATTGGCCGATTGTACTTTAAATTAATTGGTTGATTGTTTTGATCATTTTACATTTCTATTTATCTGCATTTGGATTGGCTCAGCCTAGTTGTACATTTTGTATATAAACAACACTAAATTATAAATAAATTATTCTGAATCCTGGAGTCAAGAATATCATTTCTACATACTATACCTTCATTCTCCAAAGTTCTCCAAAGTGGTGACCCTCTCCGGAACACAAGAAGTACAAATCAAGAACGGAAAAGCTCTGCCCATCAAGCCACCGAAAAACCGCAACATCCTACATTCAACCATAGTACCAGCATAGTCAACGAATCCCTGCTCTACAAGTCTCTACAGTTTCAGTCATGTCTCAACAAGAAAATTCTATCCCGGCCAGCTCACTCAACTCTACATCAATCAACACCGTCACTGAAATTGGTGGCATATCGCTAACCATGCGTATCCCACCATTCTGGCGTGATCGACCACGTCTGTGGTTTATCAGTTTCGAAGCCGCCACCAACGACCTGAAGAAAAGCCAAGCCCAGCTCGCTCAAATGGTAATCGCACAGCTGGAACGCCAAGACATCGAGCAGATCACCGACCTTCTATACAACCCACCAGAGCAAGACCAGTACAAGGCGATTAAAGAACGTCTCATATCTGCCTATGAGGAGTCCGACAGCCGCCAGTTCCAAAAACTGCTGTCAGAGATGGAACTCGGCGATCAGAAGCCGACCCAACTACTCCGGCGTATGAGAAACCTCGCTACAGACAAAGTTCCAGACAGTACGCTGCGACTCATGTGGACCAACCACCTTCCACCACACATACGTTCTGTGCTTGCCGTCAGCGAGACCTTCGCAACTAAGTCGTCGTTAGAAGAGTTAGCGTTACTCGCCGACAAAATGATGGAACAGACGCCACCAGCTGCACCTCACATCTCAGCCGTCCAAACGATAACCTCACCGACATCACCACCAACTCAGACAGCCGACCTACAATTCCTTGTCACCGAACTACGCAAGTTATCATTAGAAATAGCCGAATTGAAATCAAGACCACCGCACAGCCAATACAACGGTTACCGCCGCAACCGCTACCCGTCTTACAACCGAAGTCGATCGCAACAACGCAGTCGAGACTCATCACCATCACCTTTCTGCTATTATCATCGACGTTTCAAAGAACAAGCTCGACGCTGCACGTCACCTTGCACATTCAATAAGAAGTCGGAAAACTAGGCCGAACGTTAGCGGAGGCGGACTCTGGCGTTCACGAAAACTCACACCGCCTATACATAACAGATCGTAACTCCAACATATCTTTCCTGGTCGACACGGGTGCGAACATATCCGTACTACCTAGAAAGAAAGGACAAGTCGCAACGCCACTATCGTTCCAACTATATGCGGCTAACAACACAACTATAGCTACGTACGGTGAGAAAACATTAACGCTCGACTTCAACCTACGACGCCCATACAAATGGAAGTTCATTGTCGCCGACGTTTCAAGACCTATACTCGGCGCTGACTTTCTCAAACATCACCAACTTATCGTCGATTTGAAAAACAGAAGATTGATCGACGGCGTCACGAATCTCAAGGTCAACGCCCCAGTTCGCATTTCAAACATGCCTACAGTGTACACCATCGACAAGTCACAGTCGTATCACGACATTTTAGCGCAATATCCCGGCATCACACGTCTCACTTCAATGCAGTTAAGCTCTTCTATCAACGTGCAACACTACATTGAAACAGAAGGCCCACCAATACATAGCCGCGCTCGCCCCATACCACCGCACCGATATGAAATCGTGAAGAAAGAGTTTGAAAATATGATTGAACAAGGGTTATGCAGACCAAGCAAGAGTCCATGGTCATCACCGCTTCACATCGTCCCGAAGAAGAATGGTGACATTCGAGTCTGCGGAGACTATCGGCGTGTAGGGGTTCTTTAGTAATGATGTTGTTTGTGAGAAGATAAAATAAGTACTCCAAAATACGAAAAGATAAATATGCTTTACTGGTACCAGTTGTTCACAGAAATACTTATTATAAATAAACTACATAGCTACGACCTAACTGTATGGGAGCGTGGAGACGACTGCTGAGCTTCGCTAACACAATAGTGCGCCTTGTATATAATTTGTAGCGTCAGCAGCCGCTACAATATTCCCCCCTTTATTAAAAAAAAAGGAATTAACATATTAAACAATCTAAAAAATCTGAAACAAAATAATTACAAAAACCAATCTACATAAAATAATATAGTATAAGTAAGTACCAGGTGCTAGCGCTCGAATTGCGTCATATCATAAACATGTATCAAGTAACCGGAGCGCTAGTCCTGAGAATGCAAACTAAACAGAAACTCAGTAAGTATACGGAACTCTATAACGATAACGAACTAACTACCTATGTATGTGATTTTATTTTTAGAACGATACTGCTATAACTTTATACTAAAGACCAAAACACCATAATAACACAGTTGCCGTTTCTATTACACTCCTGTTGCTCTTCGTAAGCCGCTTGTAGAGAGCTGGTCGTACAAAGAAGCAAATAGGTTTCGTCCATCCTGCCAGCGATTTTCACCGTTCTGCCTGGGCCGTGATGAGGGACGACAGGGTGCGCTATCCAACACTGAGCGGTATCCATCCTCGCTTCCAAGTGTGATCAGCCGCAACGACGCGTGCACTGTTCCATGGAGTGCCACCGCCGGTCCCTTGTCGATCACCGTCCTCGGAGTGTGCTGCGTATTGTTCGTCTTGGTGCGGAATGCTGCCTCGCCACCAAGGTCAATTACACCTTATGCCCCGACGTACGCACTTTCCTTCAGAGTGCCGCCGCCGTCGTATGCCGCTCCGGAATTCGTCTGCTGCCCATGTTGCCGTGATCACTGTTATGGGCAAATCGTCATGTACCTTGTTCCAAATTTGGGTCGCACGTGTCTTGACTCTGATGTTGTCCGCAGTTAGGTCGTAAGCCCTTTCGGTCGTAGTAAAAAGGGCGAGTCGTCTCCCATGAGTCCAGGATGTCTCCGTGTCCAGGCTGCTTGGCTGCTCGCTGTTGCCACGCTGCACATGCGCTTGTTTGATTCCGCTGACCATGTGCACGTGCGTCGATGCCGCTTTGCCGAAGCTGAGCCGAAGGTTGCGTGTTCGTTGTCAGGGGTCACCAATGTAGGGGTTCTTTAGGCGACTCAACGCTATCACAAAACCCGATCGCTATCCCGTTCCACGCGTCAAAGATTTCACACATCATCTCTCAGGCAAGACTATCTTCTCAACAATAGACCTCAACCGAGCCTACCAACAACTGAGCATAAGAGAAGAGGACATCGAGAAAACCGCTATTATCACACCAATGGGTTTATTTGAATTCCCGCGAATGTGTCCCGGTTTGAAGAACGCAGGACAAACGTTTCAACGTTACATTCACGAAGTACTGCGAGGACTAGATTTCGTATATCCATTCATAGATGATATACTAATCGCTTCGGAACACGAGACCCAGCATCGAGAACACCTCCACACCGTCCTGAAGAGATTAGAAGAACATGGTATCACCATCAACCCCGCTAAATGCAACCTAGGCAAGTCCGAAGTTCAGTTCCTCGGTTATCATGTATCAAAAGATGGTATCAAGCCTCCCGAACAAAAGATCAAAGCTATCACTGATTACCCCAAACCCAAGACAATAGAAGAACTACGGAGATTCCTAGGAATGTTAAATTTCTACCGCGATCACATTCCCAACGCCGCCTCACTACAAGCACCATTGAATTCATACCTACACAACGTGAAGAAACGAGATAAAACTGCAATCACATTGTCCGACGAAGCAACACAAGCCTTTGAACAATGTAAAGCAAGCATCATCACCGCAGCTTTACTTGCTCATCCATCTCACCACGCAACACTCGCTCTATTCTGTGACGCATCGGACACATCAGCCGGTGCCGTAATTCAACAATACTTAAACGAAACATGGCAGCCGCTCGGATACTTCTCTAAGAAATTCAACGACGCGCAACTGAAGTATTCTACCTATGATCGAGAATTACTAGCTATTTACATGGCCGTCAAACATTTCCGAAAAATTTTCGAAGGACGTCATCTCATTATATTCACCGATCACAAGCCGCTAACATTCGCAATGAGCAAGATCAACTCCACCACCGAGACACCGAAGCGAACGAGACAATTATTATTCATTTCCGCTTTCTCCACCGATATAAGGCACGTAAGCGGTAAACAAAATATCGTCGCAGACGCCCTTAGTCGCATAGCAACCATAACTTGCCCGTCCGCTATCAACTACAACGACATAGCAACAGCGCAAGAAAGAGACAGCACTATACAACAATTACTACGCGACGATCACCTCGCGCTCAAGAAAATAACAATACCTAATACTGACATCGAACTATATTGTGAAACATCTACGTCACATATTCGCCCATACATCCCCGAGCCATACAGAAAAGAAGTTTTCAACAATGTTCACAACATAAGTCATCCTGGTACCCGTACAACTCGCAAGCTCACAACACAGAAATACTTCTGGCCTTCAATGAATGCAGATATCAGCCGCTGGACGCGAACCTGTATTCAATGTCAGAAAAGCAAGATACATCGTCACACCCATTCAAGCATCGCATCTTTCCCGCCAACCGATCGTTTTCAACACATACACATAGACATCGTTGGACCACTACCTACAACTGTTCAAGGTCATCGATATCTCGTAACTATGATTGACCGTTTTACGAGATGGCCTGAGGCCGTACCTACAGAGGAAATAACAGCTGATCGAATAGCGAACATCGTCTATCAACATTGGATAACTCGCTTCGGATGCCCGGCTACACTAACATCAGATCAAGGTCGACAGTTCGAGAGCCAACTATTTCAAAACCTCATGAAACTAATGGGTATCAAGAAAAATCGAACTACTCCTTACCACCCGCAAAGCAATGGAATCATCGAACGTTGGCATCGCTCACTCAAAAATGCATTACGCGCAAAGCTCACCGACACGCGCTCGTGGATCGACGAAATACCTACAATATTATTGGGATTACGTGCCGCCCTGCGCACTGACACCGGCGTGAGTCCCGCTGAATTAACCTACGGATGCATTTTACGCCTACCAGGAGATTTTTTCACATCAAGCGCATACACACCTACAGCTATGGATTATACCTACGTCGAGAAGCTACGTGAAATCATTCATAGCAACAAACCTCAAGCATTCACCGAGCATCATAATAACAATAGAAATATTTTCGTGCATAAAGACCTACTCAATTGCAGTCACGTGTTCGTTCGAGTAGATTCAGTTCGTAAGCCACTACAGACACCCTACGAAGGACCCTACAAGGTTATAAGCCGAACAGACAAAGTGTATTGTGTACAATTACCGGACTGACAAGCAAACATTTCAATCGATCGACTGAAACCTGCTTACGTCGTATTAGAAGATAGTGATAATATACCAGCAAACCATAACAACACATTACCTTCAAGCAACATTACCATTACCCAGAAAACCAATAACCTTACCGTTACCAAGGATACCGAAGTTACCTTACCGCATTATAACCTTACCAAACAACAAATACCTGCGCCGGCGAACTCTACGACGCCGACGCCGCCGCCGCAAACGGACATCAAAACAACACGTTCCGGTCGCACCATCAAGCTGCCGGTACGCTTCGCTTGAAGGGGAGTACTGTAGCTATCCTATACCTAGCAGTGCCTACAGTGACTTTTGTGATGTGTAAATAGAAACATGGATACACACAGCCCTGAAAAGGACTTAAGTGCTTAAATAGAAACAGTGATAATAGTCCTGACAAGGACTGTTCAAGGACTTTTGTTGTTGTTCTGAAAAGAACAGTTTTATAGACTTTTGCAACGTTAAATAGAAACAAGAAGAGTTCTCTTGCGAACTCAAAGATGCACACGCTGACGATTTCAAGAAATCTTCGCTCTGCAAATATTATTGCGTCGACGCGCGCCGTGCCCGCTGACGCGCGAACGCACGACGTCTTCGCTCGACGAGTGACCGGCAAATGGAGCCGCCGCGCTTATGCCACCAGTATAAGTATGTTCCCGTTTGCGCGGGAAAACGCTCGGGCGACGTATGAACCACCTGGCGGATTACTTACGTAAACTCAACTCAAATATTATTGGCCGATTGTACTTTAAATTAATTGGTTGATTGTTTTGATCATTTTACATTTCTATTTATCTGCATTTGGATTGGCTCAGCCTAGTTGTACATTTTGTATATAAACAGCACTAAATTATAAATAAATTATTCTGAATCCTGGAGTCAAGAATATCATTTCTACATACTATACCTTCATTCTCCAAAGTTCTCCAAAGGTGCAATCACTATTGGATACAATTTTATTAGTCCAACTGATATTTTGTTCTTATGTAAGTATAGAATAAATTACCTAATAGGTATTTACGTGTCGTCACGGGATGAACAAGTCATGCCGAAACTCCAGTCAATTATTTTTTTAATAATTAATGTTATATAAATGTTAAGTTGCGAAAGTTTAAAAGTATTCATTAGAATAAATTAATTTATGGCACCCCTAGGTTCCAAATCCGACCCTGTCCGAAATTCAAAATAAGTAAGTACCTATTTCTTATATTTTATTATCCAAATTAGTTCTTGTCCAGTGCCAGTGTTCTTCAATCAAATAGTAGGGTAGACCGGGGACAATTGTACCATTTTGCCTTTGGCGTTGAATTGCTAGTTGTTTTTTGATATTTATTAAATAGTGTTAATACTCAACGATAGCTATTTTAATTAGCTAGAGGATAGAATTATTTTTATGGCTATACAAACAGTATAACCATATTATTTTTGTCTTTGAACAGAATTCGGAAATTGGTACAAGTGTACCCCATAACGGGGTAAATTGTACCAAAGATTTGAGGAAATAAAACACTGTCTTTAAGCAAAGAAATGTATTTTTAATTATGGCTTTAACTCGGCGGTACAAACTTTTATGTAAATAAAATTAAAAATCAAAACAATTTACACAAATAACGGTGAAAACTTTCGTTGACTTGAAATACATAAAACATATTTTTTTTTTCATCTTTAGCAACAAATTCTATAGTAAGGACTTTAAAACATGGTTAATTAAGTCATAGAAGCCACTATATAGCTGTTATAATTGTGGTGAACTACAAAAAACACGCAAATAATCAATTATCATAATGTATGGAAAGGGACATGGAACAATTGTCCTCTTGGTACAACTATCCCCTGGTGCAATAGGCTAGTTGCATGTTTTTCAGAAATTGGCTAATATTTTTCCTTATATTATTATACTCAAAATATAAATATTTGGACAGGAAAAAAAAAACTATTCATTTACCCCACGACCACGGTTGATGTAACTCAACCGAAAAGTCGGGTAATATGTATTTAATCTCCTACCTTTTAAAAATTTGGCCCGTATAAATAAATAAGAAGACTTACATAATTTAACGGCCTTATGGGGTCAATTGTACCACGGGGGCAGTTGTACCGGTACAACCATACCCAAAAAATTGTAACAATTGTCCCCTCAAGGTCATTTTGACAGAAAAGGTAAATTACTTGTGAATACGAGCTCTATATGACACAAAAACTGTTAAAATACATTGCTGTTAATTATACTATGCGTTTAAACTATCACCAGGTAAAAAATAAAGCATTGATTTTCTGATATAACTAAAAAATATTACATCAAAAATCTTACTTTTGATGCGCAGAAATTTCCTCTTGCCGCCACACATGCCCGCTTCGTCCCGCTTTCGCGCGAGACTGGCGGTTGAGAGGCCCACGTTCGGGGGCGCGCTTGATTCAGACTCACACAACAGTACGACGCTTAGTTTAGAAGATATTTGCGATGGTTCAATCGTCCCCTGGTACAATTGTACCCGGTCTACCCTACCTAATTTAGAAGAACTCATCACAATCAAGAGAGTCTTTGTCTACGCATGCGTGACGCATCCCGATATTATAAGCGCGCCAAAGTGGAGTGGCAGTCTGTACTCTATGGCAGGTCCCGTAAATGGCGACGAACCACAGATACAAAATGAGCTGTGGCGTCAAGCCGCGTCAGATATTACGGCGCATAGTTGGCGCGCGGCCACGCGACGCCGACCCACGGTAGGGCTGCGAGATGTTATAACAAACATAAACATTCAGAACTATCTGTTTCGTTAATACATTCACGTTATACACAGCTACCTACTACCTAGGTACGTAGGTACCTACCTACCTAAATCCTGCCAATCACGCTATCGGGCTGCGGTCAAAATATACTAATTCATGAATGGAAAGAAAGCAATAGGTACCTACGTATAAGTAAAAACTAATAGTACGACATTAGTATTAATTTAATAATTGCTGCGGTTTTGCAATGAGTAACATCTACCTACCAATAATTTCAAGCACAGCTCTATCATAATAATTCATGACAAATTGGATCAAGATTATTCAGGCCACAATTAATTTAATATTAGGTGTCGATGGGTTATTTATCTACAACCCTATAATATCAAAAGAATTATAACCACATCGAACTAATTTGCCAAACAGGGCTGTCAACGTTGTGTCAGACAAGTCTATTAGTTGCCTTCCTATATGCGCAAGTGCCAACTGTCTATCTCCCTATTAAACTCGTGATCATTCACATAAAAGATATACCTACCCACAAAACTTTTTATTATATAATATGTTTGGCTACGGATATATTATTATGTATTTTAAAAGTTGGCATCCCTGTTACATATGGCAATACGTAAAAAAAATCTTAATATGAAGTGGATAAAGACGTCCTTTGGTTATTTATCAATTAAGTAAATAATCTCTGGATAGCTAACTTCATCATATCGGCACGAGAACTACCTGAACTTTACAGCTTTACGTTAATAGCTATAGCTACCTATGTTATAATGAAGCTGAAGAGTTTGTTTGTAAAAGCTAACCTCAGGCAACACCGGATGGATTTCAAAGTGTTTTTGTATAAGTTAGTACTATTAATACTATAAGGAAGGGCCCTGCCCAAACAAAAAACCTTTTAAAACAAAAACATTTCAAATCCGTCTGGTTCGTTCCTTGGCTATGGACTATGAAACATCACGCTATAGGTAATCAAATACGTGTACCTATATTACGGCTTCATTACCCATGCACGCGAGAAAAATGTAACCAATCTGAAAATAGTTGTTCTGAATGTAAGTATATGTTGTATGTGTTCGTAGTTCCAATGTATGTATGACTGGCCACAATACAGTTGTAAACCCTTGCAATAATTTACTTCATTCTAATGAAATACATGACGCTATGAATTTTATGAAAATAGTCATACGGCAGAAACCGATGTTTTATTTTTTCATTCACCACTGACCAATAAGTTCCGGTGAAATAATAAAGATGGAATCTAATAATAATAGAGCATGCATGAGGAATCTTTATGGGAGTGAATGAAGCAAAAGAGATATGTCAGGATCGTTACAAATGGCGTTCCGTAGTCTCTGTCTACTCTGGGAAACGTGAGTCTATGTATGTACCTATGTAGGTATGTAAATAATAAATAATCTGACGATAATGCCTATTCGGAGATGGTGAAACAGGACCTAAGCATTGCTATTATAAACAATTTGCTTTCAAATAACTGTAGTTTTTCACAAAAACTATGAATTCTAAACAGTTTGTTATTATGACAGTGATTGATGGTCTCCAGAGTCATTAAATGTGTTCATAAACACATTCAGTAAGTACCTTAAACATGCGATAAAAACTGACTCCCATCCGGTCATGTGTATCTGGCGCCATCTCCAGAGATGCGGATTATAAACATATAAAGTGACGCTCTACAGCCGTACCTACCTGCCTAAGTCAAAACCATTCATGATTATAACCAACAAACTTTACATTTACAAAATTATGGATTATGACGTCACAACAACTAAAAACAATATATATAAAGGAAACAGCTGACGTGACGTAAGTGAGCCCATACAGACGTTCTAATTTTAAATTTAATCGGTTAAATGACGTACAAGAAGAAGTAAACATAACATATCTATGAACACGGAAAGATCCGTCGTCGATGTTTGGAACCTTGCAAATTTAGTGGGTATAAATTTCACGGCCGTTCCGATAAAAAAACTGTTTGTAAAGATCTCGGGAATGCGTGTTTTAGTGTAGATTTACAGGTCAAGGAAGGAATTCGCATGTCTCGCCTAGCGACCGGCGAGAATCTCGCCGGTCGCGTAGACTATTCGATCAAATTATATTTAGATCTTAAATAAGATAATGATCGAATTGAACGAGGTTTCGCATTATTTTCAGTGTACATCGAGATAATAAATTTCAGAGAGTTACACAAATACATTTGAATAAACGAACTGTTTATAATAATCTAACAACGACTCAAGTGCAGCAGAATTATTTCTCTTATTCACAAAATAAACCAATTTTACTTAAAAAAATATCTGATCAGATCGCTGGTACCATATTACCGTATTATCACCTACTCTTCAAATAATTTCAAGGCTCATATTGATACAATCCGTAGATTTTATTACCAAGTTGGGTACCAATTTCCATGATTTGCACATTGGTTTCTTTTGGCAAGTCGCAACGTTCCCGCCACGGCAGTCTATTCCATTTGGAACGACAACCACTTGTTCAAATCACGCGTCGATCGTAAGAAGTAAATAATTATTAAAGTCGTTGTAAATTTAATTTATTTCGACAGCAAACAGCTTTCCGCCAGATTTTATAGGACTGCCACCACTGGACAACTTTATTATTCCATAAGATAAAAAAAATCGATGGCATAACGTTTTTATTTATAAATTGTAGAGAAAATATGTAGTTAACTGCGTGGTCAGAGAAGGATGGAAACATTAAAATTAAAGGACGGTAAGCCAATATTGTGTTTCTAGAAAGTTTAGATCCAGAGTAGGCTGGAGGACTTTAGACCTCTGAAGGCATCTAAGTCTTCCAATGCCTACTTATTAGTGTGGTTCTCGATAAAGCTGACCCACCCAACCAGTTAGATACAACAAAATGCAATTTTCTCTAGAATTAATCTGAAAAATATCTAAACATTGCCAAGCCACATGAATCCACGAAGTACATCCCATCCGGTATAAAGATCACAATGCGCCAGAAATAACACATCAGTGTAAATTTATCGCTTTGAGTATTTATCGTTGTATTACTCTTCTACCAATCCTATAGACTATAGCACATTAGTACTTGGATATGAGTCGGTTAACATTGAACTAGAGACAAAATTATAATTTTTCAAAGCATTTTTAATTTTGGCAAAATAAATACAACGATCTAATATCTGTTTTCAGGTTTCAAGTGTGCAATTTAGGTACAGATTATGTTTCTAAATTTTAAAGCTAATCATTTGAAAGACAGAGGGTTCCCACCAAGAACTTAGGGACCCAAGCCAACCTCACCTGCAAGTGGTGCACCTGCCGATCAACGGACGAGGCTCTGGCAAACAAAAAATCCCGATAAGCGGCAATAGGCTCGCCACCTATTACGTGGGATCAAAACACTGGCGAAAAGTGGGCGTTTAATATGCCTCTGCCTACCCCTTCGGGGAAACAGGCGTGAGTCTATGTATGTATGTATGTATTAATTCTTAAAATTAATCCACAAATGAATATAAAAATTCGAAAGCCATCCACACACCTGGCATAGACCTTTCATTGGTGAACGCTTTTGTTTTGAGAGACTAGCTTAATGTCCTGTCGGTGTTTTCACAAGCTCTTACGCAGATGAAGTGCCAGGCAGGCCAGGGCACTTTGTAAGAATAGATCTTATTGAATCCATTCATACAAACTTGACCACGGGACATATAGGCGGTCATTGGCAAGCTCAAAGCAAAGTATGGAAAATAACTAAATGCCGGTCAGTCTAACAGTCCCATGTAAAACGTGATATCGTTACAAATAGTTAGAATAGCATATTATTTACATGTTTCCGTATTGCGTCTTACATTGCTTATTGTATTCTATCTCCGTCTATGTAAAACATTTCGAATGTATGACAGTAAAATTGTAATATCGTCATACATATTTTATTGAGCGTCAAGCTTGTTAATTTGCCTAACGTGGTGTGCCGTATACATACATACATACATAGACTCACGCCTGTTTCCCCCAAGGGGTAGGCAGAGGCATATTAAACGCCCACTTTTCGCCAGTGTTTTGATCCCACGTAATAGATGGCGAGCCTATTGCCGCTTATCGGGATATTTTGTTTTTGCCAGAGCCTCGTCCGTTGATCGGCAGGTGCACCACTTGCAGGTGAGGTTGGCGCCCGACCCTAAGGGCCGTATGTTAGCCGTAATCTGCGTATCATCTGGATAGGCATTATTTTCCACATATGTAAATTCAAACTCAGGACGTCATCGGCATTTGTCTAATAATTCAACCTGAACTTATCACACAGTTTTAAGACTTGCCCGAAATAACTAAAAAAGACACCTTTTGTTTATTAGCACACAGACTTGTCAGATCTAGGAGCTATTATTCTATAGTTGTCTCAGAGTGCCAGACCCTCATCCGAGACGTCATAATTATCTAGGCTACATATACATATATTAATCAAACAAAAAAGAACCACACATAGGCAAATATCATCACATTTATCCAAAAACCCCTTCTACTGAAAAGTGATGTAATTAAAACAAAGTGAAGTAAAGAAGACCTCGATCGTTCAGCTTTCGAAAGAACGTTCAGGGCAGTAGCATTGACCTCTATGCTGCACCAATAGTGCATCACAAAAAGCTCTAAACAGGACTCGAGTGAAAGTGTGCCAGCATTCTCTCGCTGTGCTTCAAAAACCGTACAATTTTATCGTCAATTTCGGTTTTACGATTATTGTTTGCTCTTTAGTATTGTTCTCTACTAATATTTTGAACCGGATATGCGGATGCATACGCCGCTTTTATGATTTATGGGCGGGACTAATTTACGTTGCGGAATTAAGTGTATTTGGATTCGGATTTCAATGTAATTTAACATGATAGAATACGTTTTAAGGCTTAGACTAGGTATATATATTATACTTTTTGTTTTAAAGAATGATTCATTTGTTTAATGATGTTTGTATACTTACGTATTGTACTATTGTGTTTGTTTCTATAAACATCTTGGCAATGCCCTCATTAGTCATTTCTCTGGTTTCTACTTCATGGTGAAAATGTGCATGTAGGTATTGTAAGTACTACGCTCTATTAGAAAAGCAAATGTCTGATACTACCATGAATAGTATTGGATGGGCTTCTCTACGTAGACTTACCGTTTACACAATTTTCTTCTCCTTCTTTATGTATCGACCTGGCCAATTCTGCTATTTTTATATGACATTGATATTATATTTTAAATGGATTTAAAAGCGGTATTCTGATAACCTAATGTCATTATCGTATAATTTAAAATAAACAGTTCGTCGTTGACACATACGATCTCGTTACAATTTCATTCAAATATCAGATAATTTAGAAGAATACGCTTTTTGTGACGTAAGTATGACACTGACATGATATCGAGACTATATTTATTTAGCAGAATTGGGCCTGATCACATCATTTGAATATTCTATCTCGCAAAATCTTTTGAATTGAATTCTCAGTAGTATTTTACTTCAGAAACTGCTGCATCAACATTAATAAAGTCTGCAGAATAATTCAAATCACATTCGAAACAGATGGATCTCAGTATCTCCATTACAATATCGAAAGGGAAACACCCGAAATATCGTTCACATATTTATGTTAATTATAACACAAACTGTCAAACAGTAAAACTGTTTATTTTAAGTACATTTAAATTATCAACAAATAATTTTCTCTCTATTTCTGTACAAATTACCTATGTAGTGCGCAGAAACTTTGCGCGTGCAAACATGTACTGTATGTTAGCATTGCCATTTGGGAATACAACTGCTCACTATTTAGTTATTTCTGCACGTCCTCAAGACGTGGACGAAATAGCGCCGTAGATGCTTTAGCCATCAAGAGAGTACATTGAAGCGCCTATTATGACCAATATTCAAAGCCTACATGAGAAGGAAAATTATATCCTGTTCAACATTTGATAATATCAACATGTGTCTATTCCTTCTACTTTATAAGGTATGGTAGAGATAGGTACCCTACTACACAAGAGAAAATTTTGTCTGACTATGCGGAATTTTGATTTTGGTACTTTGACAGTACGTACCTACTTGGAAGCTGAATTTCATAAATATACCAAGCTTAATCATGCCAACCCAACTATAAAATTCCTTTGCTCTGCATCTATAGATACACACACTACAACGGTCATAAATCGAAACCTTCCTGGTCTTCTGCCGTGTAATCTCGGCAATAACACGCCTACATCACATGCAGCGACGAAACAAATTTTATATTCAACCGTATAGTGCAATAACAAAAACATTTTTACGCTTACATCGGCCGAAGGCGGCATTAAGCGGTCTGACATCGACCTTCAACACCTCTATCCGAGTTTATTTTGGCGCCAACTGACGCGTCGATTCTTATTTTGAATCGACGACGGTTTTTTTGGCAAACATATCGACGCCATGCTTGTTACTTACGTTTCGCGCCTTTTTCTCTAAATAAAAACGCACGCGTGTTATTCATACGTTTTTCGTCGGGTAATTATAGGTCTGTTTATTTATGTTTGCATCAGCACCTGGGATTGCAAGGAAAAACAAATATACAACGCTCTATTTGTAAAACTAGGCTGAATGAAGAATGAAACGTGAGCGGTTGTATACCTAATTTTCTTTCGTTCTGGGTTTTGATATTCGGAGTGAGCGAGGTGTTCGTTGTTATTATAATTCTACCTGAAAGATTAGTTCCTACTGATTGTAACCTAAAGTATTACTAGTATGGAAGATAGGTTCTTTAGAGCAAGCAGTTATAGGCTTCTATAATTATAGATATGTAAGGAAATACCGATGCAACCATACATCTACCGATGCCAAAAATGATCACTAGGTATAGGACAATTTTACAAATACTACAAAATATACTTACTTAAACTTTACACGTCTATAACGTTCTCCTCAGAAGTCTGAGTTCAGACCTTTCGTTGCTTGTGCTCTATACACAAGCAATGGTAGTTCTTCTACAAAGAAGTAAAGTTCCTTGTTCGCGTAAGTATAATATAAGTAGATAGAAGCTTAAAAATATCAACAAGTATAATCTAAATGTAAATCTTGACAAACTCATAGATATTTTCCCTGATAAAGTTACAATGAAATTTTACACTTCCAAATTATTTTTCCTCACATCATTCGACGACGCATCGGAAGTAAGCTTGAATTATCTTGTAAATAGTGATGTTCGTACTTGAGTTGTCTTCTTGAAACCTCGTAATTTGACTTTTTTACGACCTCAAGGCGACTTGAGACCGATTCTCGATTGTCTTGCAAAGTAATATTCTCGTTACGATAGAAGTTATTTCAGAGAGACACCTCCGTGGGTGTAGATATTTGGATTGTTATTTTTGATACTTGTGTCGTTTCAAACATTGTTTTTATTGTGTACATGACAAAATTTTATCCACTAAATCTTCCGCCGCGTAAATGTTGGTTGCAACACAACTCACAGCACACAATGTGCCTAGTAGAATACTTAAATAGAATTGCCCCTTTAAATTCAGTCACACTACGTAAATGTTTGCTCTTTTATTCCTTCAGCAATACGACAGACATAACACCCATATTGAAAAGCCAACGATTATCTTATATTCAATAAATAATACATCGAATAGGTCCATAAATAATGTGGACACTTACTTAAATATTACGCAGACCATGTTAACATCTGTATTCACAGGCATCGATAAAAAATTTCATCAATATTCATTACTTGATGTAGGCTTGAAACATTGACTCATTCCGGAGCAAAATCTTCCTTAAACAGAGGATTTTGAACATTAGCTCAAGTTAATAAAGTATGTTTTGTTTTCAGGATAACTGGTGGTGAGTTGTTCGAGCGAGTCATAGACGAGGATTTTGTGTTGACGGAGAGGGCGTGCACTGTGTTCATGAGACAGATATGCGAAGGAATCGAGTTTGTGCACCGTCAGAATATACTGCATCTGGATATGAAGGTACGGATTTATATTAAATAGCTGAGGAAACTAGCCGTAAAGATAGGATCATCCCAGCAGCAACTTTATGTGTCCTTGCATAGTACCAGAATTATGAGAGCATCACTCCAACCAAACTCACTTCGACCGATTTAGCAAAATATTTATTACTTTTAGTAATCGAAATTTGAAAAGGATGACGTCTTGGCTAGTATTGCAACACCGAGAAAGTAATCATTTCTATCGATCGTAACACAAGTGTTACAGACAAACCACTTTGCTAATACAAGGCTGTTGGCTTGCGATTGTTCCATTTTTGTTATCTTGTCTATGAACAGTGGTAACCACTTAACACCACCGGACACTCCACTTGTTAAGGGCCCAGTACACAATGGTCCATGATGGGCCACTGCAGGCCATCGCCCGCCATTGTGTGAACATGCATCGCCATTACCGTACGCAATGGCGATGGTCTGCAGTGGCCGATGATGGGCCACTGCAGGCCATCGCCACGATCACTTGGTGTTCACACAACGACACATGGCTCATTGCTGCCTGGCGAATCAGTTGCGATGGACGTGGAAGTAATTGCAGCCACGGTTTCTTAGCTTAATCTTGCGATTAATCTCAAAAAAATCTTTCTCTATTAGATAGCCCATTTATCGAGGTAGGCTATCTAATAGACTATATAACATCACGCTATGAGCCACGAGAGCGGACAAAGACTTAAATAACGCGGGTGTAACCGCTTGCTCATCTAGTATATTTATACATATTATATACTGCCTCCGTGATCCAGTGCATAGCGTATGTGACTACTGATCGGAGGTCCCGGGTTCGATTCCTGGATGGGGCAAAAGCGTTACTGGGTTTTGCCGAATACTCAGTAGCAGCCCGGAGTCTGGTGATGTGCCCGGTAACGGCAATAGGCTCGCCCTCTATTACGTAGGACCTAACAATTCATGACGAGATGTGGGTGTAATATTTACACCTCTGCCTATCCCTTCGGGGATACAGCGTGAGACAATAAATAAAAATATATATATATTAGCTGTCGCCCGTGGCTCCGCCCGCGTGGATGTAAGTTATCGCGATAAAAACTATCCTGTGTCCTTCCTAGGGCCTTTGATTGATCGAATAATTATCATACTTGACTTTTGTCACAAATGTATAAATTGATAGATTTTTACCAAAATTGTTGTTTCATTACTTTATTTCATTCGTTATTTCTAATATTTCAAAATTATTTTTTACATTTACTTTAAATAATACTTTAAAAAAACTTTTAAAATGTTACCATTGTTAATTTGCCATAAAACCTACGATCTCATTTATAAGGCAGATTTTTTTTAGTAAATATGCCGTTTTGGATTATGTAAATTTATTAATTAATAAGAAGAATATAATAAATTTATAATAAAAATAAAAAATATGCATGTTTAATTCAAATAAAACCCATTATCCCCTTTATTAAATACCGTAGTCGAAAGTACGAAGGTTAGTAATAAGTGTCAAAAATAAGGTTAGTGATCTAGGGTTAAGTTCCACATCAGATGTTCGAGATCTTCAAATTTTAATCGCTTATCAAAAAATGCTCATCATGTGAAATGTTTTTTGCCACACCGCAATTGTTATGTCTTATAGTTACGCTGGGCAGTTGTGGTTCTGCATCAGATGTTCCACTTTCCAAAATCAATTTTAGCCTATATATCGCCTGACCTAATAGCAATATAATAAAAAAAAAGTTTCATTCAAATCCGTCCAGTAACTTTCGAGATTAGCGTGTACAAACAGGCAGAATTATTTTATTAGATTTTTGCTCCATAACTGATTCATAGCATAACTGTATAATTATTTTGTAAATATATTCAATAGGTATACAGTTTCTTTTACTGCCTTCTATATACATAAAACAAAAAGTGCACTATCCCGGTCTGCGGTCGGTGACGAACTAAACAATGGGCCATTGTGTGAACACCACAGGCCACGCTACGCCACGATTTCTTTGAAGTGTGCCCAAAAAACCGACAACATCCCGATTGCGCGCCACGATTGACAATTGCCGGCCACTGTATACCATCACCCCGTGTACACAATGGTCCATGATGGGCCACTGCAGGCCATCGCCGTACCCCGTGTACACACGGCTACACATCAAGTTAAACAAAACCAGTTTATCATGGTCTCGCTTTGTGTTATCTTTCCGCACATTAAACGATCAGTTTATACTGGTTTAGCATAGTTTGGTGTGTAGGCGTGTGTATACAACGGCGATGGCCTGCAGTGGCCCATCATGGACCATTGTGTACTGGAGCCTTTAGATAACTAATACAATACAGATAACTTAGTAATTTAACGCTGTAAATTTTTATTTTGGCAATACAGCCATTTGCCCGTAGAATAATTGTTAAACCGTTTTGCAAAGAAAATAAAATATGTTTCCTTCTTCGTGCCAGTAATAAAAATAAAGAAAAGAGGTTTTAAAATGCAGAAAAAAAACTTGAGGTCCTTGACCTAATATTTATAATATGCGGATGACTCATATCCGCTGTCTCAGCGCATGCTTTTTTCGTATTTCCTTTTTGCATCATCTCTAAGTAGGCTGTGAAGACTATCAACTTTGTATTTTTTTACTTCTGAAGAGTTTTAAAGCCCCAAAAGGTATTTGACCATATGAGGTTATGAGTATCCTTACCTAATTTCAAATACATATTTAAAACCTGTTGAGGTATTGTCCATAATTTCCTTGACTAGCTTCAATTCTGATTTGGGTATGAACTTCTGGGCAAGCATTTCACGACTCACGACTTCCTATGTCATACCCTTTTAAATTCTTATGATTCTCAAAAATTAAAAATGCTGTTTGTTAAAAGCCTTCTTAATCTTCTTACCTTGATGCCTTAAGTTGTTGTAGCATCTGCCAGTCACTTTGTAAGCAACTTTTTTTCGTCGCTAACAAAGTCAAAGTAAACAATTAACTCTAGTCTTTATATATGTAAGATCTAAAAATAGTTCTAGCGGTCAACTTAAACGTGATCCTTACGTGCATATCCTCGGCACATTCTTAGGTGCGGAGATGGTTTTTTCTCGTCCACCGTATGAGTAACGATTTAAATACTCACCAACGACTTACAGTTTTATTCTATTTCTAACGTTTAGGAAGCATTTTTCGACATATAGATCATCTTAAACCATTTTGAATGTACCCTACCTAAGAACGTGTTACACAATTTCTATAAAACGCATTCCCGCCAATATAAAAAAAAAAGTATTTACGTGGGATAAATACGTTTTTGTTTTATTTTTAGTTGCTTGGATGCACCGATATTAAATTAATTTGGAATTTGTGTAAAATATATTATTATAGGATCTTTCTTGAACTGTTCATAAATATTGATTCTTCAATAAACATCAGTTAAGCATGAGCGTTCTTCAGAATTAATGCTTGTATTCATTTGCCTGTCATTTGCTTTTGACAACATCCTTTCACTACCAACGATTTTAGTCTGCTGATTGCAAGCAAGCATTTTGCCACTATAATAATATGTTAAGGAAAGAGGTCTACTGCTATAGGTACCAGTAGGCCTCCCCCAAGGTTTACCACTTATACCGATTTTCCGCGTGCATCAGAAGACTAATTAACTTAGTCATTATAAAACGCACTGTGGTTGCTATCACACTTACAGGATCTATAAAAAATATTATTAACCCAAGGCTATCTAGATATTTGTGAGTTGTGACAAATAAATAATCTTAATCTTTAAAAAAACCTATTCGCTTACAAAGGAGATTCAGATGCAGGACATTGGACTTTTCAAGCCAATAGATATTAATATTAAGAGTCTTGAAATCCTGTCGTATCTGTTAAGTTTGCACCATTGTCAATTTAGTCTATTTGGTGACTAGTGTTGGCGGTACGAAATACCAATAAACTTCCCTCGATTAGTCTCTCATAATAATTGTTAATTAAATCTGGACTTCGCTGGGCCTTTGGACATTTTCAGAGTCATTTTCTACTTTACAAATTAGCATCCAGCAATGTCAGTTAAAACCGTCTTTCGCAATTACATAAGTACCTAAATATGTATAAATATGGGGATTTCCGCAACAATATTTCGTCAATACACGAAGTATTTAACAACAATCTGCTTTCAACAATACAGACGAAGAATTTGCACAAATAATAAAGTAAATAAAGAACCGATTATATTGTTCAGCTGTTGCCGACGCCATTTTGGTCGGAGTCCAAGTCTTGTAATAAATCAAAATGGCGGAAAAAAAGCGCGCGACTTTTATGATTATCTGTCGAGGCGATCGTTTATTTGAACATGTCGCGTTTCAACTCGTTATTTTTGTCAACTGTCTGAAATTATGCGCGAATACATAAGTTTTTCTGGTCTTAAGAACTTGTGAGAGCTGATTTTTGTCTAGAATCCATTAAATCTGTTCCTTTGAAGTGCGTCCACTTGTTTATATACAGCAATGGCGTAAGCTGAGTCAACGATAGCTGGCAAGTGTTATTGTAATGGAGAGCCGTATCAAAAACGTTCGAGTCGTTATCTAAGGATTAGTCAGAATGACACAACTCTATTCATAAAACGTTTTATGTTGTATCGTAAAAACAAATTATTCTATTTTGGGTGATTAACGAATGCAAGATTTCTCGGGCGTCCGCAGTATTCCAATAAAACTCGATTAGTCGTTAGGTTATTTGGTAAATATTCAATTTCTAGAACACTACATAAGTAGGTATTCATGTTAATCTAGTAACATCTCCTTGCAAACTATTAAAAGCTTTAACTGAATTCGCGAACGAAATTACCAATCATGGTTTTCCCGATCACTTTCTAAGCTTGAATCATCAGGTCAGGATCATAAGTATTAATACTTATGCCAATGGAAATATACTCAGTCAAGACAACTTATGCATGTGTAATTTTTCTCAACATCCATTTCCTTCTCTTGCAGCCGGAAAATATCCTATGCCTTACAAAGTCGGGCAACCGGATCAAGATCATAGACTTCGGTCTGGCGAGGTTCTACGACCCTGAGAAGAAATTGCAGGTGCTTTTTGGCACGCCAGAATTTGTGGCACCAGAGGTTGTGAACTTCGACCAAATCGGTTATGGAACTGACATGTGGTCGGTCGGAGTTATATGCTATGTGCTGTAAGTATCCTTGTCGAAATGTAATTTTAAGCAATGACTTTCAATATTTGTTACAAAGATATGGATGCATGATTATGTATAGAAGAAAACTTTCGTCCGATCTAAAAAAAAAAACATGTGATAAAGGTCTCAAGTTCCAAAAACCATCTGATACCTGCCATGACTAATGACTTCTTAGTGTTTTCTTTGATGAAAACTATCCTCACCAGGGTCAGGTCCCTCTCAAACTCAAAATATTGAATCCCCCACTGGATACGTTTGCCGGTTCTTGAAAACATGAGCCTGTCTCAAAATCTAAACTCTCTGCCACCGTTAGCAAGCACTTTGTCAATTTCAGCACTGTGTGATATTGATTCCCACTGTTAGTCACTATTTAGATCGGAATTCAGTTACATCTGATAGATATTTGATTTCATAATATGGAAATGGCTTATGCTCGCGTTAGCAGTAATCTTTCGTTTGCACTGCCCTGGGTGCTTTTTAAAACATTTTATACATTTATTATCATTGCGTTTCGTGTCAAAAGTGGTTCCAAACTTACAATTTGCACAAAATATCAGCAGAGCATTTTTCTTTTCTCAATACAGCATCATAATACATGAAAATTCCTTTTACAGCCTATCAGGTCTATCACCATTCATGGGCGAGACTGACATAGAAACGATGGCAAATGTCACCGTCGCCAAATACGACTTTGATGATGAGGCCTTCAACGAAATATCAGAGGACGCCAAGGATTTCATCCAGAAATTGCTCGTGAAGGACAAAGAGTAAGTACTACTTATATTTTTGTCATTGATGTGTTCAAGAGCTCTTTGATGACTCGAGTTTTTGAAATGACCTGAACTTTTTGTAACCAGCGAATCCTGGAACCAGTTAGTTCTTGGTGTGTAGCAGGCCTTTAGAGTTTAGCAGATTTCTTTTTATTTTAAGTTTTTTTACAAAGGTTATAAAGGTTAGGAGCCTATGGTGTATGTTTACCGTTTACCATGCATCCGTATGTTTAGTTAAAAATGTGGTTTTAAAAGGTTCAGATCCTGTAAATATGCCTGTACAAAATATGTTTATTTTACAAATAAATAATAATTCTTCAATAAAATGTATTAAAATCTTTTAAATCGTATCCGTGTCGAAATAAATCATGAAAGCCGATATCAATCGCGTTAGTTGATTGTAAAGCTGTTACAAACCAGCCTCGATAAAGAACCCTTGTTACTCAACTATTTATCCAACACGTAGTGACTAACAACATTTATAAACATTGCACGGCTGTTCTAACTATTAGACTAATACTCTAACAATGTACATATTTAGTCGTAGAACTGTAGATTAGAATATAACTTAAATCTTACATAAGTATAGACAGAATTTTGTAAATACCCAGAACTACCTAATAACCTAATCTATTAATCCCTTCCCTATTCTCCTCTTCCACAAACATGCACGTACTTTCACACCCATCAGTCTCTAGGCATATTAGAAATGCCATACACAAAAATTATATATTCAAAAGTATTATTTCGCTTATTATAGTAGATCTTCACCATTTCACTCCCATAACTTGAGTTCTAGGTGTTGGGCGTTAGTAACAAGGGTCTTTGTCGCAGGTCACGACCGGGCGCGACGGAGTGCCTCCGCCACCGCTGGCTCGCGCGCCGACAACCGCCCCCCGTGCCCCTGCCGACCCCGCAGCCCGCCAAACACGAGCTCGACGTCGCCAAAGACAATCTCCGACTATTCGTCGAAAGATGGAGCGAACATCCTAACTCACCTTACGTTTTCGATAACCAAGCGCACGAAATCACATGTCTAGCAAACGGCAATTACGAAAGATCCTCCATCGGAGGCTGCTCACCTTCTCCTAGGAGTTCCTTAAGCAGTTCTCCCGACGTAGTCTTCGATGAAGATGATCTAGAGCCTCCGCCCCTCAGGGAACCAACTTTTTTGGCGCCTCGATACAATCCAGTAGAAAGGAGAGCTTCAGACAGTTCCTGCTTTTTACACAAAAGACAGGATGTGCTAGTAAGAAAGAATTTGGCAGAAGAAATAAAGAAATTATCCGATCATCTTTACATGCTTTCTACAATGAACACTGATCTCGCAAACAATAATAGCATGAAAGAGTTGGACAAAAACGTTACAGAAAACAAATCATTCAAAGAGGAGAAACTGCCGAATGGATTTAAAAAGGAATCTATAGTGACAAGGACAGTTACGAACGGAGATGCGTCAACCAAAGAAAGAAGATTATTTACTTCAAAGTCTACAAATAAGATATCGTCGACATTCTTAACGGAACGGGAACCAGAGAAACCCATGACTAGTAAAATGCCCTGGGTAAAGTCAACTAGTAGTAGTAGTAGTAGGACCAAACGGGTAACTGCCATGAGTCGAGATGTACCGGATCAACCCGTTGAAGTTCGAAATAGTTTCTTTCAAGAATTCGACAAGAGACGAGAGAAGATTGACAAACTAGTCAATGGATCGGAAAATGGTAATGGTAGACAACTGCCTTACAGAAGGGGTGATGAAAACAATGCTCACAGAACTAAGGATCTCTTACTCCATCTTTTGGAGAAATGGGGGGAGAATGAAGAAGTGGAGGCGGAAAGATCAGCTGGAGGAACCTCAAATGGTGGAAGACATCAGTCGATATCTCTAGAGTGGTCTCCATCAAACCAGTTAGGCCAAACTTCCATGTCAAGTCTCCATGCTTTCTTCCAAAGGCAAACATCGGATGAGAAGACGCAGCGAAAGAAAGTGACTACGAACGTAGCGAAATGACTGGAGTCGTAAATACAGGGACTTAAGTGCCATGACACTAGTTACCAAAGTAATGGTATGAGATTAATTTAGGGTTTAAAGTGAAACCTAGTGGATATGTACGGCTTAAAGTAAGTTTTTGATACGCAAGCCAAAAAGACGTTGCATTTTGCAATGAAGTACGCGATCAAAAGCATTCTTTTGTAAGTTATGGCAAAGTGTTTCTAGGAAAAAACGTTCATAATTTTGGCTTGCGCGCCGATTTACATGTCGTTGTGTAGTGATGTTAGATCACATTGCTTCCCTCTCAATTACATGAGACTGAAAGAGAGGTAGTTAGAAATATGTAAGACAAGTGTTGTTCTCTGTATGCGGTCGAAGACGCCTCATTGATCTCATAATATTGTGCTTTTTTTCAATTTTCCAGTTTCATACATATATTGTAGTATTTAGTCGAACATTGCAAGAATTGCACAATGTTATGAAGTCCGTGGCCTCCTCTTAAAGGTTGTTTCACTTAAGATCAAAACATGGCACTTTAGTATAATTATTAGTAAATCTGACTGAGATTTCCATCTACGTTATCTATTTCAATTTGCACAAACGTTCTTACGCTGCTATCTTAAAAGTTGTTATGAAGGTAAATCAATGCAAATACTAAAGTTTTAATCGTTGTAACGATCACAGACTTGAAACATATTTTCCATAAAATGATACGTATTGCTCTCATTAGTAATGAGAACATAATTTAAAATAGGTACAGTATAACACAAATCATACAAACATACATACCGACTTTAAAACTCACACAAGTTTTCAGTGAAAACTATGACAATTTAAATAGTTACTGAGGAAATTAGGCTGAAGTTTGATATGAAATATTTTAATATTATTAGAACGATAGTATGGCAGCACTTGCTCTGAATAATTAGATATATAATAATAGTTTCCCTTATCTGAGTGAAATTTATTATAATGAACAAAAAATATTTACGGAAATATTTCGATTGGCACTACTTAGATACCCTGAGGTACGCTGAAAGCTATTGTAAAGCTCAAATGAAATCCTTGTGGCAAAAGGGTAAACATTGAAATCTGATCGATGGAAAGAGCTGAAAATAGTACTTACTAAAGAAATACATTACTAGGTTGGTACTATTTAAATTATCAAATTACAATCGATAATGATTGTTGAGATATCAAATGCCTTCTTAATGTTTGTAAAGGCAAACAAACAAAAATAATAAAATCTAGTCTTCTAAAATTTGTCGATTCGGATCCAAGACTGAGAACGAACTATTTCAGCCTGTATACAAACAACGATTTTATTTTATTTTTTTACTACTTTTTGTAAATAAGACATGTTTTGATGAAATAGGGTTAACTCTAAATGTAACTTATGATTGTTCCTTAACTGTACTTACGTGTAACTTAAATGTAATTTATTTGTTATTGCGATACGTATGTTGTTAAAATATAAGGCTTTATTAAAATATATTTGGTTTTATTTGTTTACGTGGAGCACTTAGTAAATATCACATATGGAGCTAACTTATTAAGGCAGCAGTCAAAAAATATTTAAATCGTTGACTTGATGGAACAGTGAGAACCAAGAATATGATTGAGTAAAATATGAATATTCTGTGAAATCAATTAAATAAAGTACATTTACAAAGTATCCAGAGGTGAATGGAGAGAACATGAAAACGTCTGATCTGATATAGGTATATATTAGTCAACCAGCACCTAAGATTAACCTCAGAGCCCTCTTTTGACTTCCAGTATTTCATAAAGTATTTAACTAAATAATTAGTTTGCTATAAAGCGACTAACTGATCTGCGCAACTTCATAGGACGAGTTACAGGTACCTACAGCAGGCTTCTCATCACTAATTACTTAAATTAAAAATATTTTTGACTCCACAGCGAGCGTCTCTCGGCGTCAGCGTCCCTCAGGCACCCTTGGCTGATCCAATCAGCCTTATGCACTGAACTTCACGTCACCAAGTCTAAGCTAAAGCGCTACGTGATCAAAAAACGCTGGGCGAAGGCCGTGTCCGCAGTTATAGCGCTCAAAAGAATGGGCGCCAAATTTGAAGACGTCCACGACAAAGAAGAAAAGAAAAATGGCGAAAATTGACAGCTGTGTGTTTGTTTTTTTATTGGGCAGTGTTATGCAGGCAAGGCATATGCGTCTGAGGCTTTGATTAAAAATGTAAAAGGCTCTTAAAATAAATTCTCAATTTTTTGGGCAGAACTTTGCATAACATTGCTCAAAATGTTATTTAAAAGGCAATTCGTTTTTTAGATAAATAAGTATTTAATAACAGGTTTATTTGCAATAAAGTGCACAATAATGGCCACTATACACTACACAGTTTTTGCCGCCAAACCGCGCGGTTTAGCTATGGACAGCGATGGCGTCGTAATCCCGTGCGTTTTGGCGACGAAAGCATTTAATTTGCAGCAATTAATATCATGGGACATATACATAAATAGACTTATTAATAATAAAATAGTTTATCAAATGTTGACTCGTCAGTATAGATATTCTATGACATCTTATATTCCTTTATTTTATTATTGATTTTTTTGTAGTTTTAAGCAATTATTTGACGCTAGAGTTCGATGTTATATTAAGAATTAACCCCAGTTTCGGGTAATATTGTTGCATAATATTAGCCACATCAATACTTTGTTGTACTCTGCTCCTATACAAAACTTATTATAATTGGACACATATCTGATTAGAATTATAAAAAAAAATACAAATGATCGTGTTGGACGGATGAAATATTTGGACTGAATAGAAACCAAAAACTAAATGCAGAAACCGTCAGTATTAATTTCCAGTTTGTGCTAGGCTGTATGAGGAGCTCTTGAATCTTGCACTTTTCGCACAACGATTAGAAAATAATGTACCTACCTACTTAACTAAATTAGAATTAACGTCATGCAAGAAGTTTCAAAAGCGGTGTTAGTGTCGACGGACTTGCAAAGATTTGCACAAAAGACATACCTAGGTCCATCATTATACCGGCGAACTTCTTTAGTGGCTCAAAAATTTTTTTCTAAGCTATTAGAGGCCATAAAACCTATTTGGTTTTACCAAACTAAAATGGTGCCAAAATATACTAACCTAGTAACAAATAAGAAAAGCAGTGCCTATAAATAATATAGTTAATAAAACCTAACAATCTTGTTGAGATCTGTATATGAGGATATTATCATCGAGTATTTTATATTATAAGTAAATAATGAAAGACATTAACTCCTAACATTAGTGTAAGTTTGTGCTAATTTAAGGGTCTACTGGCAATAAGCGACTGCGAATGGGCTTCCGCTAAAGGACCATGCACGTATAAATTTGATACAGTGTTGGCCTACAAAAAAATGTGACCATTGCATTATGTTATGACACTGGCATTTCCGCTAGCAATGGTGAATACCCGGCTTTATGCAACCGCTACCGGCAAAACTAGGGTCATAGAAATACAAAGTCAAAGATTAGAATGCCAGTATTGGTTCACTGCGCTGGCAGCAACGGATCTGTTGTGTTAGATAAGATTTGCTTTCAAATTAATGGACCGATAATCTTCCATTGGTTACAGCCAGTGTGCTTACAGCCAGACCATGGTCGGAGGCCGAATTGGTCGTCTAAATCACCCGTTTCCGAAATTGAGTAATTTCCGTTCAGGGTGAAGGGTGAACAAATCTTTTCTTACTTACGAAATTTTCAGGGCAAAACGGCAGAAGATTTTCTAGCCACCTTAAAAAAATAAAGTTGAAAATTGTCATGTTTGAAGTCGCTTAGGGCACGTAGACCTAAGAGTATTACTTTTGAAATCTCTATAATAGGTCTAATGTATGTTATTGCCAGATATTACCAACGATCTTGTATTGATATCTAAATTGTGTTTATCTTAAGTCGTACGTTATAAATTGCATTTAATATCTCATTAAAATTACAAACACATAAAGACATTTTATTGTGAACGAAATTTTTATGGTGATTAATAAATTTTGTTGCATCTATCGTTGTTTTTTATTTGTTTTGGTATGCTTTCATTTACCTATTACATATTTACGTTATCAACAATTTGATTTATCCACCCTCCTAGCGTTCCCCATCCCAATTGCAGCCCGTGGTTTTAACTGAATATTAGCTCTTCTGTATAAGATTCAGTTAAAAGTGACTGCCTGTCTGCTCGCCGCAACTCAAAGGGATAGCGATATTCCATGGTTAAGAATAGTTTCAGTGTCAGACTATTCAGAGGTACTGAGTACTGACTCATATAAACACTGTCAAAGATCTTCGTGACGGCAGTTCGAGGTACAGGACAGGCGATAATTAACAATTCAATATGCACATAACTCTGAAAAGTCAGTGTTACGCACCGTGCATTCGAACACATACCCCCTGTATGGCAATATGTTGGTATCTCCACTAGGCTGTCTAGACCAAAGAGTAAAATATATACTACGGAAAGTCTAGACTATCGCTGCCTTTAAGTCATCATCATCGTCCTACCGCCAGTTGCATCCAAGATTCCTCGCATTCGAGCATAGGATTCGCTTACTAGTCTAACATTTGACAGAATATCAGCTTTTGTACAGAGCGACTGCCGTCTGTCCTGCGCAACCCAAAGGGATATTCCATGGTTTAGATCAGTATTCGTTTATTTGAGGATACTGACTCACCGTAACGACTGTCAAATTTCTTCATGACAGCGGTCCCGGCCGGGACCGACGGTTTAACGTGCTCTCCGAGGCACGGGGCAAGCGATAATTAACAATTTAATACGCACATAACTTCGAGAAGTCAGTGGTACGCACCGTAGATTCGAACCCGATATGCATGGCGGTCTGTCAGTATCTCCACTCCAGCTATGGCCTTTGACTTGTCCTAGAAAACCATGGAGTTGGGTACAATCCTTGGAAAATATTTGTAGAAAAGGAATTTATTCGAGAATAGATGAGACGATCGGTTGGCGCAGCGGGAGTGTAAGCGACTGCTACGCCGAAGGTCGCGGATTTGATTCCTGCTCAAGTCAAACATTACAACGGAGGGTAGGATATCGCCGAAGCATTGGTCGCTACTCCCCGACGGGTATTGGCCCGCCAGATGGTAGGCGGGCCCCGAACGAAACCCCCTTGGCGGCGGATGAAGGTGTTGGGCTCCGCCGCCAAAACATCCAGCGGCCGCAGAGGTTAGGGAGGACGGCAACGCAACACCGCATCTCCTCTTCCTCTGCGGCCCCACCGCGTCGCAACGATGGTGCGCCCCCATTTGGTCGCGGGAGATAGGGCATTATTATTATAATTAGCAAGGTTGCTATAAATTATTTTAACACATGCCAACTTATAACCAGCTCTGCCACAATTCTTGGCAAGTAACTAGTTTAAAGGAAAGTCTCACTTAGGCAATAAGTACAAAATAACTAGGTATCCAATAGTCTGTGCAATAACAGGCGATCAAGTAGCAGGGACTACCGGTGATCAGCGCGATGACATTAAACCTCTAAAAAATCGTGATTAATATTTTTATTTTATATAGCTAACGACGGTACAAATAAAACGATTATTGAGTCGAGTGTTATGATTTATAATATTGGCAAAAATATAGCTGTGGTTGAGACGCAAAAAGGCACATTTTTTTCATTCAAGTCACGCCACCTACATGAATGCTCCTGCAACTATGTCATTAATTGACACTACAGGAAAACGAAAATTGATCCACCCTAATACACTATACACTATGCTATAACATTGCCAGGCGCGAGCAAACATATTTTGCAAACAAATATAAAAATGCATTTGAGGCAACTTGAATCGTCTAGCTTATTTTTTTAAATTAAACTTTAACCATTAAAGTACATTTAAAAATTGCATACCTATTGCTATTGCCTCAAATACATTTTTGGAAAAAAATATTGGGGTTGATTTAGCCCCGCTACTCACCAGCCATCAGGCTTGCATGTTTGTAGTTCCGGGCTGCGGTATAACAGGAAAGGTATGAGACAAGTTTTCAGCTTACCTCAAATCTCTTCTTTCTCTTAGCGTTATCCCAGTTTCAATCTGGGGTCCGCTTACTAGTCTAACCGGATTTGGCTGAATATTAGCTTTTCCACAGAGCGACTGCCTGTCTGACCTCCGCAACCCGAAGGGATAGCGATATTCCATGGTTTAGACTAGTGTCAGTTTATTTAGAAGGTACTGACGCCCTGTAACGACTGTCAAAGATCTTCATGACAACCGGGACCGACGGCTTAACGTGCTCTCCGAGGCACGGGACAAGCGATAATTAACAATTCAATACGCACATAACTCCGAAAAGTCATTGGTGCGCGCCGTGGATTCGAACCCGATACCCTCTGCATGGCAGTCTGTTGGTATATCCACTCGGCTATCGCTGCCTTCAGCTTACCTCAAATACCTACTCAAAATTTATGCCAGCTCTCGGACTATAGTAGTGGCCATAATCCGAACTGCGAACGGAACTAGCGACAGTTAATGACTGATATAACCGCCAGGGGCGCCTTTTAATTATTTCGTTTCCATCGACTAGCGACTCCAAACTCGAACCATCTCGAACCAAGGCCAAATGATTTTCAAGCTGATGAGTCCTGATGACATCCAGACTTTATTGATACTGCGTATGATGACATCACTTGAAGGATTGTTGGAACCTCCTGAGCGTTAAGGGCACTGAGATCTGCCATAATAAATTCATCATTGAAAGGTAGTTCTGACGCTGACCGGACATACATAGGTAAGTATATACCGGATTTGGCTGAGAGATAGATATTTGACATGAATGGAGGATATATCAAATATCTATCTCTAGTAGCCAAATCAAACGACAGAATACAGTCCACGGTTAAAAAAATAGTTATCGCTTCGGTACTACTTTGGAACAATGTCCAGGCAGCGATAGCTCGACTATCATAAAGATCATTGCCAGTCGTTATGGAGAGACAGTACCTAGTCAGTATGCTTGATTAAAATCATCATCATCAGACCTGTATGTAAACTGGCCCACTGCTGAGCACTGCAGGCCTCTTCTCACTATGAGAGGCGTAAGACATAGTCCATCACGCAGATCACGCTGGCCAAATGCGGGTTGGCAGATTTCTCCTGTCTTTCTCGTACATTACGAAAAACTCTCAGACATGCAGGTTTACTTACGTTATTTTCCTTCGTCGCTTAGCGAACGATAATTAATACGCACTAACGCATAACTTAGGAGTCTTTGGTGCGCGCCGTAGATTCGAAACCGAAACCCTCTGCTTAGCAGTCTGTAAGCCTCTCCACTAGGCTATCGCTGCTTTACTTAGCTTATACTGACATTGGTCTAATCTAAACCATTGAATTTCGCTGTCGGGTTGCGGAGAATGGCAGTTGCTGCGCGGAAAATCTTTTATCCTGTATAATCTGATTAGACTTGTAAGTGGAGCGCGGGCTGCGAGGTGAGTCTTGGATGCAACTAGGATAGGACGATAGCTGGCGATACTCTTAGTTGTTGCAATATTTTTGTTTATTTGTAAAAAAAAACTATTGATACCTACCTATAGGTACATCAATGTAATTTCCAACAGAATGTTAGATGCTTTGCTCCCATAATGTACTCTGTGGCTCCCATATCTATGACAGGCGCAGAGGAGTTACATTAAAGTAACGTGTCTTAACCCATTCCCTGTCCGACGCGAGACAATAGAAAATAAATTGTTATGAATCATATATGATACACGTGACAGTGAAACTGTTAAAATTAGTATGTTGTCTGACATGATAGAATTTCTGAAGCGGAAATTTAACATAGCCGCAGTAAACTAAAAAGGGTCACTAGATGACACAGCACACACCTACTAGGTAACTAGGCATCAAATTCTCTACACTAACGTTCCATAGAGAGATACTGCCCCTGACGCTAATGGCTATTGCTATGCCCACGTTCTAAAAGGCACAGCGTATGCTCTAATCGTAACAGGAACAGCAATGCGATAATCATGAACAAGTTCCAGGACTTTTCTTAGTGCGTTTTACTGTTTTTTATGACATTTCCTGCACTAGAAATCTATCCTGTTATCCATAAGACTTTACATTCAATTAATGGAGACCAATAACAATATTTAGTAGATCAGTCTCGTCTCATTTAGAGAATTGAACTAACAGCAATCTTAAGCGCGGTGGCCAAAATAAAGCGCAGGCCACACCGCCAACTGACGGACGGAGCGGGCGAAGCGGACGACATCGTTTCTTGGGTGTTAGTTGGCGGTGTGAACCCAAGTATGAAAAGAGGTGAAACGATGTCGTCCGCTTCGCCCGATCCGTCCGTCAGTTGGCGGTGTGGCCTGCGCTTAAAACTCTTCGAAGACTGCGTCCGGTAAGAGAGGAATAGAATTTGCCCAGCAACTTGTACTTACATAGGAGGTTCACAAAACAAAACAACATATATTTTTATATTTTTGTTATTTTTTAAAACACGCAATGGTATCGCACTGCAGGGTAAACAACAATGTGATACCACTCCGCGGCACCAATGTAGGTATTAACGGTAAGATTTCTGGTAGCGGGCACGGGCGCCTGGACCACCAAACTTCTTGGGCTCGCAGCGACGGGGGTCGGCTACCAACAAACTCCTGTCGTATTGGACGAGGATGTCTTTGATTTCCTTCTTTGACGCCTCATCTACATCTGTAATAGAAAATGAGAATGAATATAACAAGCAATGTACATAAATTATACTTACATCTACCCACAGACATAGATCTACATAGATAACGCAAATGCATGCACTTCGCGTGTCTGAACTCAGACAAGCGTCGAGCTTGGTCGCCACTAACTTCAGTCCCCGCGCGTCCGTTTTACCGTTAAGTAAACTTTATTCACATTACGTTGCCGCGTTTGCTTCGGACGTTTGATCTGACGTTGTGTATTAGGAGACGATGAATATCGCACAAGCGATACTGTCGCGCATCGCTTCGACTTCGTGATACAGGCAACGTCACAGTAGGTATTAAAAAGTCGGCACGCTTGGTTTCAATACAAATCGTGATAATTGCGTGATCTATGTAGATCTATATCTGTGCATCTACCTATATCAATCACATTACTTTAAATGTTTATTTCATTGAATTATTACCTACAGAAAGTCAGTATTCAAACAACGCGAGCTCAGAAGCTAAGCCGAAAATTCGCTATGTGTGCGGAACTGTGCTGTGTTTACTTGCTGCATCACGCACACAGACGCCATTGTGTCCGTATACGCAGCAGGACCCTACGTTTAATTCGATTGAAAGTTAACTTTTTACGTGCGTGGTATTTAGTACTTTTCGAATTGTATAAGTAAAAAAAATAGTACCTTCATTGCTACAGCGAAATCTTGAATTATTACCCAGCAGGACCCTCCGCTGTTTGAAGCTTTTCAGACCAATAGTATATGTCACCGTTTAGCGATGTATTAGTACCTTTAAAATACCTTGGTTTCATTTTAATATAATTATTAGTTTATGAGGAAAGCGCCTGCAAAACTTTTATCATGCCAGTAGGACCCTTTTTTGTTTTGACGCTTTCGGCCCCGACAGTCATATTTCTTGTTAGCATTTTAATAGTACTTTTCAAATAACCTTACGTTCAAATCAATTACTTTGTAGTTTAACAAGCAATTTGATTTAAAACTTTTTTCACGATGACCTTAAGATTATACCATTCCAATGATGCTATTATTTTTATGGCACTTAAATATTATTAAAATTGAGGGTAAATGCAAAATAAATAAAAATCATATCATAACGGATTTTTATTAAATTGTGTTCATAAAAATTAAATATATAAGTTCATCTAAAAACACCGGTGTAAATTAATAAAAATCTCTTTGATTAATGCCACCATGCTAAAAGTTATGAAAGCTCATACCTACATTGGCCAAACTAAACGTTAAGTCACTGAAAAAATATTTAAAAGTTTTAAAACAATTTTTCTGCTATAATACAAAATATTTGAATTACACGTAAGGTTATTTGAAAAGTACTATTAAAATGCTATTAAGAAATATGACTGTCGGGGCCGAAAGCGTTAAAACAAAAAAGGGTCCTGCTGGCATGATAAAAGTTTTGCAGGCGCTTTCCTCATAAACTAATAATTATATTAAAATGAAACCAAGGTATTTTAAAGGTACTAATACATCGCTAAACGGTGACATATACTATTGGTCTGAAAACCTTCAAACAGCGGAGGGTCCTGCTGGGTAATAATTCAAGATTTCGCTGTAGCAATGAAGGTACTATTTTTTTACTTATACAATTCGAAAGGTACTAAATACCACGCACGCAAAAAGTTAACTTTCAATCGAATTAAACGCAGGGTCCTGCTGCGTATACGGACACGACGCCATTATAGAGTTGCCAGTAACAACGTCTTTCCCCTAAAAATAGGGTAAATTCATAATTTTTGCAGGAATATAAGTAATAGGCTTGTGTCCACTAAGAATAAATCGGTTTGATTGTAGTATCTATAGATTCATTATGATTTTAAGATGTCAATTAAGTCTATTATCTATACTAATATAATAAAGCGGAAGAGTTTGTTTGTTTGTTTGTTTGTTTGAACGCGCTAATCTCAGGAACTACCGGTCGGATCTGAAAAATTCTTTTTGTATACGATAGCCCAGTTATTCCGTAAGGCTATAGGCTATATAACATAGCGCTTCAACCCTTTGGGGCCGGGCAAAAGGCTAAAAAGGCTAAAACATAATGTCGGCTAATCTCAGGAACTAGCAGTCGGATTTAAAAATTGTTATTGCCTATGATAGCCCAATTATTCCGAAAGGCTATAGGCTATATAAAATTACGCCACAACTTTTAGGGGCCAGACAAAAATAATAAAACGGTCAAACGAGAAGGGGGAGGGTTGGGTCAAAGGCAAAAAAGGCTAAACGAATAGGATACAATCTATATGGGTATCGTTTTCGAGATTTTCGGGACGCTGATTAATAATATTAAATTTATTTAGTGATCCAAGATGGCGGACGGGAAATCAAAGATGGCGGATGCGAAAATTTTAAATATCAATAAGGGTATCGTCTTCGATATTTTAAGGGGTGGAGAATCGAAATACAACATCTATTTCATGATCAAAGATGGCGGATGGGCAATCAAAGATGGCGGATGGGAAAATTTTAAAAAATCAATATTGGTATCGTCTCCGATGTTTAAAGGGATGGGGAATCCAAATACAACATCTATTTCGTGATTCAAGATGGCGGATGGGAAATCAAAAATGGTGGATGGGAAAAATTTTAAAAATCAATATTGGTATCGTCTCTGATGATTTAAGGGATGGTGAATCCAAATACAAAATCAATTTCGTGATCAAAGATGGCGGATATGAAATCAAAGATGGCGGACAGGTTTTTTTTTAAGTCGATATGGGTATCGTCGCCGATATTTAAAGGGATGGGGAATCCAAATCCGACATCTATTTCGTGATCAAAGATGGTGGATCAGAAATCAAAGATGGCGGATGAGAAAGTTTTAAAAAATCAATATGGTTATCGTCTCCGATGTTTTAAGGGATGGCGAATCTAAATACAACATATATTTCGTGATCAAAGATGGCGGATAGGAAATCAAAGATGGCGGACGGGATTTTTTTTTAAAGTCGATATGGGTATCGTCTCCGATATTTTAAGGAATGGAGAATTCAAAACTACCATCTATTTCGTGATCAAAGATGGCGGATGGGATTTTTTTTTTAAATCAATATGGGTATCAACTTCAATATTTAAAGGGGTGGGGAATCCAAATCCAACATCTATTTCGTGATCAAAGATGGCGGATGAGAAATCAAAGATTTGATTTTTTTAAAGTCGATGTGGGTATCGTCTCCGACATTTTAAGGAATGGGAAATTCAAAAACACCATCTTTTTCGTGATCAAAGATGGCGGATGGGATTTTTTTTAAAATCAATATGGGTATCGTCTCCGATGTTTGAAGGGATGGGGAATCCAAATACAACATCTGTTTCGTGATTCAAGATGGTGGATGGGAAATCAAAGATGGCGGATGGGAAAAATTTTAAAAATCAATATGGGTATCGTCTTTGATGATTTAAGGGATGGTGAATCCGAATAAAACATCTGTTTCGTGATCAAAGATGGCGGATAGGAAATCAAAGATGGCGGACGGGTTTTTTTTTAAGTCGATATGGGTATCGTCACCGATATTTAAAGGGATGGGGAATCCAAATCCGACATCTATTTCGTGATCAAAGATGGTGGATCAGAAATCAAAGATGGCGGATGAGAAAGTTTTAAAAATCAATATGGTTATCGTCTCCGATGTTTTAAGGGATGGCGAATCTAAATACAACATATATTTCGTGATCAAAGATGGCGGATAGGAAATCAAAGATGGCGGACGGGATTTTTTTTTAAAGTCGATATTTTAAGGAATGGGCAATTCAATATTATATAAAATTCTATGTTTGTTTTTGCATCATTTATAGACCCTGCAATGATAAGAGATTAAGCGCTAAGTCAATGGTAACTTGGAAAAGGGGCTTGGAAAAAAGGGAATTCAATAAAAACTCTTAAAAAGGCGATACGGAGTTCGCTGGGTCAGCTAGTTTATTATAAGAAGGCATAGATTTATATGTACTAACGTACTAGATGCGCCCTTTATTTATTTAATTGGAATAAGAAAGTTTTCAGTGATTATTCTGTGTAAATCTGTTTTATTGCTTGGTAACTAATCTACTTTTTAGCATAAAACATCTTAGCAACGCAATTACTACGCAATATTATCAATTTTCGTGCACCGGGCAAGTCCATTGTAGGCAAGTCCATTGTGGGCAAGTCCATGATGAATAAATGAGGGCGAGTCCATTGTACTATCTGTCACTTTCACATATGCACGACATTACGTTTGCGAAAACGATACAGATATATGCGCGGAGTTGTCGGCAGTTCTCGTCATAGAATAAAATTACAGACTGGAAAAATTCCTTTGAGAATCTCGAGTACCGACTTAATATTTTTTTGCTCTGCAATATTTGTTAACAGTTGGTATGTTGTTAAAACTATATAATAAATAATATAGTTTTAAATTTATAGATTGCGTGTATTCTACGTACGTACTCAGCGATGCCGTCATGTGTTCTACGTTCCTGTAAAAATACGTCCAAACATACAAATAAATCTGCAGGAGTTACTTTCCACAAGTGAGGTATTTCACTGATGTATATTATAAGTATATAATATGCCAGAGAAAAAAAATAAATGTTCCTTTGTCTTCTTCTTTACCGATATTGACGACTTTTCTTGTATTTTTGAAGTTACCTACATAGGTCTTATTATTTAGCCATCTACGGTCCACAAGCGGGTGCTGTTGTTGCGAACGAAAAAATATTCCTATAGCAAGGGAAATTTCGTCATCGCAGGTAGAATATCAATAAAACATCTACTACCTACTTAATTTTTGCGTAATATCCTAATCATCGTACGTAGTTGTATGAGAAAAATATAGCTCTTTAGACATTGTTCCCCCATACTTTTGCCATATTTTTATGAAATGGATGAACTGATAAGGCCCCTTGGTGCTCATACATGGAATGGCATAGAGTGGTATTCTCTAAAATCTAAAAGAAAAAGAATATTATCAATTAATGATATGACAATAAGTTTGAAATTTGAACTCCGAAAGAAATCCCGCGGGATGCCATGGCATTCCCGTTCGCTTGTTACTATTGATATTTGTAATTGAAAATGTCTTCCTTTATCACAAAAAATATGCCATGCCGTGATGGACAGTACGGCACGGCATATTTTATGCAATCCCTCCTTCCTCCTCCATCTTTATGCTATGCACCCTATCGTTTATGAAGCCTCATATAATGTATCCTATTGTTTATTAGTTTAACTATTTTAGATTCTTGCGCGAAAACGTTGAGAAAAGGGAAAATTGGTTCAAGTTCGTCCAAGCTGAGAGAAGAAAAGAAACGTGGTTGCCATCTGTACACTCGTATATCTGCTCAGCGCATTTCCGTCCTGATGATTTCACAATTTCCAAAACTGGAAGAAGGTTTCTTAAAAAAGACGCAATTCCTTATGATCCTTGTTGGACTCCATATGACACGTTTGAGATTGTAGAAACTCCTAAAAATGCATCGCCTTCTTCTCTACATAATGTGCACGTATCTGAATCTGATTCGATATTTGACAAGCCCAAGAAAAGTTAAACTAAAAGCAAGCTTAAGTGAAGTATCTGTAAAAAATAAATTACTTGCATAAAAAATCAAATTTTTCTGTGTCCACGAAATTTCAAGTAGGTAAAATAAACAGTTTGTCACATCTGCGTATATACATTCTTAATCTATGACGAAAACGCGCATAAGAATTGAACGCATCCAGAAGCGCTTTTTATGGCATTTAGCATACTCTGCAGGAATTGCAAAAGACGTTTTGTCTTACCGTAAAAGACTTAGTCACTTCCAAATGGTTACACTTGTATCACGTATGGACTTTATTGATCTTAACTTTCTGTATAAGACCATAAACAACTTCATAGATTGTCCTGATATACTCATGCGTTTGAACATCAGAGTGCCAGCTAAATATCCGCGCTCCCAAATAACTCCTTTTTACCCACCTCTACGTAGAACCGTGCATGGTGCCAACTCTCCTATCCCACGTATGTGTAGGCTAGCTAATGAATGTAGTAGCAGTACCGATGTATTTTCAAATACTATGTCTGGATTCCGTAAAGATGTAAAAATGTTCTTGTTAGGTAAGCATCAATCAATGTAAATTATTCAGTAACGTTACCACACTTAAAAAGTTGGTATTTAGTTATTGTTTACAGAATAATCATGAATGTATAAGACACCTACTCATGAATTTTCCACTAATATTAGTGCATGAGGTGTTTGCTTATAATTGGTCGTACATTTAAGTCTAGTATCTAAGTTAATTTTAAGACAAAACTGTATGAAATGTATGGACTGTTAGCAAACCTAATAAATAAATAAATAAAACACCCACGCGCGCATGCGTAGTCAATCAGTCTGAGTGACAATGAGTGACAGTAATTTTGTTTGAAATATCATCTCTATATTATATATCTCTATGTAAGAAGGTAAGATTAATGTTATTTTTAGGATTCTAAAACCAAAAATAATGTATTTATTCTTGTGACAGTGCTCACCAATCAGATTACGTCAAACAGCATTACGTCAAACAGTACGTCCGCCATTCACGTTGTTGACGTTTTAGTAGTAAATACAACTAAATCGTCAAAGTTTCTACCTGTCAAATCGAATATAACAAAATAAAAGTGGGTACATCAGACCACACTCCATTCATGGTTTGTTTTGTTTTGGACTTTGTAATATACTCATCCGCCATGATGGTTTACAGCGTTTTCGTGTTAAGGCGCTGTCCTAAGCGACTGTTTTGGTAAATGAGGGGGTGAAGCAGGGGAGGTGAAGGGAGCTTAGCTCCGTCTACTGCGGGGCGCCCCCCTTCATTCTCGTCGCGTGCGGCCGTATTCTTGCGACATCCGTATTCCAATATTTCAAAATCGCAAGCAAAACGTTTTAGCATATTGAATTGAGATACTGATATTAAAATTTATATTACATACATCAATCTGTTTGTACAATATAGGCATAGCGCAATTTTTGTTCTCAGTGCAGCCATGAGCAAAACTGGTTTACATTAGACGTTATAGGTATTAAATGTTGACGAAAGTGGGTAAATACCTACGTGCCGTAAGATGATAAAAATAATTAAGTCAGTTCCATGTATGGAGAGGCCATTATTATGTTTGTTTTGTTTTTGTATAAAAATAGTGAAGCAGTTCATAGAATACCTACATCTAATTCCATTCCTGCCAGTTTTCAAATCTGTTTTGCAATAAATTGGCTGTGACATACGGGCGGACAGACGGACAGACATTGCGAATCTATAAGGGTTCCGTTTTTACAATTTTTGGCTACGGTACCCTAAAAAACACAATACTGCTCTACTAAGCGCAAAAGCCGTATCTCAACTAAAGCGAGTTACGAGATAATTGAAGTTTAGTAAAAGTTGATTTCTTTTATTTATTTATGGATGTTTATTGTTATTATAGGTATAATTATTATGGCAAAGGTATCGAAATACGTCGCCGTTTTTAGGGGTTGTGAGTAATTGGAGAGGGAGCAGGGCAGGTCTTGAAACCCCCCTCACCATTTTCACTTGCCGGAAATACTTGGTTTCCTCTGAAAAAAAAAATCTCCAAACATCGGTGTGTATGGCACTGCCAACTTCCACATTAATCACACTAGTTTAATAAACTAAGGTTGTCGGAGCCCTGCGAAGGGCTCCTATTTTCGGATTAAGGGTCAAAAGAGAACCTAACATAACCTATTTATTTACTTATTACAGTCGCACCTAACCCAAGGCACTCGAAAGCAATGACGCACAAATTTGATATTAGCTGTTAATATGATCATTCCAAGATGGCAGTTTTGCGTTTCGTTTCACGTTTTTCTCATAAAACCTAAAAATTACATTTGTAAAACTGTACTAAAGTATAAAAACTATGTTCCGTTTTGCATAATTGCCGAAGTATTTATGAAATTTTGGAAATTGTTTAAAATATTTAGACGCAACTCCGGCAGCCAAAATTACTTTTAGAGGATTAAAACGAACTACCTTAAGCCCCCTGCACTACCAATACCCTCAAATTCAGGCGACTCGTTTCGAAACCCAACCCATTATTATTTTTCAAAATAGATGAAATATCAAAAATATATGTGGATATACCTTATTCATGAGAAACTGCTATGTCGCTTACAAAATTATAGAATTAGAATTTGAGTTACTGCTTTTTCGTTTGCTCTCGTCATACATGTTTGTATGGAAAAATATGAAAAAATTCTTTCGCTTCAAATATGTGTTGTTTCAAAGAAAATAAATATTAAAAGATATTTATTTATATTCATTTATAATTTATTAACGAAATACAGAGTTTACAGCTCATCAAAAGTTAGCTGTGTGCTATAACCCGGCAGGTTTTCTTTATTCTCATCGAATGTTAAAGGCAGTGTGTGAGGTGATAAGACTTATTATTTGCTGTTGTTCATGAGGCAGAGTTTCATTTACTTTCCTTTTACAGCTTGGTATTGTAGAAATTTCAAGCACTGATGAAACATTTTCCTCTCCGTGATCTCGCAATGCCATCCCTTGAGCTTGACGAGAATCAACAATTTCAGGCAACTGCCAATTCATATAAAACGCCACAAGCTTCTCCCAGAAAACATCATCTCTTTCTATAATTTCTATTTTTAGTGGTATACTTTCGCCACTCCACACAGCAAATAAACACTTTTGTTTGCGTGTAACGTGGCGTTGCCCCTGAATTTGGTAATAACAATTACAATATTTGTTTAAACTAGTCAGTTCACTTTTTTATCATGTTTCCATATTTGTATTATATTTGCTCTTATACTATTCTCCAGGCCATTCTTATAGGCAACTTTAGAACATTAAATTTCCACAATCGTGTTTGGACCTATTAATCCATCTGGCGTGGCACCAATAATCGAATAATCCACAAGGCTCGATTGTTACATTTTCTTGCTTCGCCAGTTGTTGCAAAGCCAGTTGTTCATTTTAGATTCCATGCGCAACTCATTTTACATTGCAAATATTTTATTTGTACAAAATATTTTTTACTAAGTTGGCTTTACTGCTGTTATCTCTTCTTTTTACCACTATACAAAAATTTCAATCTGTCAACATATTCTTACGCAATTCGAACCAGTCACTGCTATCCCTCTTGTAATTTTTGCTTATCACTACGGAATTTGAGTCAAATTTGTTAAAAAAATTGTTTGGCATTTCTTGGCCAGCTCAGAACAGATCGTGTTGGGAATGACTGAAGTCAAATGTGTGTAAGACGTTGCAGAACTGTTATCTTTAACTTCACTGTAATTACAATAATGATAATTAGTTATGTACTTTATTATTAAAAAAATACTATATCTTGTGTTATATCAAACAGAGAAGTCACCTTCTTACTTATAAATGATTGATTTTAGAAATTAAAAAGATATTAGATGTACTGAGACATACCTAATAGTTTATGAATAATCAAAGTTTTACCCGATGTACCTAAAAAGGTTTATGTTCAAAACACAATAATACAACATTCGTTACCACTTGTGTGCGGATTGCGGAGCGCCATATTAGCGCTGTCATCATTATTGTTCGCCGTGGCGGCATCTTAGCGCTCCAGGCGCTCTGACAAGTTTCAAATTCATTAGGAATTTGAAATATAGGTGCATAAAATGATTCGATTTTATGTTATTACTCTTTCAAAAATTGAAAACTGTGGCAGCTATGTATTGTGAGAATAATTTATATAATTATATTATGCATAATCGATAATATATAAGTAACATAGTTAGTCATAAAAGACTCTTATGAAAATAATTTGTGTAAAAATGTTACATATTTCATAATCACTTGGCCATGGATGAATTTCTATTTTATTACGACGCTTTCTTGTACAAATCCTTCGTAGAACTTCATTTCTCTAATTGTCCATATTTTATTCTTCTAATTATATATTTATAAGCACAGCAACAATAACACATTAAACGCAACAAGAGTATAAACTTAGGTCCTAATTATATGTGCCCATAGTTACATGAAAAGCCTATTTGATTCAAAGTATTCAGTCTATAACATAAAACATGAAATTACGAACTCAAATCGGCGTATTATAATAACAAACAGGTTTACGTAAAATTTCGTGCAGCGGAGACGCAAGCGACATGACCTATCTCTCACAGGGCTCATAGCCGAATGATGAGGCCTGGGCGGGGCGTAAACTAGCAACTGACACTCAGTACACCGCTTATGCTAATAAGGTTTAAATTGCTGAAGCGTTTGATATTGATGGGATCTACCGAGCGTCAAAATCATAGACGTTTGGCAGATTTTATTTAATTTTACAAAATATACACGTATAATATGAAAATAAATAGGGTAATTCTTTAGTTCATTAGATTTCCTACAATATTATCAAAAAAAATATGACAGCTTACGATCAAAATATTGCAAACAGTGAGACGAAAGATTATTTTCTGCCTCGATTTTGTGATTTTTTTACCGTGATTCTATTTTACGTACATGAAAAATTCTTTCAAAAGTCTTTTGTTCAGACTTTTGACTTTAAGCTCTAATTTTTGCTAGTTTGTAATATGTACCGTTATGGCTAGATGCGCGACGAAAAATTAGGTGTTTCACGGCTTCTGAGGTATAACAGCGCCTTAAATTCAAAAAGGTTTTTAAAGGGCGTAATTAGTAATGTTGCTGATCGATTTTTGAAGAAAATATCAGGTATTTCAGTTTAACATCTAATAAAGGAACAAATCAATCGCTAATTGCATTTTAGGACACAAGCGTTTTGTATATTATAAATTCTAAAGTTCTGCTTTTTAAGTTTTTACGACTGACTAACGATGGCTAAATCAATTTTGACGAAACTTTGTGCGCTCAAACGTAAGCACTAACAAGTGCCGAGTGATTTCCTAGTTAAATGCTCTCAGTACATAAAAGTATTTATGTATGTTTGTGAGAAAAATTAACAAAAATCAACAACGAGTACTATGTGTGCGCCGTTGCGCTATGGTGGCCAAAAAAAGGCGACAAGTTTAAAAATTATAATATAATTCGGTCGGTAAGGTCATTCGTTCAACAACGAAGTTAATTACGCGTACCTACATTACAAGACAATACTAGACTTTAGATACAAGCCTTTCAATACAAAAACGGAAAAATCGAGTGCTTTGAGACGATGTCGTCTTAGCCGAGCTTGACGTGACAAATTTGTCGTAACCGATTGGTATGTACCAGCCAGCGGTGTTTGAAAGGTTAAGTTTATATATGTAACTACCTAATGCTTTTTATTTATTATTACTGTCAATAGAATAAATTTTGGTAAGGAATGTGTAAAATAAACTGGGACAATTTTACACCCAACTGGCAACACTCCGCTCGTACTTAGATTTAGTTATTCCGATTCACTGTATTTGTATTATTAGACAATCTACGTAATAAAATTTATGTCTGACCGGTGGAATAATACTCCAGCAACCTTATAATCTTTTCCTGAAGCATTGTGGCACAAAAACACTGTACAATATGTCATAATTTCGATTATTTTGCGGGAGATGCTTACGCTACCGTGCGACTCGGACTACAGACAACGCGGCCGCCCATTGGGTCACATTCTGACCCAAATGAACGGCGCGTGTTACGTGCGCGTACTTGGTTTCTGTAGGTAATAATTCAATGGTTTATTTATACCTGGTAGACTTAATAGCAAAGCATTTAATAGTTATGCTGTTACATTGTTATTAAAAAGAGTTGTGCTTAGCTTATGAATGCACTTTATTATATTAATTTATTTATAGACTGACGCCTGTATCCCCGAAGGGGTAGGCAGAGGTGTAAATATCACATCCACATTTCGCTATGAATTTTTAGGTCCCACGTAATATGAGGCGAGCCTATTGCCGTTACCGGACACATCACCAGACTCCGTGCTGCTACTGAGAATTCGAAAAAACCCAGAAACACTTTTGGTCAGCCCAGGAATCGAACCCGGGACCTCTGACCAGCAGTCGCATACGCTATCCACTGGACCACAGAGGCAGTCTGAACTTTATTATAATTAATATTATTGTAATGTAGTGTACACTTCAAACATAGCAAGATATTGAAATACATTGCCGTTTGGTAATGCCACAGTTTCTCTACCCTCCCTGAAATGACTGAGTCGCATGAGAGCAACACAGCTTTGGAAGAAGGGGTATTTTAACAACATTAATGAAATTAATGTTAGTGTTTGTGTTTGGTAACTTATTTAATTACATTAAATTTGAAAAATGTCTGAAACAATTACTGGGAACAAAGTTTATAAATAATCCTAGTAGGCAACAAAATATAAACAGTCCATAGGACCTTGCATCATAGAGACAATTTTATAAAATTCTGTTAGGAATAGTTACATATCATTCTCAAGGCTTTGATGTTCAAAGTTTTCAGAAACACAAAACCTACAAAATATTTGCCGTTTAATGGATGGTCCCAATATTCTGTCTATCAAGGAATTTGGCATAAAGGATATAATTTAATTGTCATACCTAATTGGTCTGGAGCTGTCAAATATGTATTGCTAGTAGCAATGAATACAGATTTACATAGAAGCACAGTTCTTAAGGATTTCGTGTGCCAATTCCAAGTGGAGACTGTCTCCAGTTTAGTTCATAGTTGGCGCCGTTGGCGGCGCTGGCGACGTTCTCCGTCTTTCTCGCTCTCGTACTTAAGATACATTGGAGGAGAGAGAGACAGCTGCCGCAGCGCGACTGCGACGCCGCCAAGCGGCAATTTTAGTCGCAGAAAGTTTTTCTTCAAAGCGCCCATATGAAATGCGCCTCTATGTAAATATCTGAGCTCTTTGCTAGTAGCCAAATCCATAGACAGATAAAATATTGAGACTGGGTGTAAACTGCCTGTCTATTAACTGTCCAAATACTGGGCATAGGCCTCCTCTGACTATGAGGAATGACGATCATGCTGTCCAAGTCTAAATTGGTACAGTATAATTTACATAATAATTAATCAGAATTGCTGGATGCTATAATATCAATCTAAAAGAATTATATTAGTATCCAACAATTCTGAAGCATTTAAGATTCAATAAGAATTATAGGTTTTAAAAATGGAAAGAACTAAATTCTAGTAACTTACATTTCTGGTAGAAAGCAATGAGTGCTTTGGAGATAGCCTGCCTGATGGCATAGACTTGGGCGACATGGCCACCACCCTTGACTGTCACTCTGATGTCTACTCCGGAGAACTTCTCCTGAAAACGGACACAACAATAAAATCGTTAATATCACTGTATTGTTAGATAGTAGGTTTTGATAGTAAATTATGTTTTCAGATGGATTTTTACTACACATCCAAAGATGCTCAGGTTCGGAATAAGTGTAATCATCATTAAATTTGTAATTTGCATTCTATTTTCTTATTACTATTCCTGAAAGGATGTTATTTTGTAAATAATTAATAAACATTGATTTCTATTGAATAATCATCTTAATTTTAAATGTTAAAATATAGTCTTGATGAACAAAAAACTGTTCTGAATCAAATAACAAGTGAAACATTTGATCTAAGACTTTCGGCTCAGAGCCTGGGGTCAGATTTCTAGTATGGCCAGATTTGAGAGAATAGGTATTGGCTTTGTTGCTTGTTTTGCTGCTGTTTAACCAGCAACATCATCATCAGCCTTTAACAGTCCACTGCTGGACTAGGCCTCTCCTTTGAAAGGAGGAATTGGCCTACTATACCATGCTGGCCAAACTTGTGGTATAGGGTTTGTATCAAGTTTTCCTTCTCTTACAGTGCTGTTCTCTGCATATATGCTCCCTCTGTCGGCTCTTACGACACCCATGGGATGATATAGGGTGGTGACATTCCGTATTCTTAATCCGTCACCACACGGACAACCAGCATAACTTGATGCAATTCACACAAATATTATCTACATCAGGGTTTTCCAACATTAATTATGCTCAGGCCCAGTAATTTCTTATTTCTTCATTCAAACTCAAACTCATTTATTCATATAGGTTACAAAAGCAACACTTATGAATGTCATTTCTTACATAGTGTCCCACCAAACAGTTTTTAATGACACAGTTTATTAAAATTACTTGAAAAGGATTTGGACAGAAAGGTACTACAACCCAGTTGTTTATTTCTGTGGCCCAGGACCAGGTGGCAGCCCTCCATTTAGGAAACACTGATCTACATAATTGGTTAATGAAATTGATTAACACTGAAGGACAGTAAATGCCATCATGGATTAGAAAAATGACAGTTTAATTGTCCCATATACTGTTTTCCAAAGTTTTAAACATTTGGAAAATACAATGCCTTTATTTGTACAGGGCAATTTAAAAATTGGTAGGTAATAAACCAACACAAATCAACTACACTACGACTATGTCCACTATTATAAGTTAGTTCATAGTGAAAATTGGATCCGAAGTAAACATGACCTAGAGAAGACAGTTCAAATTATATGATATAGATAAAGATTCATTTAATTCATACTAATTGAGTATGAAAAGGCAGAACTCATGAACTCAAGTGATAAATAATTATGGTAAGCTCACACGGTATTAATACATTCTAATACAATGTAACATTACATTACAATAATTATTACTTTGTTTTGAAGGGTATCTCAAAAATAAAAGGCAATGTGTATGAAGTTATGAGACGAATATAGCACTATAAACTGTATACAGACCTTGCCAAGCAGCAGGATGGGCTCCTGCAGTTTGTATTGCAGAAGGCGGGGCTCCACCAGGTCAAGTGGGCGACCGTTTACACGGAGCACTCCATGACCGCGTTTGCAGTAGGCCACAGCTGTGGCGGTTTTCTAAAAACATTAAAAACATATTAACAACAACGTCTACATTACACAGATCATGAAATTTTAAGAGCTGTCCTGGAAAATTAATACGGGTTTAACCCGATTGTCACGGTTTTCATGGTAAAACAAATTGTTGGTATTTTGAGGTTATGTTCAATGTAACTTCAAGTCGCAAGTTGCGACTCGCAACGAAGCGACAAGTTTTGAGCCAAGTTTTCATACCCAGGCAATGAGATTTACAGTAAAAGAAATTGCAATAGAAGTTTTTACAGGAAATAGACGAATAGGAAAACTTATTACAGTCAGAATTCATGTAACAATAGATTTTAACGACGGCACTGGAAAACAGCAAAGCTTTTGAAAATTAGTAGAAACATTTCACAGATAGCACTTTTTCACCAGTTTATTGAAATAGTTGTTTCGATTATCTCGTGAATGCAATTATCACTTCGAATTCTCCAAAATCGGCACCAACACGTGGATGCAACAACACTAACCTTGCGGCCGAATACTTGGACGGCCTGGATTGGTTCACGTCTCGCCTGAAATTATTAGGATTAGGTGAGAAAAACATTGTCAAACCACGAATATTTCACTCAAATGAATAATAAAAATAGGAAATTACAGAGAGATTATCGTCACGCACCTCTTGTGGGGCAGCCATTTTGACAGAGAAAGACTGATTGAGTGAACGATTTATAGAGTATAGAATTAATGAACGAATGGTAACAAACATAATCTAAAGAACGACTGTCATTCTCGACTGGTTGACTAACTAATAGAAACGATTATTACGACTCGTTGTAAAGGCCTTGCCCCACGGCACAATTTTACGTCCAACTTGACTAAATCACTTGATGAAATCGTGACGTGTAGACGCCAGTCGTCCAACTCAAGTTCATTGGGTGGGCGGTACCACCAGATTTTAACCAATCGGATGGACAGAATGAAAATCAGTGATTTGATTGTGTCGTGTAGACGGGCAAAGCCAATTCGATTGATGATCAGTGGTAAAATTGTGCCGTGTGGCAAGGCCTTAATGCAGAAAATGTGATATAAGTTTGTAATAAAATTCTATTAACATGTAATGCATAAGTTCGCTTTCTGTTCCTATGTAAATAAATATTCGAAAGCGTTAGAGCAGCATGCAGAGGGTCTAGTACGAGTTTGCACTCGATCGTCACGGTGGACGATAGCCTAGTCGACGGGAACAAATTCCATACATTTTGTAAAAGCGCCCCTAACGGAGAGTAGCGATCGATAGAGACTAGGCTATCGACCACCGTGACGATCGAGTGCAAACTCGTACTAGACCCTCAGTACACGGGTAAACTTCGCCAGTTATTTTTAGGTCCCAACAATGTCATAGGGGGCGAGCTTATAGCCATCTCCGGTAGATGGCTGATTATTATACGAGCGATAATTATCATTTTTCATAATACACACATAACTTCGAAAAGTCAGAGGGTCTAGTACGAATTTTACACACGATTGTCACGGTGACCATAGACTAGACGACGCGAACAATTTCCATACATTTTGTATGCAAATAAAAACCCCCAGTAAGGAAAACTGCAGATATGTAGATATTCAGTCACATAGGTATACATTTATGTAATTTTAAATCATTTCATCATCCTAAACAATGAATAACCTCAGGATTCCCGAACGAAGAAAACTTAAATAAGAAAATTATTTTATTTTACGAATTTTACTCATAAAAACTCCATCATAGATCTCGAAGTGTGCAGACTGCAGCGATGTTGGTGACTGTACCAAAAACATTTCTATAAATATAACCATTTTTTTGGTAAAAATCTTAGAACGATTTTAGTTTAATAATTAATAATAATAATAATAATAATAATAATAATAAAATTATTTATTTTCTCTCCACATTACAAATAGTCCTTACTGCTAAGCTTATATTAAACCATTGACACATTGAATGTGGGAGACTGATGCCTAAGCTAAGTCGAAACTTGTGTTTTAGGACATCAGGCCTCCACCCGTTAAAGTTTACAAATGTGCAGACTTAGAAGATTAAGCAAATGGTAGCTTATACAATTAAAATATTGTTAAAGAGAAAGCAAGAAATAAAAAAGTGTATGTGTGTGTGTGTGTGTGTGTGTGTGTGTGTGTGTGTGTGTGTGTGTGTGTGTGGGTGTTTGTGTGTGAGTGTGTGCGGTGTGTATGTGTCGGTGAGAGCATTGTGTCTGTGCATTAATTATATTGGTTTTCGTAAAAGACTTTCAGTTTCATTGTATGAGAGGCTTAATGGCCAATTAAACACGGTTTTTTTGCATGTATTCATAGGCATCGGATAAATATTAATACTATTGTTAGCAATGTTGTATAGACGAGGTCCCAGGACATAGTAATGCCTGGTAGCTGTACATGAGCTATGGCGAATATTGGGACATACTTTGTGCTTGATTCGTCTGTTGTCGTTTAGGTTTTGAATAAATGACAGAGATGAATGCTGTCTCAGGATAGCACGATAAATGTAAAGTTTACGTACGGATAGCACTTTACATTCCTCGTATAGCCGATCAGTAGAGAAGTATATCGGTTTGTATAGCATCACCTTCAATACCGCTCTTTGAGCTCTTTCCACATTAATTAGCATAGTTGAGAACGTACCACCCCACGCTGTGATACAGTATGCTATTAAAGACTGAGCTAGAGCACAAAATACGTTTTTTAGTGAGTCTGCTTCTAGAACCGATCTAAGATTTTTGAAGGTGAATATAAGTTTACGGATACGGCCTCTAAGAACATCCAGGTGTTTTCTCCAGCTCATAGTACTGTCAATGTAAACACCAAGATATTTAATATGGTCTGCACGATCGATATACTGACACTGACAGTGCAGGGATTGGCGAGGCAGGCAGGTGTGAGCTTGGATGGGGAAAGGAGGTGGTTGCGAGGAAGTGCAGTGGGAGAAGGCTAAATATTTAGTTTTTTCTAGGTTTAATGTAAGCAAGTTCTGTGCAAACCACGTCATTACTATTCGTAGGGCGTTTTCCGTGTTGCTACGCACTTCCTCCCAGGTACTACCTTCTATTAAGAGAGCAGTGTCATCTGCATATGCAAATATCTTACACTTGGGAATATGGAGTCCACAGAGATCATTAATGTAGATTAGAAATAGAGAAGGAGAGAGAGCACTGCCTTGTGGAATTCCAAAATCCCCCAGATCAGCGTCATCACTGATGACGTTTTGGATCTTTGTGCATTGGGAACGACCTGAGAGGTAGTCCTTAAAAAGGTCCAAATATACAATTAATGAGATATAACTCTTTTGAAGTAACAAAGTTTTATTGACATTATCATTTTTATTGTAAGGTCCATCTATTATCAAGTAGTTGCGTGGTATTTTTAAGAAACATATATACAAATAAATTTTACTAGATGTCACTACTTCACTAGACTACTTATTATTAAAATAATTACCACGAGATGGCGCTCTGCGAACAAAAAATATTTTCACATCGCGTACCGGTGACTCAACCAGCCAATCCGACCATCCATCACGCACGTCGCGCGGCGGGCTTGCTTGTTTTGTATTCGTCGAACGTAATCGTCAGAGTTGAGTCGTGCGGAATGTGCGTTGGTAGCGCACGAACACCGACAATGCGCCGCGAAAAACGCTGACATTCCCGCGCAGTGCATAGAACTTGGAAACAAAACAGTGTGAATCAGTTGTACCAGAGAAATTTGTGATTATTGTTTTGTATAAGTAATAAACAGTTTTAGTGTGTTATGAACTGGATATTTGTGTGAATTCAGTGATTACACATTATTTAAGGTAAGTCGCAAATAAATATGTTGGAGATTTGGAGTATATTAATATTTATTTCGACAAATTGATAAACAAGCACATGTTTAATTATGTAGATTGCGATAAGTAGACATGAAGAAATATTAATGAATGGCGGTATATTTACAATAATGTGACATTTCGTGCATGTAACATTTAATGTAAAGTAGATACAAAAACTTAACAGTTATAGGTACTTATAAAGTAAGTACCTAATAACTTTATTCTTAGAATTTAATTACTGTTAAAATTGCGCATAGCTTAAATAACTTAGCCATTCCGGTCGTTTAATTGCATTAGCTTTTAAAACAAACTTGATTCATCATGAATTGCAGAAGGCATAACTTTCTTAATATTAAGTACTTCATTAAACACAATTAGTTCAATAAACACCATGAAACCCTATTACAATTAGATAGGTAGGTAAGTACGAAGTTTGTTTAAAAACTAAAATCGTACCTAGGTCACAGAATAAACAGGTACTCACAGATGCAAATAAGTTTATGTTTTAAGAAACACTTCGGTTGATGTTAAACTTTTTGTCAAGTTTTTGTTAAGTCTGCGTGCGTCATGTAAAAAATAAGATGATTCATTTAGAACGCAGCCACAACTCCACAAGCCCATTTACTACTCCCTTACGTCCATAAAATCCAGGAAAGCATAGAATTGATAAGAAAACCTGAATTTTATGTCAAATTATTCATTGAGTGCCGGTAAAACCTCGTAGGTACGTATTTATTCGATTGAATATTTTCCACCGTGCATGACTCGTAAATGTCCCGCAATGCTGGATTTACGCACGTAAGTCTTGCTTACGGAAAACTATTATAATAGGTATGTAAGTACAGTAAACATTTGAGTAGTGGCACTGTGCCGAGTGTTGTGGGTTCGATTCCCACATGATAGTGGGAGCCACGAATTGCTGTTTAGAGTCTGGGTATTCTGTGTGTCCACTGTTGTTTTTATGAAGTTATCTGCGATACAATATCTTAATGTACAGGAACTACTGGTCCGATTTGAAAAAGTTCTTTGAGTGTTAGATAGCCCATTTATCGAGGAAGGCTATAGGCTATATAACATCACGCTATGAGCGACGGGAGCAGAGCAGTAGCCTTAAATAACGCGGGTGTAACCGCGGGCATCCTCTAGTTTACTATAAAATTGAATTCGGGACATGTATCACAGAATAAACATGTGACGCGGTGAACTGTACAAACAAGGATTCTCTGACTCCAAGCAACGATGTATAGCTCACTCAAGGTGTTGTTTCGTGCATGGTTCGAACCTACGACTTTCGGCGCAGTGCATTTAAACCACTACGCCATCCGTGCACTAAAATAATTGTTCAAGTTTTTTTTATACCTGTCGACCAGAGACTATCGTTTCTCCGCATAGCTCAGATAACAGCAAGCATCACGATATCTAATCTGCCAATCTTCCAAGCCATACTTCAGTTTAAAAAGTAAGAAATTTTGTGCCTACTTCGCGACACTACGTGTACGTGATTCGAAATTTAAACCATAGAGCTGACCACAAACAATCTACTGGTTGTCCTCCTTTTTACCGGTAAAAACTGGTAATGAAAACAACACTTTGGTGAAGCGGTTAAGGTTATCTCAGCAAAAGGTACTACATGATCTGGAGTAGCTGCGAAATATATGTCAAAAAGCCTATATATTATCTTATTATATGAAGTCTCCAGGAAGAGGAGGTCTAATGGGGATCCAGAGCTCCAGTCCAGACGTCTCCCCTCCTCCTTGAAAGACCCATTTTCTGCCAAAGACAAATAGTATGAGACTGCCTCCGTGGTCCAGTGGATAGCATATGCGACTGCTGACCGGAGGTACCGGGTTCGATTCTCGGGTCGGGCAAAAGTGTTACTGGGTTTTTCCAAAATTCTCAGTAGCAGCACGGAGTCTGGTGATGTGCCCGGTAACGGCAATAGGCTCGCCCTCCTATTACGTGGGACCTAAAAATTCATAGCGAAATGTGGGTGTAATACCCCATCGGGGATACAGGCGTGAGCCTATTAAAAAAAAACAAATAGTATCTCACTGGATAAAACCTTCATTCACCGGGTTGAAGCCTTAAATAAACAAAATAAGCATCCCGATACAATAAAAGCCATAATCCGCCACTGCATAAACGCTTTTAAAAAAACAACTATTTGAGTATCTGTCATTTTGTCTCACGTATGAAAATAGAACCCCGAGCTTAAGGTACTTTTAACCATCTATGCAATCACAAAAATCGTTTTTTTTTAATGACTTCTCTGGCCCTAAAATTCAGTCCTATATCGCAAAAGACTGCTTTCATCAACGGACAAAGAGAACATCCAGAATCGGAACAATAATTTGTGGATCACAGAAGGACCAAGGTGTAGGAATCGAACCTAGGACATTTAGCGCAGTGTTAAAACTGCGAGGCGACCGTAAACCACGTCATTACGTACATCATCATCATCATCATCAGATCTTGTATAAACTGTCCCACTGCTGGGCACGCACGTCGACCACGCTGGCCTAGTGCGGGTTGGTAGACTTCACATGTCTTTCGAGAACATTATGGAAAACTCTCAGACATGCAGGTTTCCTCACTATGTTTTCCTTCACCGTTTAGCAAGCGATAATTAACAATTTAATACGCACATAACTCAGAAAAGTCATTGGTGCGCGCCGTGGATCCGAACCCGGACCCTCTGCGTAGCAGTCCGTCGGTCTCTCCACTAGGCTAGCGCTGCCTACGTACAGATACCCTAAGAAAAATAAAGGCTATTTGGACCTTACGTTTGCGTGGTAATAACAACTTTGTATATTACTAATTAATACGTTTTAAAGTGAAACATAACATAGTACATAATGTTATGATTAATGATCCATGTTATTTAACATAGCAATATTAGCATACCGTTAAAAAAGCGTTTTCTCGTCATCAGTGCCCCAATACACGATTCTTATATAACAAACTGGTTCACAGTTTCGCACATCATCGCAAACTAAGAACGCACTTATAATTACACAGATTATGCATTTGTCAAATCCAAGTTACTAGTCTACGAATTATCTATTCACTGACTACCTAGGTACATAATCGCTATTTGGGAATAAAATACCGAGCCCATAAACAACCGTTTTTAAACTTTAATCTATTCGTCTCATCTTCATTATCCTAGCGTCTACTATTGGCGATGCTAAGATTCTAACTAGCGACTCTAACGGCGAATTTGGAAGTTGTCCGGGTACGACACTTATGACAGCTCAATACAATTACTACTATAACCTCGAAGCAAAGTTGTATTGAAAGCTGTCAAGAGTGTCGTACCCGGACAACTTCCAAATTCGCCGCTAGGGGCGCGTGAATTATCTTTGCATCGCCAATATACTAGTCTAACCAAATATAGAATCACAGAATATTAGTTTTTCCACAGAGCGACTGCCGTCTGACCTCCACAAACTAAAGAGATAGCGATATTCCATGGTTTCGACCAGTATCAGTTTATTTTCCTTTCGTTTATCCTTCTGTCCTTCTGTTCGTCTGGGGTCTTGTTTGGAGCCGATTTTAATGAGACCCACTGCAGTCTGCAAGATATAGAAATTTGTAGTGCAACAGGGAAGGGAAGTCTTTTATAACGACGACGCAACAACTGGCCTGGTAGTAGGCGCTTTTGTCGAGACAGAAAGAAAATAACACAAGCGTAACCGAGGCTAATAGGTAGCCAAAAAATAAAACATAAATAATTTGCATTTGAAAGTATAATAAATTACAATATAAATTAACTTCCTTATGACAAATGACTGTTTACAAGTTTTTTGGGACAACAATGTCTGACAAGACAACTTATTTATGTTTATCTAATGATGTTTGATCTAATAACAATATTTAAATCCTTATATTATGTAAATATGGTAGCGTTTATTACTCAATTCGATACTCCAATTGGATATGTAAAGTAGTTTCGTTGAATAAAAATGACATTACATATACTTATATCTAGTTTTGGACAACTTTTACTCAGATTATTTTACTGCAGAAACTCAGACCCAAACCAAACGTAAGTACGTAACGTAAAGAGATATCTGGTTTATTTATTTATGGTTGGATTTAGATGAGCCATGATCCCTTGGCTTGGCCCCTGTTTGTGTGCCATTTATATCAGAACGCTACGGTGCTTCGGAGGGCATACAAAGCCGTCGGTCGGAGCCGATTCTTCTCTGAGGACCAGAACCGTCATGTTGACGGTCTTCGGGCAGTTTACAAAATCCAACACAATTGTTGGCCACCTACTCACTCGTACATATCCGTGTGGTGACGGATTAAGAATACGCAATGTCACCACCCCATATCATCCCATGGGTGTCGTAAGAGCCGACAGAGGGGCCATACTATGCAGAGAACAGCACTGTAAGAGAAGGAAAACTTAAAACAAACCCTATAAAACGTTTGGCCAGCGTGGTTTAGTAGGCCAATTACCCCTTTCAAAGGAGAGGCCTAGTCCAGCAGTGGACTGTAAGGGGCTGATGATGCTACTTACTCGAAAAATAAAGAAAAATCCGGAGCTTTTTGTAGTCAACAAAATATCAGAATAAAATATCAGACCTTTATATTAACATCCACTGCTTGGCACGGCCTTTTCAAACTATGAGAAGGGTAAAACAACAGAAATTATTGTAGCCAATTTCTGTGGGTAAAACCATAGCTGACAAGTGCAGGTTGGCAGCCTTTAAGCGCAGGCCACACCGCCAACTGACGGACGGAGCGGGCGAAGCGGACGACATCGTTACACCTCTTTTCATACTTGGGTTCACACCGCCAACTAACACCCAAGTATGAAAAGAGGTGTAACGATGTCGTCCTCTTCGCCCGCTCCGTCCGTCAGTTGGCGGTGTGGCCTGCGCTTTACATGTCTTCCGAGAACTTTACGGAGAACTCCTAGACATGCAGCTTTCCTCACGATGTTCTCTTTCACAGGCAAGCGATAATTAACAACTTAATCGTTTTTAATCACGTTTGACTTATGGCTGTAGTATATCGGGCGACCGTTGCGTGGCCGACTACCGACTACTACAGTCCATACGGCTTCCTGTCCATCGCACATATTAGCCGTAATACGGTCACGGCTAATCCATTTACGGCTTAAATGGGCTTTGTAAAAAGTATGTGGATAAGTTTACGGTTAGCTCTCTGAATGTGAGGTACTAGGTTCAATTATCAGAAGAAAGACTTTAGTTTTAGTTAGCTTTGCGGTAGTACATTTTTCAAGAAAATATGGAACAAAATCTAATTCTCTGATTTGTATTTGCTGTAAAAATGGACAGTCCAGTTCGTACGGGTTACTAAATCGCTGATATGTTTCGTGTAGGTATATCTTGCAGGTAATGCTAGAAGGTGAAGTAAACCTAAGTTTACCCGGATTTACCTAGTAGGTACGTGGGCGTCGTCAAATGGGGGCAGAGAGGGGCAGCTGCATCCCCCTTGAGATTCAAAAAGCCCTACAATTTATACTTTTCTCAATACTTTTCTCATTTTTCATAAACTTTTATAAACCAAGTATTTTGGAAAACGTCCAATTATTAAGTGAAAAGTTACCGCTAAATGTAGGTAACATATGAAACTTAACAAGTAAACATTACAGGCATGTTCTCAAAACATGTGTGAAATCACCACTTTGGTATTTAATAACAAAGGAATTTAATAATAGCTCGATACAAGGAAAATTTTAGTAATTAATTAAAAGTTATTGCCCGTTAAACTATGCTCCTTTGTATCCATTAAATTTATATGAACTCAGATTTATGTACGAAATATACAATTTCGATTTCAATTTTTAGGGAATTACTTATGAAACACTTGGATTAAAAAAATAATTATACGAAATAAATTAGACTCTTAAGAAAATATTAATATAAAGACTCTCGCACTATGAATAAGTCCTGTTGCGAGGGACGTTGACAAACATTCAATCAAAGGACAAAAATCACACCCAGACTCGAATCAACAATTTGAGGATCTCAGAAAGTGTTGCCTCGTATGTGCATCGAATCCACAACACTCCTAGATGGCGAGGTGGCCACGAAACCGCTAAATATACTTACATGCAGATAAAAAAAAAATTACACATTACACCTATTTAGAACGTATAGGGTGGTCCGAAATCCCAAACTGCGACCATAAAATTGTCATTAAATGGTATTTTCAGTATCGATAGGGAAGATTACATTATTTTCTAACCATGTCCGGTAATGTGGTCACAACGGTAGTAAAGGGGATTTTTGACATTTACGATCTGGTGTTGAAAAGATACAAGACATAAATTATAGGAAGGGTCTCGTAAAACGGAAGGAACAAGACATACTCATACAGAATTTATATACAGGTTGATGTCAAATTACATCGACCGAATAAATTAATCAATCTAAAATTCTTTATTTTAGATTGATTAATTTATTCTTCGAAATTGTTTTCTTGCTTAATATATTCGTTTCTTTCATAAATATAATCCCTGCACCAGGGCTAAGTCCTGTATCGAAAACAAATTAAGCAAACTTTCTATATATACAAAAGGCAATTTGTAGATCACACAAAGTGCTGTTTCGTCTGCAGATCGTTCCCTGATCTGCCTGCCATGCGTCCCCGAAAATATTGCTTCCATCTGTGCAATCGAAACATATCGGTAGTCGGTAATTTAGCAATAGAGGAAGATTGGGTGTTTGGACCCAATAGGGTTGTTTCCAACTAGTCAAATCAAGCACTTTAATGAAATGTCAAAAACGACCTTTGCTAAGGCTTTTAAATGAAATATGACTTATTGACGTCATAGTTTTTTGCTATCAAGTAGAATACTTATTATCAATAAATTGACAATAAAAAATGTTAAATAAAGTTTTTACATTAATTGATGAATGAAACTACTATTATTTTGACATATTTCACTAGAAACACTTGTATAATTTATTTCACTTTCAGGAAACTTCCCTATTACTTTGACTAAAGGGTAAATACAGTGTTATGCTGAGAAACTTGGACGACACCTTTATAGTTAGAAAACTGATTTTCTAGACATTGGCAAACAATAACGCACTAACAGTATTAAAATATTCCTCACATAACCACTAAGTATTGTCCATTTGCACCTCGAGTTGCACAATCCTAGCTATTCTATTTCAAATCCTATTACTATTGATATAAGGTGGTCAATTGAACAGATGAGGGTTGTGGTTGCATTCTACTTGGAATATGGCTTCTAATATCATTAGGGACTATTAGTATTGGTGTGTGCACGCAACTTGCGAAGCCATAGGATTTGTTGTGCAGATTTTTCGCTGAATTGTTGCAAACAAAGCACGGATGAGCCGAAGCTTTATAAGTTTTTAAATAGAATCATTGTTTGTGGTAATGATGATTTAAAAGCTGGTTTAAATCCTTGCGCTACTGTAAACATTATAGTTTTCGTTCATTGATGGGTATCAAAACTGCCTCATTGTCTTCCAATGTTTCGACCGACTGACAACGATTATGGTCACGCGAAAAGAGCATAATGCTGGCAGAATCAAGTATCTTAAAATATCTGTAACAACCTGTGGAAGGGGTACATCATTGTGCTTGTGGTTATGTTACCATCATACAAGTAGATTATAGATTATGGACTTCGGAATCATCATCATCATCATCAGCCTATAGCAATCCACTGCTGGACGTAGGCCTCTCCTATGGCGCGCCAATGAGCTGAGACGTGGCCACTCACGGTGCGAAGACTTCGGAATACCGTTACAAAATTGATCCGTTCTGCTGAAAGTGACGGTGTTTGGGCAGGCTGTCTTCCTATGTTCTATCATTGCCAGAATTCTAGAAGAGAGAAACCCCCACTTACGCATTAAGTAATTTAATTTTAAAATTGACGTTCATAAGCGTCACCTTGTGACCTAGATGAATAAATGATTTTGACTTTGACTTTTACAGAAGCATCTTTTTACACGACTTTGGCCATAATTATTATTTTTCAGCATTTCATACATCAAGTGTGCCAACTTCTAGGAATGCTCGGTACCACCATGAACCGATGTTTATCCAACTGTCAGGTGTTTAGTTTAGGTCACGCCTTTCGTATGAGTATTTATGAACACTTGCCTGGTTGAGAGTTCTGTACAAAAGACATGTGAAGTCTGCTATCTTGCACTTGGTCAGCGTAGTGAACAATCTAACTCTCCTCATGGCGAAAAGAGGCCTGTGCTCAGCAGTTATAGGACATTTATTATACAGGGCTAATACCTATTACTCGTACGTATCAGTTCAGCCATGAAGTAGGTCATAAAAGTAGTTCTCGTTCAATCCGATTAGATAAAGTACAATATTTTGGGAAAATGCCTCGTTTATTAGGGCACTGATATCAATAGACTAGTTTCTATCAGGTGCAGAAAGAATTCTTCAAATATTATTTGTGGACAAATATTTGTTTGGTAAAACATTCCATTGATCATTTCATTTGTTAGTCGATTCATCAATCAACCGCTGTCACTTCACCTTTTACGTATTTTTGGATACAAAACACAGACTGATTATGTTTGTTTTGAATATTTAATGCTTATTTGCATTTTGGCACGAACGGCCCGAGTTTTAGATGTCCTAGAGATCAAGTTGTCAAATAGTTCAGTTGCAATTGTACGACCAGTAATGTTATCGTGTTTCTAGCAAATAAATAAAAGTCAATATTAGCCGTAGGTAATAATAGCCGTATTCTAAGATTCACCCGGCTGGTCAGCCTCGAGAATGGCGATCCCAATGACCGGCTCATTGTAATGGGCTGCGAAGAACACCTTAAGGAGTCCTCCATAAGTTATCCCTACTGCCCCCTTAACGTGGAGGACAATGGAGGGATGTTTGATACTCCTGCACGCAAAAACTACAGTCTATTATCACGATAAATGGTAGCCTATGTTTTTTTCTGATGTATAAACTATATTACTGCAGAATTTCATCAAAGTCCGTTCAGGCGTTTTTACGTGAAAGAGTTACAAACATCTATCCACCCATCCTCTCGAAAGTAAGATTGGTTGTCCAAATTTTTTTGCAATTTCTAAAAATATTCCATATCAGTCAATTTAAATGTTTATGTAGATTACATTTTATTTTAATTAGCATAGATAAATAAAAATATGATGAATCGAATGATAATAATAGGTACCTACATTAAATCCGGCCCGGTCATAATTCCGGCTTTATAATTATCTTGAACAGTCGTCACATCCGTAATTGCCATGCTATTTTTGATATCTGATCTATCACTATAACAATTGAAATGCTTTTGAAAGAACAACATTTATATTATGAATTTTATAATATGGACTAATCTATTATGCATGTTATCTATCATAATGGCCCTGTGGATGTAACCAGGATAACGTTACGACGTTATCCTGGTTACATCCATGACATTCGCCTTGGAGACATTATTATACGACGTATTAGACGTTTTATTATTTTATAAGTTAAAAAACTTTTCGTGAACTGTCCGCGAAAATTACATGTAAGGCAAGAATTAGAAATTAGAACAGGAAAATGAGATTTTTTTATATTCCGATTCATTGCAGCAATGATCCTAGCATAGTTCCGCGCCTTGGAGCCCGAGGTTCGGTAGTCTTCACTGCAATATTCGCCCATAAACATTTGAACTAAAGAATAGCTGATTATTGTCACAGCTGAAACAAATATATATTTTGTGTCTTTTGAAATCAAATCCGTAACTCGAATGCGGTAAATCGGTCATTTAACGTTATTGGCAATCGTAATAATTATGTCAGAAATGCGTAAATAAAATATAGAAGCAATTTTTACAATCTATTACGATGTAGACGAATATCAATATAGCCGGAGGGCATGCTTAGTAGGTATTCCATATTTATCAAATGAAATGAAAAGTATTGCGGAAGCTTTAAATGTAAATTAATACTCATTAATAATACTGGTTTTGATGTATAAAACTCCCAATGCTTATCATATAAATGCTAAAGAATTTTATAAAACTAATCCATTTATAGGCGTATTTTACGATTTTGTAATGCTTGCCCATATTATGTAATAACTAATAAATAACTTTATTTCAATAAAGCTACCTTTCGTTTTAAAACTATAAGTGGTGCAGAACTGGTAATCGAACTTAGGACTAGCGATCGAAGTTTATGCTGTTATTAGACCAAAAAGGATAAGTACTATGAGAGATGAATATATAACTATTTATAACGCTTTCATCTATACTAATAGTATCATTATTATATGTATCATTTATATTACTACTAATACAACATTCATTCGATTCCATAAATAGTAAACCTCTTTGTACTACTATAATCCGATCCATAAACAATACGACTCCATACTGTCTCGGATTCGCGCCATACTTGACACATGACATGAGACTCTTGTCATCGTGTGTTTTGACACACGATATATATATATGGCGGGAACGACGATAAGATTAATGTCGGAAGCTAACAATAAACTGTTTTTAAATTAGTTTCTAGTGGTGTACGTAATGGACTGCCGAGACGATAGTCTCTGGTTCGATCCCCAGGTACCCTGGGCACACAGACTTTTCGAAGTCATGTGTGTATTAAAAATGTTAATTATCGCTTGCTTATGTGCCCGGTAGATGACTATAGGCTTGCCCCTTATTAAATTTGGATCGAAACGTAACTGACGAAGATGTGTGATGTGTAATACACCTCTGCCTACCCCTTCAGTAATAAAGGCGTGAAGTTATGTTATTTTATGTTCTCGATAGAATGGCGCTAGCATTGCCAACCAGATTTGCTAACGTCTTTCCCTTTTTGTTGACAATCGATCATTGTAATAGAAAGGCTGCTTGAATTGAATGTCAAGGATGGGAGGATGGGTATTGTCAAACGTTTAGGAGCGGCGGTGATCGCATCAGATTCACGCTTTAATGTTTGCGAACGAGCGCATGTTTTGTTAAGTAATTTGAATAGGCATTGTATGAAAATATCTGCCGATGCCGAGTGCCTTCTCGCGTCTATGAGTATGAAATATAGGAAAGTCACTGCAATCGCTCTTGAATTAAAACCTGAATAAGAGGCATAATCTAACCAATTTTTATATTGTCCATGTAGTTTGTAAATTCTTAACGGATCGGATGGGACCAGAAAGTACTTTAATCTTAAAGCAGTCTAAAAACTTGGCAAAAAATTTGTCCATCTCAACTTCCCCTTTATGTCGTATTAGTATCAAAATACTTAAATACAGCTTACAACATAAACATCTCCCTCTTTAGTTACTCAGTAATACGATCTATTTCGCCATACCATAGATTAAGTTACAAGTTACAAGTATGCATATCGTATCTTCTAACCGTTCCCGGGTGGCCATAGAGTATAGAGTTATCAAAACTCTCCATCCGGTGATACAGTTGTTTATGTCTTCCTTATCTGTGGCCAATTGATTTCGTTCTTCGAATGTTTAAGAAAGCACCTATACCGTTATATTCCTTTACGGGTCTTGCAGTTAAATTCAGTACAAGAACTATTTATGCATAGATGTGTAGAGCAAAAAATATAAATAAGTAGATACGTCTACTGAGGTCCATCTTGTATAAGTAATAGGAATATAAGTCTGAGTAATAATAATTACTGGCTTCGATAAGCTTGTTGCTCTAATGGTTAGTAATCCTGACTGCTAAGCCACCACCGGCGGCGGCGCCGGCGGTTGTTGGTTCGATTTCCACCCATGACAAAGGGCCGACAGCGGCAACATAATTCGGCCTACTCTAAAAATACACCGCGTTGTCCTCAACTCCCCTTACAAACTCACTTGGTGAGGTGTTTTTGAGAGAAGCTTTAGTCCCTCAGCAGTTTCCTTCCTTGTCTGAACCTGACCGTGCAATCAGGTAGTATCTATGAAAAATACTCGACCATAAGTACCACTTTTCTATTTTGGCGCTCAACATTTTAAAATTCAAACTCATACATACAGTCATAACAGTGTTAATTCAAACTATGTCGCGAGTAAATATGAATTCATAATGTCAGTCGCATTGTCAGGCTGTCAGTGAGTCAGACAAGACAAGTATTGGAATAACTTCGAACGCGCCCATTGCGCTTTACATACAATCACTGCATTAAAATAATCATTATAAACACGCTTACGGTGAAAATACAATGTTTTGTACTTACAATGGCCTTAGGAAATAGTGCAAGTAGGCTGAACATATCATAGGCATAGAGGAAATACCTTTTTAAAGCGATTAGAAAGAAAAACTGCATTATTTAAAAATGGAATAAGTTAATCCTATAATGTCAGTTTTGATTTTGGAATTCTCAATACCCACCATGATTTATCTGTGTTAAATTACTAACAGTAATCAAACTAATCAAGTAGCTACTAATTACTATTCTGAAATAAAAATGTCGATCATTTATCGATGCAAGCGCTATAATTACAACTATTATAAGAATCAGGTCACCGTGATATTAAAATAATTGAACATGAAGACTTGCACCAGCATTTCTCTGCTATTATCGTGAAATATGTTGAATACGCTGCCGCTATTGCATTCGAGCTAATAGCTCATGAAACGGTAAACCGATCATCTCATCCGACATATTAAAATCTCCATTGGTTTAACCTTATTTATAGTTATTTTATGGATATTGTCCGTATTGCCGCGAAAATTGGTCATAAAATCAGATTCGGTCAAGAGAATCGAGTACAGTTCAGCAGTTTTACTAAGCTTTCATATCTATTTATTTTGGTATGTTCCAATTATAGGCATGCACTCGTATCGCTAAAGATTAGTACCGCTTGCCTTTGGATAGGTTGCTCGTTGTGATTTACATCATCCAGTGCTTCGGTCGTTCTCGGTTCTAGCCTCAGGAGAAGAAACGTAAAGGCCTTGCCACACGACACAATTTTACGTCCAACTTGACTAAATCACTTGATGAAATCTTGACGTGTAGACGCCAGTCGTCCAACTCAAGTTCATCGGGTGGACAGTACCACCAGATTTTAACCAATCGGGTGGACGGAATGAAAATCAGTGATTTGATTGTGTGAATTGTGTCGTGTAGACGGGCAAAGCCAATTCGACTGAAAATTTGATCAGTGTAAAAATTGTGCCGTGTGGCAAGGCCTTAATCCATGTCGAAGGCATTTGGGCGGTCTGAAAGCTCCTAAACCATTGCTCACACACACAAAATAAAAACCGGCCAAGTGCGTGTCGGGCCACGCGCAATGTAGGGTTCCGTAGTTGCCCATAATGGCCATTATTGATAATAACTTCTGTTTCACATGGGACTAAAAACGGGCATCTTTAAGATTAAGCCAGCGCTCCCAATGTAAACTCACAGAAATAGGTATTTATAAGTTAACCGACGATTACTCGTAAACTAGTGATGTCTACTTAGCCGTGATAGTTTTCCTTTTAAATTCGTTATTGTATGTACTACATTTGTGATTTTTTTCACCTCTTCCAAATTAATAGTTTAGCCGGCAGAGGGAGGGGGGGGGGGGACACTTGAGTCTAACATTTTTTTTCACTTCAAAGCTTGATATTTAACAAACCAATCACTTGATCGAAAAATGATTTGGCCAAACTAATAATATTTTTTTAAAACCTATCCAATACCCCACATAATGGGGTACCTACTCAACCAAAAAAAAATCTTCATCAGCTTTCTAGCACCAGGCGTCTTTGAGCTAGGCTGCGGACGGACAGACGGACGGACATGACGAAACTATAAGGGTTCCCTGTGGACTATGGAACCCTAAAAAAAAACGAATTGCACGAAGCATCTATATCTACATCACGTCAATGTACTATAAAATAGGGTCAGGCCGTCAGCACATTCTAACAGTTATCCGTCACAAGAAAAATAAATTCCCACAACAAGGATAGTACTTCTGTTCTATGTTACAAATATGTAGCACATCAATCAGCTGTCAGACTCAAATGATAAAGATATACCAATAAATCAGTACGTATTTGTCTCGATCCATAATCTGTTGGATGCTACACCATCAATAACAGAAGAAAAATTGCCGCAAAAACGCATGAAAAGGACATAAAATTTCTACGAGGGATACAAATTGTTTTGCATTTATTATCAACATATAGCATACTGTTTGTTTTCCTATTAAAATGAAATAAATAGGTACTTAGGTATATACCTAGGCAAAGGTTAATAAATCTCATTTATGTAGTTTATTATCATCATATGTAGTTTAATTTGGTATTTATTAGTAAAATATTGTAGTAAAATAAAGTAGGACAGTTATTTTTTTCCACTTTGGTTGTGTGTTCCTTAACATTGTCGCCAAATTTCTCAGCGGTTATTTGTTTAAAGTTTTTGTGAAATAAGCATGCCATTTTGTTACCGAGCTGGAAACTTCTAGTTGCGGGTACTTCTTTCCAAAAATACACCGCGATGTCCTAAACATCCCAACAAATCTATCAAAGATTTTTGTTAGGTAGAATTCGGGAACTCTACCTAATTGCCAAACGGCCAACCCAAAATTTCTGTGCAGCGCTACTTTTTGTCTGAGAAACTAAACTATTAAACCGTCCATTCTATTTTTATTTTACTTAGTAGAAACTGGAATCCACAGCTACATAAGTCTGTACGCCCGGAACGAAATCTAACACGGTGAATTCTTGGTGGCTTCTACCGCTAATACCTTTCCATTTCCTTTGCAGGTCCGTCGTGGTTTCTTTTCCAACTCTTCGAGAAAGTATCAACTGAGAAGACAGGTTAGTATTTTAAATATATAGGTAACTTTACATTATTTGGTATTGTTGGGTTTGTTCTTTGTTAAAATTTAGAAAATTATGAATTTGGTCAGTAATATTAAATTATGGATGCGATGCCGCGCCGTGGCGTGATGGTAGGTATACCATTAATTATTTTTAAAAAATTCAAGTAAAAAAAGTCATCTGTCAAAAATATTGACTATAACTGGGTAAACAGATTTATGTATATTTTACGGACTACGTAGATATTTGATTTTATGAAAATTTATGAGTAAGTCCAAGTGACTTTGATAGAAATAGTGAAGTGTACAATATTTCTTGCAAAATTTAATATTTTCGCCTAAAACCGCATAGTTCAACAATACATTTGAAATTGCAGCTAACCACCAATTTTTACCACAGGTGGTAAATAATTTCACAATAAATTCTTATTTATAAAAAATGCTCGCATTACATAATAATGTTTATTGTGTAGTAGTGTGTTAAATCGATTACAAATTTGATTCAATTGGCAAAGCAAATATGATTATTGTTCGTAATTATTCACGGTAGCAGGAATATTACTCAATAAAGTAAATGACGTATATACGATTTATACGCTTTCTTCGAGGTTCGCAATCGACAATCACTGGCATTAAACAGAAGTGGGTTATTGAGCTTCCATGTTAACAACTTAACGAATTGCTCAAATAACTATGGTACTAACTTTAGAATTATATTATCTGTGGTACTAATTTCCTTATAATGAAAAGCTCGAAACTGTAAACTAATTTGCAACCCAGGCTAAAATTGCCTCATACCATCATTCAACTTCCACGGTAACTATCTACTTTACTGCATATTTCTGTTTTACTCATAAAGCTACTGCCTAGTACTGACTAATATTTTACATACTAAGTTATCATTTTCGTTTTTTTCGTACATTGGGGTGGGTTCCGAAATCATGACCTTCGGCTTAACAGTCAGGATCACCAACCATCAACAGTCCCTTACGAAGAGCACATTCAAATACCAATTACAATTTGAAATTTGAATTCAAAACGTTGCAGAGACAATGTAATTTTGGATATCGAACGTCATCGTTAGCTTTTTAAAAATACTCTGGCTTTGTTTTATTTCATTCAGCCAGGTTCGTGGGAATCTTAAGCCGGTGAGTCATTAGAAAGTGATAAAATAATTTTTAAGTACCCAGTGAATTATTACGTAAGTAATGCACTTGTTTATGAGGTTTCTAATACGTTACTTTCTTTTCATTAATGTTAAGTACATTAAGGTCCATCGACGAGAATGTAACGGTACCGAAGATAATATAATTATTTTTGGTTTTAAAAATAACTGAGTTGTTCTACAACAGAAAACTGTTTCATACGAAGTCGAGTTTATTTTATTTCTAAGAATGTTGATGACAAAAATCTTTATGCTCCGTTTTAAGTAGAGGCAGTAAATGTCAACTAAAGAAAGGCATTCACGTCTAGATTAAGTTGTATTGTAAGATTTTGGATATAATAATCTTACTGCCATTAAGAACGCGAAAGTATGTGGGAATGGATAAAAGTTTGTTCTTCATTCACGCAAAAACTGCTGAACGGACTTTGATAAAAATTTGCAGTAATATAGCTTAGTCATCAGTGAAGTACATGCGCTACTTTTTCGTCGCGATAACCGACAGCCACGCGGGCAAAGCAGCGAGCAGAAGCTAGTTTAGTTATAACTTTAACACCGTAACTTATCGCACAGAACAAACTGGTAGTGTGTAAGGTAACAAGCCTACAGATCTTGCGTAATGACTATCTACCTAGCATCATGTTCGTATTTCCGCGAAGGGTCAACACTTAGCAGTGAGAGAAATAATGTGCTCACGCTCATAATAATAATAATATGTAATGCTTTAACTAACTGCTCCGGTAGTGGTATAAACTGCGGCAACGCCGTTTGGCACTGCGCTGAATGTTATGGATTCGACCCTACCCGAGACAACCCTTTTTGTGACCAACAAATTGCTGTTTCGAGTTTGTGTGTTCTTTGAGTTTGTTGATAGAATGTTTGTACCTAGACTCCCGCGACACGTGATTTATACAAAGTGCGTTAGTAACATTTAAAAAAAGAATATTTGAGAGTAAGCATATTCTGAAATCAAAGTTCCTTACACCTGTCAAAATATTATCTATATTCAAATCGCCCCATAGAAATCAGTTACTTTTTAGCACTGGAGCATTGAGCAACGCCCGTTGCTTATTATTAATCATTAAAATAACAACGCCTACTTAAACGCCGCGGTATTCCACCAATATTTAATAATTAAATTAAACGTGATCTTATCTGATTAATGTTTTTATGACCAAACATTTAGGTACTTACTTACTAAAATTTTGAGATGAGATAGAGCTATTTATATATTTTACAGACTCTGCTTGTCTATTGTATAATATATTAATTATTACATAATTATACATTAAATCTTAGGTCTTCTAGCAAACGATTATCAGCTGAGCAGAGCTTGTATTATGGAAACCAGATAACTTATAATATAAACATACTTATAATAATACTAGCTGTTTCCCGCGGTTTCACTCGCGTTCTGAGGGAACTACTTCGCGTACCCGGTTAATTTATAGCCTAAGTTACCCCTTGGTACATCAGCTATCCGCCAGTGAACATCCCGTCAACATCGGTCCAGCCGTTCCAGAGATTAGCGAGAACAAACAGACAAACAGACAAAAATTGAAAAAAATGTCATTTCGGTATATGTACCGTGTATCTATACATACATATGCATTTAGTAAAAAGCGGTTATTTTAATATTACAAACAGACACTCCAATTTTATTTATATGTGTAGACTAGAGGACGCCAGCAGCTACGCCTGCATTTTTTTAAATTTACCCGTTTTGCCGATCCCGTGGGAATTTCGGGAAATCCCTTCTTAGTGCACCCCTACGGTCCCCAAGGAACATACATGCCAAATTTGCGCCCAATACATAGTTTCGGCTGAAGCGTGTCTGTCAGTCAGTCAGTAACGCAAGGATTTTATATATTAAGATATTCTAAATACTGGCACACCTAGATAAATTTTACACCCGGAGCAAATAATCGTACTCATCCCACAATGATTCGTTCTTGAATTGGGTAGGTAGTTGGGCAATAAAATGCATGTTTCAAGTAACGGAATTCCTTAATCCTTTTAACCTCTGATAAATTTCAAAGTCAATGCTATGGAGGCTCTGCTCTTGACCGGTTTTATATTTTTGGTGCGACATTGAACTCAGTACAAGGCTATAAAGGAAAAAATGTTGATAATACATCTAGCAGTACGTATGTATAAACATCGTACCAAGCGTCATAAAAATACTGGTTTAAACATTTACTATATTAAATACTCCGCTATTATGACAAACTGTAAAAAGGTTTTAAATGTTACTGGCAGCTTGGCACTTCATGTTAAAGCTTTCTGACACAACTGAACTGACATTTTTACTTCACATTATTTGAAAAAAGAATGCTAAAAAAGGCGGCAAGGTCAATGTAGGCAGCCATCTTAATTTTAAATATACCTCCAATCCTTACGATAGAGAATTTTACGTTTGCTTTACGAGTTATTCACATTTTACTACAACTTGATAATTTATAAGTTTGCAGTATGACTCAGTTACCTCGTGAACTCACAGATAACTTAATGTTCTCGGAACAAATCCGACATTCTTGAGACCACCTTTATGAATGGGCTGCGTCATTGGTGACTCACCGCTTACAACTTTTACGTTCTAGTTTCTTTTTGGCGTTGTGTTTATGGGCTAATCTTGTTCTCCGAAATAATTGTAATTACCTGTGGAAGTTTTGTATTGCTTATAATTTGTGGTCAAATCTTTACGTTATTTCCTGAAGGATCGTCTTTATACCCGGAAGGTTGGAAAGTCCAATAATTTTGGTGTCAATGGCATTTTTACCAAAGTGCATGATGCCTTATTTTGAAAAGGATTAAAAGTTCTTATTGGTAGCTGAGCAAGCTACTTTTAGATTGCAAAATCTCGCAGCAACATTACCTTTTCTATCCTATACGACTACGGCCAAAAACACGCATACTTCCTAAGCAAGAAAGTTAAAATCTCAACTTTAAACTTCAAATACCAACTAAAATGAGTAATTAACAACAATATTATTGTTGACATAAAAAATAAAGCTTTTACTTATACATAATAGTAGTAATTAAACACTGAGAATAATTACTAATTGTCGAGGCAGCCCCTCAATGCTGTGATTGTGTTCGGTAGAGCGAAGAAGACGCACCCTATGCGATGTGGTAACAAGACAAAAAAAAGCAAATTATAAGTCCTTTGCATTTATCACTACCAGTACCAGTCGATTGATCGCCTTTTTTGCCATAATTATATGGATTTGTCTTGTGCCATATCTTTTTGTGATATTTGTATTATCCTACTACTAATCAAAAACGGGAAATTGCGGATGAATGTAGAGATGGATGTTTGTTACTCTTTCCCGGGAACGTCTTTATTTCGGTCATAGTTGACAGCCATTTTGTTTCAGGTAGAGAGCGTAGTATACTTTCCTAAGTAAATAAAAAGTAATTGACATTTGACCTACTATGTAATATCAAGCATCAATGTAGGTTCGATAAACCACGAAAGGCGTTCATTCACATTTTGAAGACTTGGACTATAAGGGAGTTATTGGCATGTTCCTTCGCCTGCACATATCAGCAGTGCTTATCGATCTGTAAAGCTTGCCAGTTCCTTATCCATTAAACATCTATGGCACGGCTTAATTATCTGGACCATAGAGATAGAAAGGATAGAGTGGCAGAATAGTACCTAACTCAATACTGTGTCGTGTCCGCCGGTGGGAGAGAGAACGCAACGGTTTAATAAAGGCCCCCTGCATCTCTCTTTAACAACGCATGTTCAACATTCTACAATGGGGTTGGCAACTGTCAAAGTGTGTTTTCGTTGTGTCCCCAAACATTGAATTTGTGTCAATAAAAACAACTTTTAAAGTATTATTAGTAGTAAAGATAAACAGATATAAATAATAGTTACAGGTAGCACGCCAATTCACGCCATTGCGCAATGTTGTGCATGTACTGTTGATGTGAGAAAGATGCAGGGGCCTTTAACTGTAGCGTTCTCTCTCGCACCGACGGACACTCATTGGCTCCTCTCTGCCACTCTATCCTTTATATCTCTATGATCTGGACTAAGGAAAAAGATATTGCTAGTAGATATAGATATTACTGACTCTTTGGATGCACAGCCGTGATGTTATCTGCTTCCAACTTTTTAATTAACTGTTAGACGTACCATTCAATGTAGTAAGTACTCATTTATATGCTAAATTAACCGGATGAGATACAATCTGTCACAATAGTACATTCTAATGTCATTCTCATTGAAAACTGTGTCATTGTGTGACTTACTGGCTTATTGTGCCACTGTGTACAACGTATAACAGTTACCGGTGTTACTAGATTAAAAAATGAAATGTCAGAATAAAATTGGGCAACCTCCTGGGTTCTACATAGTCATGTTCTAAGGCTCTCAGTTAATCAAAATAGTATGTTACTAATGTAACACTATTAAACTAAGTTCATCATTCAATTATATTAAACTAAGTTCGCAAAAAGGCAGTATTTGTCTTAAGTGGTAAATCAGTCTCTACATATAGTATAATTTTCTGACTATGCGGGGTTGATGAGCAGTAGGTAAATATATAACAGGGGTCTATCTATAATTTGCATAAAAGCAACATAATGCCATTTTAGTACTATTATAAAAAGAACTAAACATTGAACATAACATAGATTTATTATACCTACCTACTTAGCTGCCTCTTACCCGTTAAAGCTTGCAATAAAGCGTATGCAAAAGAAAAACGAAATCGAACAAGGTATCGATTAGAATGTCATTTGAATGAACTACCGGTAAGTAAACAATGACCATAGATAGTTAAGTTTTTTTCTTTAATATCTAAATAATGGTGTTTTGATCGCCGGAGGTGTTGATCAAAGTGTGTTGAGTGCAGGAAGCGTCGCCAATTGGTTTCCGATTCGTTTCGTGTGAATGTAAATTTTATTTTTTATTATTTAAGAGCTAAGCTTTTGTCGGTAGAGTGTCTTCCATGAGTTCCATGTCGTTCTATCTTCAAACACTTTGACCTCTTGAGACGATGTACCTAATATTTACTCTTTCTTTCACGTGGTTATAAAAGTCTTTCCGGGCCTTGCCTGTCCTGTTCATGGGGAAAATAGAAAGGAGGGCCATGAAGGCCCTCTTTCTTTCTTTTTAATTTCAAGATGTTTCTTAGAGACGCGTCTTGTCTTATCCAACAGGGATCCTAACTTGTTCCTTCTTCTGTTAATATATAATGTTATGAATTATAACATTTATAACTCTTTTAAGCATAATTAAATTTACTTTATATTTATTGGTAGTGAGTTCGGCAAGCAAACATCGATGAATATCGTTGTGATATTTCCTCTTGAAATGTTGGATATTTTGGGCCAAGAGCTTTACTAGACAGTCTTTTTTTTTTTTTTTTGTATCGGGTTGGAAAATCCTCATGGAGTCCCTCCGCCCCGGGGGGGAAGGACGAAGGGGGCTGTCAGACTCTTACTGACTAAAAACCAACCCGTGCTCCTCATGTACCCATGTGTCGGAGGGTAGGGTTTCACCAAAGCATTCCTCGCTACCCCCCGACGGGTATTGGCCCGCCAGGTGGTCAGGCGGGCCCCGAACGAAAGCCCCTTGGCGGCGGATGAAGGTGTTGGGCTCCGCCGCCAAAACACCCAGCGGCCGCAGAGGATAGGGAGGACGGCAACGCAACACCGCATCTCCTCTTCCTCTGCGGCCCCACCGCGACGCAACGATGGTGCGCCCCCATTTGGTCGCGGGAGATAGGGCGCGGGGCAACGCAACACCCACACGCCTCTCCTCCCGCGATCGCACCCGACTGCGAGGGACAGACAGAACTGTCCCCTCCCGGGATCCCGCTTAGCTTCACCGTGTGTGGCTTCTAACCCACGGTTACTGAGCCCCCCCCACCACGACAAGGTGGAGATCCCACGGGGGGGTTACTAGACAGTCTGCCTTTTCTACGAAAACCACAGGCAGCAAGATTGTGCAAAATGTAAATGACCCTGAAAATAGTTAGAATTCTCAATTGCTACGCCTTTGTTTGCTTTAATAGTATAAAAGCGGAATTAAGCCATCAACCCATGACTCAGAAGAATTGGTTTTAATTGTCATTGTGTTTTTATAATCGCCATTTTAATGGACCACTGGGCGGGGTGAATGGACTGCTAACTTTACCTTCGAAATTCCTTTAAGTTTTTTTTACTTTGGTTCGTACCTTTACAAAGTTAAGTTAATCTGTTATAACTGCCATAGACTTGCCTACCGTGTCGTGCAACCTGTTTCATCGTTAGTGTATTGGCGTATATACCGAAGCTTAACATCATAGACTAAAAATGTTGCATACGCCATTGTTATGAGACAAGTGCTGTATCACTTTAAGGGCATCATTGTCGCTAGATCATAGCAGAAAGACAATGTGTGTTACCTGTACATAATAAACTTACTCCTTATCAAATCCTAACTTAAAATCATCTCCAGAACACCACAACGCAGGCTGTATCTATAAAGTCAGTCCACTTTATAGATCCCATTACCGTGGTACATATAGTCTAATGCCGTTTTAGAATCTCTTTCTTTTTTCCTTTAATCAATGTCATTGCCATGAGTCTATGAGATAGACCGGACGAAACATCAAACAAAATGTATGCAAGCCTTTCCCTGGACATTTTAAAACGTCTCGTCCGTCTCCTATACATGTACAAAACTTCACACCTCAATACGTTAGTTCTAACATGGTCGTGTATGGTGTTGTCACGGTGCCAACCTCAATATGTCATGACAATTTCACGCCGCTGCCCGGGGACAAGCACGACCAACGATGTGCGTTGCATAATCAATAACAAAAAACATAAATTATATGAGGCCATTATATGTTCGTTTTGATAGTACTAGAACTATTGTCCTTTATAATATCAGGCTTGTTTTTTAACTATCCCTATCCCACTGCTGGGCACGGGCCTCTTCCACACTGGGAAAGATTAGGCTACTGCGTTGCTCACGTGCGGATTTGCAAGCTTCATATTAATATGTCTTCCAAGAGCAATATGCAATTTATGCAGAATTGAAGAACTCTAACCTCACGATGTTTTCCTTCACCGATAATGAACAATTTAACACGCACAAAGCTTTGAAAAGTCAGCGGTGTTCGCCATGGTTTTCAACTCTAGACCTTCTAGCAAGCAGTTGATTTCATCACTAAGCTTTCGCTGCTTTCATAATAATATAGATATACTAGAGGACGCCAGCAGCTACGGCTGCATTTTTTTAAATTTACCCGTTTTGGCCGATCTCGTGGGAATTTCGGGAAATCCCTTAATCTTAGTGCAACTCTACGATCCCCGAGGAACATACATGCCAAATTTCAGCTTCCTGCGCCCAATAGTTTCGGCTGCAGCGTGTCTGTCAGTCAGTCAGTAACGCAAGGATTTTATATATTAAGATATTTAGTGCGAAATATTCTTCTTCGGAATGAATCCTTGTGTGCGTTCAAAGCAAAGCAATATTATTGATGAAGTTCGAAACTAGATACATATTATATTCTACGTTCATCCGTTGGAAGATCGCATTCGAACAGCATTGCATTATGTTTCCATATCGACTAAGGTTATCATATCCTCTTAGGAATGTCCTACGTTCGTTTGAAAAGAGGCTAGCTGTTTCGTATGCGGTTTGCGGACTTGTAGCATGATTCTTTAAAAAATATGTTACTTAAACAGGGTGTCAGGGGCGGTGTACCGAAAACCGATATCAGTGATTCAGTACATGACACTGAGGCCATTGGCGGACGAACTATCCGAAAAAAAAATCATGATTTTTCCGATTTTCTTTTGAATTTTTTGCCATATAATGTAATGAAATAGTAACTATAGTCGACCCGCATTAATATATTTGTTAAATTCTAAGAATTAAACATGTACATGGCGCGTTTACTCTGATGTGACATCGGCCGCGGCGCGCGGCCGCAGCAGCGCAGCACAGTAAGCGCATCAGTACAACCCGCCGCTGTAGGCCGTGCCGTAACAGCTGATAGTGCGAGCTTGCGTGTTCCTATTTACATCGCATTTTTTTGGAAAATTGTCGGGTTCTTAGATTTTTTCCTGAAAATTCGACCGCCGAGGGTCTCAGTATAATGTACTGAATCACTAGTATCAGTTTTCGATACACCGTCCCTTGCACCCGGTATTATATCCTATACTTCTCTGAGATCTAAGCACCAATAATCTCTAATGCTTGAAATGGCTTCACAAAATGCACAGTAAAATCACTGTAAACTATTATTATTCACTTTCCGACGTAATTACATGTTACAAACTTCTTAACCTTCAAGTATTCCAAGTAGAAAGAAGTCAAATATATAATGTTAATAAATTGAGGGTATTTATTAAGGTGTCCTCGTTTGGGGACGGCTGGGCTATATGGGTTAATGAAATTTGCGGCTTGTAGAAGTAATTATCGGTAATTACTAATTGCAGATTGCACGTACTCTACATATGCGTCAAATTTGAAACGTCGCGCGTCGCATGCGTTACGATAATGTTTTATCGATACGATCACAGAAACGATACTGTCATGTATCGGCGATATACTGTGTCAATCCTAATACATCACTTTCAAAAGTACCTTTACATCAGTTCTTTTAAACAAGGGCATAGAGACATGGCGATACTTTTACCAAATTGACTATTTTAAAGACAGAGGCAAGGCGAGTATATTTAGAAAGGCAGAACAACACCAACCCATAAGGGTCTTTCGCGTATTCTTGGTTAAAATTATTTAACAGCTTTCAAGGGCATGCTCTGCAATCATCTGGTTAAGATCGCGGGAAGCGGTTGGATGCGGGCGGTTAAAAATCGGTCTGTGTGGAGAACCTTGGGGGAGGCCTATGTCCAGCGGTGGACGTCTCTAGGCTGACATGATGATGATGAAGGGCATGCTCAATATTAGGTCTCCATGCGTAAAGCCCATTCGATTGTTTATTTCTTCCCTGAGAAAGTTTTTTATATAAATTGTTAAAAATAAATATCCTTTATAACATGCGATTATGCGACCCGCTTTTCAATAAGACTGGGAATAAGTTGGACTCTTATTAGGTATACAAAATAATATTGTGTATACCTTGAAAATATCCTACTCAAATGTAATACTGAATATCCATTTATTACTCGGCGTAACCTTTAGGATATGCAGGTGCTTTTATTTATCGCGACGACCTCTGCGTTATTCCTGCCCACTTTATTCAGAGTAATAAGGTGGCGCTACCATATCAACAAAAGCCGTAACACTTCCACCTTGTAACTGTAAGTGTCGTGATGGTATCCCAACATAAACTGGCACTTCCTTGTATGCTACAAGCGTCACATATCCATGGCAGCTGAAGGTAGAATCCATTACATTCTGGCCCATCTTTGTTCGTGAGGTATATACGGCGATAGGTCTGTTAAATTGGTTATGAATATTATCCATGACATCCTGGCCCGTCTTTGTTAGTGAAGTATATAAATCGATAGGTCAGCTAAGTTGGTTATGTATGTCTTGCTGGGTAACGTAACACAGTAGCGATGTTTGTACGTGACACGTTTGTACAACTGAGTCATCGGGATTTTAAAATGGCCGCCATGTACTTATTGTGGTTTGTTGATATCGAGTGTTGGGCTGGGCTATTACTGTTTTGTTATTCGTTTAAAAATACACAAATTTTCGAGGTTTTCACTGAACGCGCACTGCACGCGCGCGGTATACTTTACATTTAAGCATCTGAAGGCATTTTTATGCCTCGTGCACGAATCAAAACTTCAGCACCGAATCTCAGGAGATGCGCACGTGGGGTGCGCATTTCTTTATTCCTTCAAAATTAAGGCAGAACTACCCTTCATCACGGACATCCCATTCCGGGTAGAGCAACAGCACATACGGCACTTCATCGTCGTTTGGCTGCTACTCCTCTTCTTCGCATTCTTACGTGGGCCATCGGTATTCGGGAATGAAATCCTGTCAACACTCTTCAAAGTGCAAAGCAGCAAAATTACCCTTTAAATCAGAAAACCATCTGTGCAGTCACAGCAAAATGACCTCAAATCCACAGGGCCAACCGTGCACGTTCATAGTATTCTACGCATATTCAACATGTTAGCCAAGTAAAATTAAATGCAGTAAATTATATTCTAAATTATCTCGTGGACCACGTTCATTAGTCATCGTATCTACAGCATCTTAAACCCATAAGATGTTGGACCATTACTCATCTTTATGGATGTCGTGCCGTCAACGTTGTAATTATATGGAATAACTTTAATCAATTTTTAGAGAGGTAAGGCACATGCGTGTAGTTGCAGTGCATGCTTAGTGGGTTGTGTAAGTTAGAGAAGTCTACTTCTCTAACTTACGCAAGTTACAAATACAAAATGACTCTTGAGTTGTTTTTATACTTATTTATGACAAGGACAAGCACCTTGGAAGTAGCGATAGCCAAGTGGAGAGACCGACAGACTGCTATGCAGAGGGTATCGGGTTAGAATCCACGGTACGCACCTATGACTTTTCGAAGTTAAGTGCGTATTAAATTGTTAATTATCGCTTGCTTATCGGTGAAGGAAAACATCGTGAGGAAACCTACATGTCTGAGAGTTCTCCATAATGTTCTCAAAAGACATGTTAAGTCTGCCAACTCGCACTTGGCCAGCGTGGTAGACTATGACCTTACCCTTCTCATAGCGAGAAGACGCCCGTGCCCAGCAGTGGGACTGTATATAGAGCTAATAATTACTTGCACCCAGGAAACATGTGGTTGTCATGGTTCATGTCTCCGAATTTAACATTATGTCAGTCAGGACTGCCATAATATAAAACTAGACTTCGTCCACGTCCGCCCGTTTGGGGCATTTTGACCGCTTCAGGGAGATTTCTTAACCACGCAGTAGATATGCCCTATGATCCTTGGTGGCGAGGTCAAATGAATTGCAATTACCAAAGTTTCAGTGTAGAAGTAGACTTGAAATCCTCAGGTTGAGAGAGGGGCCCCTTTAGTATGCCAATCAATCCGAGGCTGCCTCAAGTGGATACACACACAGCTTTTGAAGCAAACCTTTAGCATAAAGATTATACTCAATGAAAGGGCGCTATTCCAGCTGTTGGCCCCAGGATTGGTAAAAGTTTAATTATTTAAGGAGCTACGTTCCAAATTCGTTGAAGCATAAAGGTTAAAAGCTCAATAGACGACCGTAAGCTAGACTTTTAGATAGCATTGGTATTTGGGCAAAATAAAGGGATTAACATTGAAGATTATAAAAAGTGAATTTTGTACGGGATATTATATTATGTAGGTAGTTGTATCCATGAAGAAGGCCGCATGGCCAAAAGATAAACTGACAATGACAAATTAAATTACTGTAGTACTATTAATTAAACCGCAAAGGCTAATCGAAGCTATCGTATGGGTCATTCGTCTAGTATTTTAAGAAGTGACACTAAACTCGGCCTTTGTTTTCTTAACAATATGGCGCGGTCACAGATGGACTGGTGTCACGGATAGCTTACTTTGTCCGGTCACTGTGAGTGTGACCAATCAAACGGCTAATTGTGCACGACACGTTCGAAAATTAAATTACACATCTACCGTTTGAAAATTTAAAAATGTTCAAAAATCGAATTAAGTAAGAACGTCAATTTTATTCTAAGCCGCTTCTAAATTTGAATTTTCGAATTTCGGAATAGTGTTGTACCTGATATGTTTTCGTGTGAATACAGTCCTGCTAAGCCTGTTCCATTTTATGGTATGTATTATATTATTTATAAGGATGATTCTATATTAAACGCTTTACTGGTGACATAATTAACACAAGATAGTGTTGATATTTATATAATTTAATACACGTACATGGTGGTTGGTTGATGATTCACTTCTTTGTCATTCGGAGCTGGTATATATGCGTCGATTACTTACTCGCTGTTATTAGGTACCTAGGTATTGCTTGAATTGGTATTGTTTTGGTTTCATCATCCTTTTAGAAGTATAATGGAAATCTTTTAACGAACAACACTTGGTGATATAATACAATACATTAATGTAATAAATTGGTTTGTTCGAAATGCATTTACTTCTCTCGTTACTTCAAAAAACAGAGAAGTAAATACTTTCACTCTTTCTAATAATTATGTAACCTGTAAAAATATACAATATACAATCGTATGTAAAGATAAAAGTGAATAGTGTGTAACTCATCCTGTCACCACTGCTGGTTTAACCCTTGAAGAAACGTTGGTGTTACTAGAAAGGTATTTGACTGTATTTTCAAATAATACAAGGCAAATACCTTAGACACTATTGAAGTTCAGTGCGTATTAAATTGTTAATTATCGCTGGACTCGTGCCTCGGAGAGCACGTTAAACCGTCGGTCCCGGCTGTCATGAAGATCTTTGACAGTCGTTAAGGGGAGTCAGTACCCTCAAATAAACTGATACTGGTCTAAACCATGGAATATCGCTATCCCTTTGGGTTGCGGAGGTGAGACGACAGTCGCTCTCTGGAAAAGTTGATATTCTGTCATATCTAGTTAGACCAGTAAGCGGACCTCGGGCTCCAAGGCGTGCAAGTCTTGGTTGCAACCGGGATAACGCTAGGACGATGATGATGACCTTAGATACTATTGAGAACCGTTACATAAATATTAGTAAAAATATGCTTATAAATATAAATATTATGTAGGTACTTACCTTTATATTCATAGATATATTAGAATAAGAAACTTGATACATAGACTGCACCTCTAGTATCTAATACCATCGCAGTCGGCTCTCATACTAGCCGTAACTAAATTATTCGCCCTTTGACAGTTTTGATCTCGGAATGTAAACTCAAGTACGTAACAAACATTAATCAAGTCAATTAATACAAGTAGGATTTATGTACCGACCTACAAGTTATGCAACTAAATTGATTTCAGTTTGGTTTGATACGCTCTCAACTGGTACTGTCATATCAATTGCTGCAAATTAAGGTAAAGTGTGCTTTCAAATCAAAGCTTGCTGAAATATGTCTTGTATATTAAATTATGTAATTACAACCTTTAAAAATATGCCTATTAACAGCTTAATCCTAAAGCGCAATTCAGCATCGCCATTCAAATTAGCATATACTCAAACCTGCTGCTATTGTATAATCAAGATAAATGTCTAGAGACCTTAATACAATCCCATTAGTATTCTATGAACGTAGAGCTACAAGTAAGCAGGTGATCTTTACCACACTCTACTTGCCGCATTCCATCAGATATGAATCGATTTAATTACTATTGTGCTCGCTGCTCACTCGGTTTTGCGCTGCACTATTTGTGTCATTATAGTATAATCGATTCGTGTAACTAGTGTTGGTACTCTTTTAGAAACTGCTGACGTTTTTATAATGTATTAAAAAAAAAATTTTTTTTTTTGAAGCGAGGTGTTAGTACTCAGAATTTTCTATAGATGAAATGACACATGGATTATACTATGCTTACAGAAAACATACCATTTTGTAGAAAATTATGAAGCGAGTACCTATATTGTATGTCTTTTTTTGTTTTGTTTTTCAGAATTCTAGAAAGAGAGATCAACACCAATTTATAAGGGTATCTATGCCGCTCGTTTTTATTCGCTATTGTTTGAAATATTTAAAGATGTAATAAACTAATAAGATATGGCTCAGTTTTAATCTCTATGGCATATGCGCATTCCACATGACGTGATAAAAAATGAACTTGTCAAGTTATTGATAGGTTTTCATTATCAATCAATGTTATTTTAATAATACCTAAATAACCATGTAGAGCCATAAATATCCCTTGTAGAGCTCCTTTCGGGCAGATATAGTTGGCGAACGAAAACGCAGACAACAGCTAGTATCTAATAAAACGTATATAATCTTCACTTCAAGTAATACGAGACAGCGCCTTCTACGTAGTAGGACATTACAAAACGTCAAACATCTAAACATTGTAATGACATGTCGCCAGAAGATCTAGCTATCAGCTACCTATCTAAAATGTATTGATTAGATAATCGTAACTTATCTGATACCGAGAAACATCTCATAGATAGTAAAAACGTTTTCTTTGTGTTTACAGATATACCTACTTAGCTTGGTACTTACTTTTTCTTAAATATTTGCTGTTATCAGGATTCCCAGCTTAATAATATCTCTAAGAACATTCTTCTCCTTATACACTAATTTTGCCATAACGATGTTTAAAAAAATATAGACACTTCTAACTTTTACCACAGAATACATAATTAGTTGCTTTTACCACAGAATACATAATTAGCTTTTAACCATATTTTAGTTGTATTCATAATCATAATAAACGAATTTTCAAACAATCTTTCAGACCCTGCCCACCTGATATAAAAGTACTGATTACGAAAAATTGTTTTGTGAATGTCAAATGTTACCAGTACGTGAGAAAGTAGTGCTACAAATAGCACTAGAACATTACGAACGCGACCAATACAAGCTCAATACAACTAACGTTAGGCCCCGAAATGCAAAAAACTGGGAGCCGTATGTTGTACCCACTTATAGCAACTATTACGGACATACGGACAAAGATGTATGAGTTATTTAATCATTTCCCATTAGATCATGAAATTAATACCGTAACAAGACGATCTTTCAAAAACAAAACCACAAAGTTTCTTTTGAATGCGATCCGTGAAAATTTAAGACAGCATGAACAAAATGCTGGTGTGAATGTTATGACTCAAATAAACTAGATACAATAATTGTTACGTAACATTAGGTATATAACTATAACTATGTACTTGTATTTTGATTTTACTGTTGAGACAGTTTGTTTTTCTCTCTTGTGTACTTTATTTATTTTTTATTTTTGATCAGCGACAAAAATAATTGTGATTTAGTAAATAGGTAGGTTATCTAAGAATTGTACCTATTTTTATTTATTTTAATATGCTATGTGTATGACATTGTGCCTACTATGTCCTTACATGCGTCTGCCAACAAACTGCTTTGCCGTTTGGCAGAAGTAATTTATTTTTGTAAAATGTCTTACTTTAATGTGAATAAATACTTTACTTTTACTTATGCTTCCTTAGAGGTGAAATATTAAAAATCATTTTTACGTTGCCTACATATAAAAGCAAACATGTTTCTAGTTTCAGTAGCTTGGACTTGGTAATCTGATTTTATTTATACCTATTGATTAATTTAAAGAAAGTATATTATAGACAAAGCAAGCTTGAAAATAACTATGTACCTATACGAGAAATAGTTTATCCCAGCAACCATTTTGTTAGTCATCGCATCATAGTTCTGTTCTAAGTCGAAGTAGTCATAGCCATATCACAGTCTTATAATCCATACAGTCATAGTAAAAACAGAATAGTAGGTTAGCTAAGGCCGCTCGGCGAGTTAATTGCCTACTCTTGCGTTGACGCATGGGTTGTCACTTGTTTACACCGCGGCGCCGGCTTTGTCGGCGCTCGCGCTTTTTCGCCGCTTTCTTAAGTGATCGCGCTGAATACTTCACAATTTAAGCTTGAATTTATTTTTTCTCAAATACCTACTGACTACCTAAGCATTATATAACTTTCTAAATGCCTTTTTTAATGAGAAAAAGTAACAAGTTAAATTTACTGTCGTTTAACACATTGTATATTATTAATAACGTTTATTACAAAACTGAATGTATATAAACAATTCAAGCGGGCGAGCAGTGAAGTACCTACTTGAATGCGCTCGATCAGACGCGCGGCGCATCCCGTACTGAATCCGCGCCGAGCTTGCCGCGCTCGTGAGATTGTGTGCGTGAAAAGTGCGTGCGTACACGGCGCCGGCGGCTCACGCGTACATTCAAACCAGCGCGGCGGCCGATTTGTATGAAGCTATCTTACTATTCTGTTTTTACTATGATACAGTCGTTCGACGAACGCGTCTAGACGGGTCAATCGTGCGGGGGGCAAGAGGTGAGACGCGGGAAGAGCGGTACCTACTTACGTATATCGCCTTAGTTCCTAACTAGGTACATGTTTTTGGGGGCTGGCACGTGCTTGTTTTTTGTTCGTTACTTATTTATTTGCTTATGAATATTAATTAAGATGATGCATACGTCTTGTGCTGTGAGACATTGAAATTATTTATTATGTTTATAGATATAAATAAATAAGGATTCAAAAAATCTGCGATTTCATCAATTTACTTATACCAAAAAGGAAAATTTCACTAAGTATAATTATTTATATTATTTTGAAATGTATGTACCTATAACCACTTAAAATAATGTGCACGTTCCTACTAATCTACTAACTTTTTACAATATCTCATGTCTGGCCAAATCACAGAATAAAGTAGTAATAGTTGTACGTAAACAACATGGCAGACGTGAGAAAATATGCGTTGTAAGGTAATATTCGATTCAAGTATGATTTTAATTTCATGCAATAAGTACCTAGTACCTTCGTATTAGTTAAGTACCTATCACATATAATTATGTATCTTGGTAACGGCGCATCCTAGCTCGAAAATAACCATATTTTTGGCCCCTATTATAAACCCCACACTTGTTCTCCGTAATCTCATAGCCCGGTCACCCATCCATAAAATGACCGTGATGTTTATTGCTTTACTTTAACGTAGTTTGCACGAAAAAAAATCTGCAAAATACTTCATATCTATAACATAGGCTCTGCAAGCTGATCCCATGGTTACCCGTCCATTAAACCACTGCTATGTCAATCGTTTTATTTTAACATGGTTTGTACGATAACGATATCTGAAAAATGCTTTATATTCTTAACCGCCTCCCACGACACCTGCGGGATGAAATAGATGCTGACTGACTGACACTTTGTATGCAAATCTGTCACCACACCAAAAATGCAAACTGTTTTATAATTATTATTTATCGTTAATTATTATAATATAATAAACTAGCTGTTTTCCACGGTTTCACCCGCGTCCTGAGGGAACTACTTTGCGTACCTGGTTAATTTGTAGCCTAAGTTACTCCTTGGTACATCAGCTATCCGCCAGTCAACGTCTCGTCAAAATCGGTCCAGCCGATCCACTATGGTTCGTCTAGAACAAGCTAGCTAGACAAAATTATTTTATTTGATTTTTATGTCTAGATGCGGTTAATAAGCAAAGATATAAGGTTTTTGGTACTTTTTTCAAGGCAGTTTGTCATTTGAGCTGGTATCATGAAAAAAAAAAACATTTATCGGGCATATGTGTATAATATATTTTTTGAACATTTTATAAAGTGATTTATCCCTCGACGTCGCTATAAAATCTAATAACAGATGCATAAAATATCTAAGAACTAAATCTATTACTCATTATCATCACTGTCATCAGATGAATCATCCATTGAATAGTCATGATCGTGAGGGGCAGAACTATGAAAAGTAGAAATCATATTAACATTTTGTTCCTTACAGCTAGGTGGGACAATTAAATCTAATACTTCAGTTGGAAGCGTACCTATTTTCTTCCGAGGAACTTCTCGTAAACCGTTTATTACAGGGTCAGATGTTATCAATAACATATTAAGTAAATCTCTATTCGTAGCCTCCCGTGATCGCTTTCGTGTGTTGTGCTCACGAAATCTTCTGCAGTCCTTATTCCGAGCTTCCTGTGCTTCCTCGGAAAGCTGGCCTATAGGTAGAAGGGACGATCTAATTACTTCGCCACTGTGCAAAAGTATTTTGTGGACAGTAGCGGGCATGTAATACCATGAATAGAGATTTACATAAAGTTGTCTAGTTTCTTGAGCTAAGTTAACGAATTTTTCAATATTTATATCATATCCCGATGATAAAGTGCGAAGTAGTATGCCAAATTTTTGTATTAGTGAAACATCTAACCCTGTAATATCGGCACTAGCCTCGGGATTTCCAAAAAATCTTCGCGCGGTGTTCCCGTCATTAGTGTTACCGAACCCTGGTTTTGGTTTGTCTACAATCAAGCCCATTTCGCTTTTAAATCGTTTTTTAATGTCATCTGAACGTTGTTTCACACTAGCTTTGTCTTCGGCTGTTCTTAACTGCCATTTTTTTATATTTAGTCGATAGCTAATGTGAAGCAAGCATTCAAAGCACCTTATCCAAGCGTGCAACGTAGACAAACCAAAACCAAGATTATCTTTGTCCGCAGCAAACTCTTTTGACAGATCATTCATCATTGTTGGAGTTGCCCCACAAATAAAACATTTTTGTGAGGAAGAAGTTTCGGTCAGAGCATTGCAAACTTTTCCGTCAATCATTGTTAAAAGCATAACATGTGTGACAGATACTTCGGTCTCCATCACCTTGCAGGTTGTCGGCAATAAAGCGTTTATCTCTTCTAAAACCTTATTGGTTTCCGAAATCTTAAAATCTTTCGTTTCCTTAGAAAAGATAAACTTTATTGGCCGACAATACATTGTAGAACAGGGCCGAGGATTCTGCCACACAATATTACCACTTTCATCTTTCAATTGAAGAGGAACGAAAGAAAATACAAATAAAAACTCGTCACTATCGTCACAATTAGTGAATTTTTGTTTGTACATACTATGACCGGAACTTCCATCACAACCCCATTTACTGATTAATGTGAATGACGTGCAAGGTAACAGACTATGAACAACTTCTTGTTGTGCTGAAACTAAACGTTCGGCAGTCTTATCAAGAATTGCCTGAACTTTGATTTCAGCATGCGTTTCATTGACTGTAATTTGTTCACCTGACGGGTAGCAGGCTATTTTAGCCTTTCTAACACTGTACATTGACGGAAACACCTTATGTCCAGCTTTAATACTCCACTTCCGAGTCTGCTTATAGCTATGGCTACTTGATTTACTATCAACGTAGTACGCTAAAGCTTCCTCACTTGTTAAACTCCTGGGGGCACTTTCTTCACTCGTGGTCTTGGTTATTGAAGGATCACTAGTCACATCTTTAATTTGACGTGCTACACTTCTCTGACCCGAGATTCGAGCTGACACTTCAGCGGCGTAAATTAATTCACTAGCACTTCTGGACTGTAATAGATCGTCTACACGTCGTCTCTTCGTTTTGAGACTAGAATGTTCAAAATCTTTAGTAGGTCTTCCGGGTCCCGGTTCTCCAGATGTAGTTGGCAGAGATAAATAAACGGACACATCGAAAGATATGTCAAGACCCTCCAGCCACGTCGAATACTTTTGTAGGAATCGCTCTCGATTTCTTCCACAGCTGCTCCACTTTTCAGCAAATTTCGTTGAATATCTTGAGATTAGTACTTTAATATCTCGCAGAGACTGCTCCGTAACACCATCAAAATTATATCTCAAAGATATAAACCGAAAGAGCTCCTCATTCCGCGTTTCCTTCGGGTGTTTCAGCCATTCTTCGAAAAAATCCATTCTTGAGACGGTAAAAACTGTTGAAAGAAAAAAATAAATAAAAATTAGTTGTGCAAATATATCGCAATGAATTTTTTTACGTATAACTACTAGACACTTATGAGAATCGTATATGATAGGTTCTACGGTGGGGACAAGTGGGGACATGTTATTATTTGACCGATGAATTTGAAAAAATGAGTAAAAAAGTGGGTGAAAATTCAAACATTTCATTTTATAAGACTAAAGAATGAAGTTCCCATGTTGAAAATGAAATAAAATATAACTACTTACCCTTACGTATACAATCCATCACAAAAACACTTTCACAAATTTCTTTTAGTGACATAAACAATGCTATCAAATATGATGTAAAAATGCAAATGAATGCCCTTTAAATAGTCAACATCTTATAAACATACCTTAATGACGCTCTTAATGAGGGTAGTATTGATAATTAATAGGTGTAATCCTCAATGTATAGGGGTAATGAGTTCGTAATAGTAATTAACTTCCAGGAATTTAAGAGTTGTTTTTGTCTAGCTAGCTTGTTCTAGACGAACCATAGTGCGATCCAGAGATTAGTGAAAACAAACAGACAGACAGACAAAAATGGTATCCATTCAGGGGAGTAGATAGTACAAACAGACACTCCAATTTTATTTATGTATATAGAGGTATTTATATGCATAGATATGTGATTTACACTAATATATTCATGTAGCGTAGCAATTGTAATATTTTAAAAAAAAAAAAGGACGGTGTTTGAATAAGTAGGTATTTTTTACATGTGGCAGCCCTAGCCTCCTTACCCATGTCTAGACGTTGTCGGCTTTTTCTACGAGATCAAAGGCGTCTAACTATATCATCTAATAGCAATATCTGCAAGCAATTTTTTTTGCGATGAGATGAGATCATGAAGTGCTATGCAAAGGTATATGACAATAAAGTCGAAGCCGTGAATGCCTTCCTCTTATTTGCCTTTAAGATCCCACAAGTTTCTAAGCACGTGATAGTACGTGAACTTATCTCCTATGGATGACCTCAGGAACGGATCCAGAGGAGAGGCTAAATGGGCAACTCCTCCAAAACTCAGTAATTCCCTTGATAAACTTACTCCAACCAATGTAACGCTATCCTCGTAAATAAAAAAGCTAAATCCCACACTGGACCATAGGATATAATGCCACCGGGCAAATAGAGAATCATAAATATCAGAATGCTACTAATGGGTACCGTAAACAATTATTCTGCTGGTACCATAAACAATACAACTGCTAGTATATGGCTGTGCTGTTTAAACACCATAGACAAAAGAACCCGTAAATTCCATAAACAAAAGTGTTTTATTCCTCGGAGGCGAAGCCAAACACAGATGTTTCTGGTATTTTCTGCTTGTTATCATTATCATTGAGGGTTTCTTTGAATTCCATTGTCAATGGCCGATTACGTTTTCAAAGATTTGGCCTGTTCATCCGTAGAGCCGCGTATTTCGTTCAGTTACAAACATAATGGGTAAATTGTTTATTATACTTACAGGATTTTTGCGGATTATTCTTGGTACACATTGACTTAATGGTACATTAAAATGATCAACCGCCGCTCTAAATCTAGGTTATCCTTGGATTACGGTTACTATACGATCAAAGGTTTAATTGGCAGATTTAAGCCTTAGGTGCTTCTGAAGGCTTTAGCTTTTACTATCTCAAATTGGAGGGAGGGGTGGATGTAGAGAAGGCGCAGGGAAGAGGGGACAGCCTTATGTGTCCTAACATAACAAACTTTATAGTCTTTCCTTTAATAAAGCCTGAATCCAGAGACGAATTACATGCAAAACTTTCTCGTACGAAGAAAATAAAAAAAATACTAAGCAAAACAATGATTCCTAAGCAGCTCGGTACTTAACTCTGTTCAAAATCAGCAATTATAGTCTAACAGCGGACACAGGCGATTACCAGGCGTAGCATACTGGTTATATGAAATTATATCATTCAGTCGGTGGCCTATCGATAAACTCGCCATTTTCCAGTTCTAGAGGAAATACTGAGTGGGCCCGACCGTGTTCCGAAGTTGGACACTTATTAATCACTACCGGACGTCGCTAACCACTATGTACTCTATGTGTATTGGAGGTAGCTTTTGCCTGCGGCTCTGTACAATCGGTTAATGCGATAAAATGTCCTATAACGAATAAGCTATATTACTACAAAGTGTCATCGAAATTCGTTCAGTAGTTTTTGCGTGAATGGGTGACAAAAATCCGTTCATCCTCTCAAACGTATGCGTAACGTAATAGGGTTACTGTAGAGAACCTAAACCGTTTTGCTTAACTTGTAGTAACTTTATAATTTTGTTTTTTTTTGTTGATCATCTGGGTGTAAAGTTATTAAGCGTGTAGCCGATTTGGAGACCCGATTTCAAGCAGAATCATGAATAGACTAATGGTGTTTGGCAATGCGATTATTGTAGATACGGGGCGTTTATTCTCGAATTGTATAATATTGCCCTTGACTGGATTTATGTATTGCTTCAAGATAAGAAAATGGTTAGCGTTTAAAAACGGTAAAGAGCCAAATTATCTCTCCTCCTATGTTTCTTTTTTTTTGTATGGCACGCGGCACTGCTGTCGTCGCGTCGCGCGTGCTATGCAACGGGCGTGGCAGCCCTCAGAACTTATAACCATTAAACAGATAAGAGGCGAGATTTTGTATCATTTGTTTCAATGCTAAGATACAGAATATAGTGAAGGGCTAGTGAAGAATACAGTTACTGTCTATCAAAATAAGTATAAGAAAATGATTCATACCGAATATAAATATCATGATGTTTATACCGTAGGGAAAACACAGTCCTGAAGTTAGTAATACAATGTTTAGACCATTAAAGGACTAAGAAGTCGGTTAGGTGTTTTACAACGCACAAAGTAGTGGATGACGAATGAGGATATTCTAGTACTTATTTCAAACATGGCGGCTGTGTGAGAAATATGAAATGATTATTATTAATCACTTAAATGCGTTACCTTTTTAACAATTATACATGAACATTAAGATTTGTATTTTTGCCATCATAATAATTGTCCCAGCCTTATCCCGGCTGCATATCTTAATATATAAAATCCTTGCGTTACTGACTGACTGACAGACACGCTACAGCCAAAACTATTGGGCGCAGGAAGCTGTTTGGCATGTACCTATGTTCCTTGGGGACCGTGCACTAAGAAGGGATTTCCCGAAATTCCCACGGGATCGGCCAAAACGGGTAAATTCAAAAAATTGCTGGCGTAGCTGCTGGCGTCCTCTAGTAATAATATATACTTTCGCTTTAGAGCCCGGATTTCGCTATTCGGTCTAACCAGATTTGTATTAGCTTTATTAAGAAATATTTACTAGGAAAATTCACGTCCTCTTGCTATCGTACACCAAGGCAGAGTCCAACATGAAGAGGCCCTATGAGATACCAAATGTTGCGCTTAAATATGAATAATATTTTAGCAGAACATTTGCAACACTTCCATATATTCATGCTTCTTTTGTCTCAAACATACTAAGTTTCCATGAACCGGCAACATTATATTATTATCTGAATATGGTGGTTTGTAAAGGGCTGCACGTGTATAGAACATTCCAGAACCATGATTAGCCCTCCAAGTTTGGAAGAGCTCGGACAAAGAGCATTCCTTTAGATTAAAATGAGTCGCATAGGTATGGGAATGCTGGCATGTTGTTTTCTTAGACATATCCAAATGACCTATAATTAGTATTGTGTTGCTATATAAGAAATGAATTGGCGATTACATTGAGGATTTATTCCTGACTTTTCCTAATGAAAGGTAGCAGCGGCTTGGCTGTTTCTGCCGTGGACAAAGTCAAAGTCTATCGGAGGCGGTTGCCGCTTACCATCATGTGGGCCGTCAAATCGTCTACCGCCTCATTGCCATAAAATGATCTGCTGGTTTAGGCTTCATTCGTGAGATGCTCAGACCGCTGGTGGTATGTTTATAGGTAATGTCCCCGGCGACCCGCGATACAGGATTTATTCATTACGCGGAAGTGTTCTTTAAAAAAAACTGAGATATGCCGCAAAATTGTGGCTGTTATGCACTTAATGTATAAAAGCCACATTTTTGCGGATTTGCATTGCAGATTTAAGAAGTTGACATTTTGTAAACATTTTTTATAACTGCATCGCCATGATAAGCTAACTAGCACGGTACACTAAAGTTTAGTTAGCATAGGTAAATCACCAGTACGTAACAGTTTAGTGTTATTTATCACGAAGATAGTCTAACTGCAGAAATATTCAATGAAATGTTGCGAATATCGGTATGCCGAACATTTAATTAGCATTCCTCAGAAACAGTTATTGGCTGTTTTGAAAACAATTTCTATTTGTTCTTTTTTCAAACAGTTTCTGACAGATGCCAAAGTAACTGTTGAACGTAAAATGATTCATATAATCCAGATTTGACAGAACTCCTAACGAATGACAATTCAGTTACCCAAAAGCTTAGATTTGCGGTGGCTAGAATCGGAGTATGCCACCTGGAATCGAAAGGCGGGCAATTTTACTTGCCTTCTAAGTTCTTCATAGATCTCTGGACAGAACAAGCGTGTGCAGTGCATCTGTCGCATCCAAGATAAATAGGCGCAATATCTTAGCTTTATCGCTTACGTAAAAAGGTAAGGTGTACGATATAGTCATTATTTCGGTTCATCATTTAAATTTGCAGTGACCACCTTTGCAGACATCTAGCTTCTTATAACGCCTGTAGATTCAGTGTATGGCCATTTGTGTTGTCAACGAGGCAATTTATTTTTAAATTAAATTTTCAAACGGTCATACCGAGTGTAAAGCTAGCCATACACGGCTAGACATCTGCCGCTGAAGTAAATTGTCAATTACGTTGCAATTCGCAGCTGCCCTGCCCACCGTTAAATGCTAAATGTCAAACCTATCATTTCATTGTGATTAAGCGTAACACAAGGTCGGATCATTTAATATTGATCAGTTTAACGGATATGAGTAATGTGTTTTTGTTGAGTTACGTCTTGCTGACAATTACTGACAATGTTTACATGCAAAACTCATTAGTCATTCAACCTGCTAAGTGCAATATGAATATCGCAATTATCTTTTTAAGTTTTAGGTAATGTCAAAGTGGATTAACTAGCCTTAGCATTGTTTACAAGTCTATACAAAGGCCTTCTTTTAATCGGACACATTGAAACACTAAAACAAACAAGTTAAGTATACCTACTAGTCTATAAGTTCTATAACTCAACTCAACTAACTTTAATTAGATAAACCTTTACACCACTTTCACAGTCTAATGGATCTCTTGTAAAAAAAAACGATTAAACACAAATTAACCGCCGGCACGTGGCCCTTTTTTTTAAGGCAAAGGCACGAGCGTTATCAGCCATATGCCACCAACGCGTGCCCTATGAATGCCTCCCTGCTCAACCGACCGTATCTCGCTCGTGTTCGATATAAAAACTTCAAACCATTCCTTTTTAAAATTCTGTTAAATTAAGTTTATACAGTGAGTTCTTGGAGAAAAACAGACATGGCGGGAATTTTAATACAAATCTGACGCATTCGAAATACAAATAACATGGCCGAGTGTCAATGAAACATCCACACGATACTCTGACGATACTTTAAAAACATAAGTATCTTGTAATGTGTTGTAAGAATTTATTTTCTACGATTTGCATCGTAAAACAAGGTGAACAGCATAATATGCTTATAAAAGAAGTTATTTGTGAATCAAATTTTATTATTTTAGCTATATAAAGACGATATTTTTAACCATGTATATATTATTGTTATGTAATTCAAATAAGTTCTAGTAATAGGTACGGCTTACGGCTTTAATGAGGCTCTTATTATGTTTATCGATTAGACTGATAGCTTTTAAAGAATTACAACAAAGGTAGGTGCTCTGTAGGGGCGATTACTTTTCAAGTTTCTTTAGTATTGCTGGCCTTTGTTTGTTCGTATTTTTACTATTTTTGGTAACAAATAGCAACACTAATGGTCCCACCCGCATTTCTATTACCTGTGTGTAGCCAAGTTCAGCAGAAGTGGGATAAGCTGTGCAACTGACTTGTAATAATCGACAAATTAAATAGTTAAATCTTAAAGAAATTTACTAATATAAAAAATATGAGGAGTTGGAAAATACATAGCGCAGTTTTCTCCTTAGCGGAAGAGAGCGAGATCCAAAATTTATAATATCTTACGTACCTATATTAAAACCAATTAATTAATCAAACAGCTAAGTCGAAAGCAACAAACAGTCTGCACATTAGCGTGCAAAAGCAGTTGCACAACTATTTATGTTGTAAATATTTATACATAACTAGAGGACGCCAGCAGCTACGCCTGCAATTTTTTTCAATGTACCCGTTTTGGCCGATCCCGTGGGAATTTCGGGAAATCCCTTCTTAGTGCACCCCTACGGTGCCCAAGGAATATACATGCCAAATTTTAGCTTCCTGCGCCCAATAGTTTCGGCTGTAGCGTGTCTGTCAGTCAGTAAGTAACGCAAGGATTTTATTTATTAAGAATTAAGATGGTGTCTGTCAACTCATCAGCATCACTATCGCTTTCAATTATATAAAGATTAGTCTCTACCTACGGCTCCGGCGATAGGTTAGGCTATGTGCTATACTGGTTATCATCATCGTCTTAGCGTTACCCCGGTTGCATCCAAGACTTTACGGCGTTTATCCTGGCACCTACTCACTGGTCTAACGAGATTTAACAGCATATAAGCTATGTGCTATATTGATATAATGATATGATTATCTATACACATAAATAAAATTGGAGTGTCTGTTTGTAATATTAAAATAACCGTTTTTTACTAAATGCATATGGATTTATGTATACAACCGTGTATACCTAAATCCATATGCATTTAGCGAGAACAAACAGACAGACAGACAAAAATTAAAAAAGAAGACATTTCGGTCTATGTACCGACATATACCGAAATGTCTTCTTTTTTAATTTTTGTCTGTCTGTCTGTTTGTTCTCGCTAATCTCTGGAACGGTTGGACCGATTTTGACGGGACTTTCACTGGTGGATAGCTGACGTACCAAGGACTCCCTTAGACTAAATTAACCGGGTACGCGAGGTAGTTCCCTCTGGACGCGGGTGAAACAGCTAGTAAGCTATATGACTGCAAAGTTAAATCAAAATCCTTTCAGTAGTTTTGCGTGAAAGAGTAACAATCATCCATCCACCCTCAAACTTTCGCGTTTGTCTAGTAGTATTGGATACTTTCACTTCGATAGTTTTTATGCAGCCCGGGTGCGGAAGTCCCGGTATGCCACTATAGTATCGAGTGGATACAATGTGGACAGATGTCTCGCGACCGGTAAGTAACTTGGTAACTGTTTGGGGAACGAATTAACAACACTATCTTATATGATACAGGGTGGTCAAACTGTGTCGGATAATTTTGTGGTCGATAAAAAATATCTGCAGAATTTATATTATAATAACGGATGTGATTAATAGTTAACTAAGCATTTCTTCATAGCGTTAGCTTCCAGCGGAATTTGAAACAAATTTTTAACTTCAAGTTTATGTCCTTAGGGGTGAAACATTTTTTAAATCCTTCCCTAGTGGGTAAATTAATTAAGTGCCTGTGGCAAAAAACTATTGTCCAAATTTTATGTTTCCAGCTTCAGTAAGTAGTTTAGACTCTGCGAAGATATGACACCATACAGTTTTATTTCTTAACAAAAAATAACTCCATCTTTTTCGCGTACCCCAGTACAATAAAAGCTCCTAAAACTGTCTGCACAGGAGCATGTCCATTAGACTTTTTATGCTTATTTATTTAGTGACAAGTTACATTGCGAGATCGTTCACCGTTTGGGTTGCACAAACACATGACAATGGCTCAATGCACTCAATTGACGTTTCAAAGTCATACAAAGCGAAATATTGTGAGGATGGTTGGATGTTTGTTACTCTTTCGCTCTTAAACTACTGAACGAATTTTGAAGAAGAAGAAGAAAACTCATTTATTCTGCTTAGGTTTTTAACAGTAACATAAAAACTTAAAAACTAACATAACCTAAACAGAATCGGTCCCAACTCAACATATTGCCATCTTGTGACACAAGATGGCGCTGGTAATCTGTTGGGACCGTTGTTAAAAATATACTAATGATAAATAAAATAAATATATTACGGACATGAGCAAGGACTTTCTATATACAAGTGAGTTAAATCTTAAAAAACTAAATATACAAACTATAATGGGCAATCTGTGAGCTTCCACCATGGTTACTTATCTATGGCTAATATTTTCACAAAATGCAAGAATACAGCTAATATATCAGAGTAGCACATTGTCTGCCTTTTGCCGCGATAACAGACACCCACGCGGGAGCAGACGCATGTAAATACTAGCGGATTATAATGTCACACGCTTATGATATCCCGATATGTTATACTGAGTATCACTGTGATTTATCACTGATACAACCAATGCACTAGTTAATCTAGTATTTATATTTCAAAATAACGAGTACATTTACATACAAGTTGATACTAGTCCAGTGCATACACTATTAATCATTTATAGGTAATTATCGTGCGCATGGATCGACAGTTTAAGTCAGTAATTAATTTAGTTCGATAGTTAGTTTGATGACATCTAAGTCATCTAACGGTCACAGTTTAATACCACTATTACTGGTACTAGTTTTATCACTTAAAACATGTGAACTTGTATCACGCAGTTCCTGGTACCAATTCCCAAGGCCAGTACAAAATAACTGTCTTAAACATTACCTACTTCATAAGTTTTTTAAACTTTGCGTGTTACTGTGCCTTTTTGCGCATTCTGGTTTTTACCTCGATGCTGTAAAGTGTATAATCAAAATAATTGTCAGTTATGTCACTAATTTATGGTCAATTACCTAACCAATTTATCTACGAATAAACAAATAAAAACTTTACAATGTAGGTATTCTATTCTATAAGGCATTTTAATAAAAAAATAACTTAGAAATCTACCGTGGTGGGCAATAACAAGTTGTGGTGAGACCATTTCCATTTAAAAGGCCATGTCGGCCCATCGATTTAAAAGTTGAAATATATTTTTGAATACTTTTTTGGGCGAAATGATTGAATGACTTCGATGAACGTTGGTATGAAACGATTTGCACGGAACCCTTACTGTCGCGCCAGATACTATATTACATCACCACCAGTTTCTATATTATTAAATTTTTATTCGACCTTATAATTATTTCATTTAGAAATGGCAAAATTATACCTATAATTATTTAAGCACGTATTAATATTACCCTATAGATACAGTTGTTTTTTGACCTTGAGAGAATTCAGCTATTGATTATAATAATTAATAAGTAAACATCGTTATCGAGCGGGTAAAAATGGGGGCAGCGCGGTAGCGCACGACAATAGGGTTGTCATACGTATGCGTCACATAGGTGCATACATTTAATAAGCTTTTTCGATTATGTTATATCGTACAATACCTTTATTTAATTAAAATATATTATAGTTTTAAATGTTTTTTTTAATTATAGCTATATGTATAGTATTGTATTTTTTTCGTATTGTAATAACTTTTTCACAAATTACTCTTAACTACTTCAATGTAATTTGAAAGATAAAGCGAAATTATTTTCATAAATATTAAATAATTATTTCGCAGTCGTCATATATTGGATCAAATTTTTACAAGCGTCTATGTTAAAAATATATTTTAATCTATTCTTTACTTTCATATTTTTGTTGTAATGTTAAAAAGTGTTAACATATTTTTAAAATTGGCAACACTAACATTAAGTGAAAAATTAACAATATAAACTTTTCAAATTATTTCACAAGTTTAAAATAAATACGTCTTTGTTATGTCCAATGAATTTGAAAGGTCATTTTCTTACTTAAGAGCGTTAACGCCGATTTTGGCCTCTTGACACAAAATATGTACTTTTCAAAGCTTGCCATCTCGGTGAGAATATATCTTACGAAACTGTAAATTCAATATTATAATAATAATAATAAATCTAGTGAGTTGGCGAGTCACCACCTGCCACGCGGACGGATGCTATAGGAGTATCACTGGCAGGTGCCGTTTTTTATCCATAGTATCATTATTACCAGTCCATTTAACACCCATCCCCATAAACCAGTAAATTAGACTCCACATCATTGCAATAGTCCAGTTGTGGATGCTCCGCGGCATGTGTCCCATCCCATTTTAGATTAAAGTTCTCTACGGGCCTCTGCACGTTGGATCCATATCCCCGTGTAAGCCTTCCAAAGGACCGGTTGTTCTTCTAACACCATGTTAGAAGAATAGCCGTGAAAAAGAGACACATAATAATAATAATAATATTTATTGGCATCAGACATTAGTACAAAGCTGTATACATATCTTAAAATTAAATGCTTTTGTTTGGGTTCAATAGATACAATTAGATCAATGCCCCCCGAGCTAGGAAATGCCTGTGTTACGGGAGACATCCTTCCGTCTTACAATCTGTTACAATATAAAAATAAACAGGGTTGATACAAGTTACTACAGGTAAATTCAAAAGTACGATGCCTTTAGGTGTGTGTGTGTGTGTGTGTGTGCGTGCGTGCGTGCGCGCGGTGACGCGACGGTGATAGTAACTTTCGATGATATACTGGATGCAAGATTAGGCACTTTGACTTTGTTATTACGGGTGATAATTACTTCGATCAAAAATATTTGCACTCTTAATATTTTATTTAAAATCACACACACGTCCACTCTCGGACAGTATTTGGACGGAAGGCATATTATTATAGGAAATATCTTCTTCTATAAGTTTGAGATAGGATTTTTTATATTATGAAAGTATTTGTGACATACGGCCATATAAACAAACAGAGTTTTCGCCCCGTCGCTTATGAGTTGATCGGATCAAAATGAGTTAGCTTGACTATACTGCCAAGCAACACGCTGACTCTACGCACACAGCTGCGCGTGCGTCAGTGTTAGTGAGAAAGCGCTGCATTTACCTAAACTTGGCGCCGCGGATTTGACGTTAACGCTCTTAAGCTGGGTTTTTTCAAGCAGACATCTTAAACTAACAGAAAGCAGTATAAATAAGTTGTTGGTTATTTATTCCAAAAAAATATTCAATAAAAAGTAATTGTAAAATATTTATGTGTTTTATTTCAAAATTATTTCTAGCGAAAAACCTGCATTAATTATTTTGTATTGACTTAGTTACGAGTAATTATTAAAATATAATTTAATTTTGATATTTTAATAAGATACACAAGGACAAATTGAAATATAGATTCTTAATTACATAAAGATATCAAGTAATAACATTAAACTATTATTAAAAAAATAATGTGCATGCTATATGGGTACGCGCGGCAACCCTAGCGTCGAATGCCACGACCTTGACCCCCTCGATAACGATGTTTATTAATAAGTATTACTAATATTTAAGTTATTGCCCATAAATTATGTTATCGCAAAAATATGCGGTGAACCAAATTTAATTATGGTTTAATTATAATTCATATATGTAAATGAGGTGTGTATTCAAGTGTTTACTTAATATTAATGTCTTTCCTTATAGGTTTGCTTTGAAAATTAAGTAAGCTTGTAATTTTATTAACCTTTATTAAAAATAATTGAAAGGAATGCTTGCCTTCAGAGGAAAATTTTGTCATATAAGGTTAGACTAGAATGTGGTTAGACACCCATGATATAAAAAAAATTGCAATCAAATAAATTTATTGAACAAAGTTATTGAATATAGAATCTGGGTTGCAACTGGGATAGAGCTGAAACGATGATGCCCACAGGATACCAAGTGTAAAATCCTTAGACCGTTTTTTTAACGCACTAATTATTCTGAAACTAATTTCATTTTTATACTAAGGTAAGTGCACCGGTAATGGACAGCGTACCAGTTATGAACATTATTGATTGAGTCCTAAAAAATAAGGATTCTACAACGCTTTTGTTACCTGGCAATATTTTACCACAGAGAAAAGGGATTAAAGTGTCAAAATATTGACAGCTGATGTATGTCTGTGGTTCAGTTTCAAACTGGTGGAAAGATAAACAGCACGTGTCACCAATGATATCGTTTTTTAAGTGAGTTTGATAGCGAGGTATGTTGCAGATGAGTTTTTTTTGACAATTCAATTAAGGTAATAATGAATAAATAATAAGTTTGTGGCTGAATTAACCTCTTTTCCAAACAATCTTAATTAAATGTATTGCAAACAACAACGTGGTTTGTTCTTTTTTTGCTATGTCCATGACTAGTACCTGTTATTATGACATGTCCTAGTTATGGACATTGTGTCGATTACTAGTGCAGGGCATTTTTTTAAAGATTTTAGTCGATTCTAGATTTATTTCTCGAAGTCAATGAAATATCTTTTTTCCATGACTTTATAAAGCTTTTTACCAGTAATGGACAGACGTGTTCATTACTGGGGTGTCCATCACTGGTTCATTCCATTACTGTAGGTACTACAAACAAGATCTTTCTTACAGTACTTTATTTTATGATTAATAAGAACTTTTATTTTAGAATACGTAATAGCAAATAAAATTTGTTTCTAAACAAACAATATTTTTATTTATTTGTATCTATCAAGTGTCTATCACTAGGTGTCCAATACCGGAACACTGTCCATAACTAGGTGTCAATCATTGGTGTATGACTTGTCCATTACTGGATAATTTTAAGCCAATTTTATTCGTAATTTTATTTTTATGGAAATTACTAGAATGAATGTAGTATTCTCTTATTAGATGCTAAAAAACCATAACCAACTTTATCTACAGCCATTGCAAGAATCGGCCCGCAACTTTTTTTTTTGGAAATTTTATACGTACTTCATCGATCTTAAACCGTCCATCACTGGTGCAGTTACCTTATGTACCTATTTGCTATTAGTTTAGCCCCTCACAAGTTAATTTATAGAATTCCATATTTTACAACAACATTGAAAAGGGAGCACCATGTGTAAGATATCCCATCGTTCCGACTTCCCCGGGACGGGCGCTCGCGACCCTTGCGCGAGCGCAGAAAAAAAACCGGCGCTCCACACCTGGCCGTAACCATAGAGATCAAATCACTACATGTTAAACAAATTATTACAACCTCATTTTAAACTTTATTAGTTACACAATAAGGACGAATTTTAATTGCAGTATGTTTGTGAACGAAAATTCGATGAAGCTCACACCGTCATCGATTATTCGTGTGAAATATAACGGTTTTCTTTTGTTGATATTTTGACAGGCAACGTTAGAAAAATGCGTGTTGTTTTACACCGGTAATTACGCATTATGTAATGTAAATAATAGATGCGTGTTTTTTTATGTACCTAAGTGCACCGTTTTTATGATGAATTAATGTTATTGAAAACCAACGCTACGAGGTTTTTGTATTGTTGACAGGTAGCATACAATTGGACAATGATTTTATTATGTAAACGTACCTATAGCTTTTCTGTGATTTCATAACTTATAACTCTTATAATTAAACGGTGTGTTTACAATAAAATTTTCCTTCCTGTCTAACATATAATTTTCATCCCATAAAAACAATAGAAACTATAAACCTACCCAGTACATTTAACTGAAGTAAAAATAGATAAATGTATTCCGCTAGCAGCTGCAAGTTAACCGATAGAATGCAAACTGCGAAGATACGTTATTTTCGCAAAAAATACTTGCACATACGAATCCCGTTCGAATTTCGTATTTGAATTTAGAACCTTAGACCAATAAAAAATTACTTAAACTAAAATAGTTTTTAGGGCTCCGTTGCCAAAAATAGCCAAAACGGAACCCTTATTGATTCGCCATGTCTGTCTGTCCGTCTGTTTGTCACAGCCATTTTTTTGGTTTGGAACACATTTCGCCGGGAGAGGCGCATACGCGTGCCATACCGCGTTCGGCCGACCGCGACCGTGGCGTATGAGGAACAGATGACACGCGACCGTTACACCAGGTGCACGTGCCCCCATATACTCACACGAGCATTTATGGACTACTAACACTTATAAAAAAGTAGGTGCGAAAGATAAGACTTTTGCAGACAGAAGTGCGATATTGTTTGAGCTGAAGGAGTAGAACAGGGTTAAGGAAGTAAATCATTTTTACACATTAGCGGCCATTTTCAATATTCGAACTATAGATAGATCTGTAGATTTTAGATTCGTGTTTGACATATTTTGTATGGAGCTTATGTCAAAAACTGTCAAAAACGAATCTAAAATCTGCAGATCTATCTAAAATTCGAATATTGAATTCAGTAGTAGATTGATATTTGTCCAATCGATACTTATTTGTATAGGTACATTTGATACTTATTTGGCCCAACGTTTCAATATGGTAGAAAGTATTTCACCTCCGGCCATTGAAGAAGGCTTTTATTTCACCTTTAATTATAAAATAGTTATGAGATATAGACCCATTACATATATCAATATAAGTAAAAATAATTTTAGGAAACTGGTCCATAAAGTCAAACTGCATAAATAACATACATAGGTACTTCTACATATGTGGAATAATGCATTATACGTACCAAATATCAGGCAGTCAGTTAAACTGAGTACAGTAAGTACTGAGAATTCAGATGTTTTGCATTCACCAAGTTAAAAGGTAAGCTATCCTTGACTTCGATTCATAGAAAGGCGCCTTCCTTGCTTGTAAAAATGCCAATGATTCGCCAAAAGTGTAATAATCGCGTAGCATCCCTTCTAAAATATTGTAACTGACTCGTTTTGAACGCCCATCAAGCATGCCATAATTGACCAACTAAATTAATATGCTCCGAAACTGAATAGTTACATAGACGAACTGTCGTTTTTGTTCCTCTCATCATCTCCTGAATACAAGAAAATATATTACAGCATTTATAGATTAATTTTTGGAAGCTTAATTTAGTATTTCTGACCAAACAGGTAAAATCAATGTTGACGCAATAAATTCCTTCAGATAATATACAGTGTGTAAAAGACCCTTAACAAAAACTGAAACCCCATATTACGAACATATTTTGCTTCGGCTACATACCTGGGAAATTACTGGTTCAGGAGATATTGAGGCTCAAAGTTGTATGGATTTTTTGTAATTAGGTAAAAATGCATTTACCCCGTCAACCTATTCTATAGATGTCCTATCATGCACCCATGGATTAATAAAGCATGGTATTTCGAAAATTGCACTCACGCATTTTTTATAGCGGCTTGAAAAAAGTGAATACTGCAAAAAAAGTCGTTTCCAGGTTTTATTTTGCTTAGTATGACTTGGCATGATGTCCAAAACGGGTAGACTTCGGCTTGTTGATAGGTCTTGTGACAACCTGTATACCCAACAAAAACACGGGTCTCACCAATCAGTTTCATTTTTTGTACCTTCTTTTTTAGGTTCTGTATGAAAAATAAATACGTAACTCGTGTTTTCTTAACGTAATTTCTGTATCGATGGATATGACTAGGTACATGTTTATAATCCAATATTTACACGATACACGATGATCTGCACTGGAGCGCAGTATTCGCCGATACTATTGTCATGCTTTCCAACCATTTCCCCTTATAAATATCGTATTATTTCTCTTTGGAAGTACGCAAAGATACTTCCGTTTTTGTCACTCTATTCGTCTCATAGTTTTTGCTTAAAGACCTCCTGTTGCGTCGTGGGGTCAGTAAAATCCCAACTTTTACCTCGTACACACTTTTAGTGGTTTTGATCTTGTTTACACGTAGTCATACTTAATTATGGAGTAAATACGATTTCCTAGAAAGTCGAATTTACGTATATTGTTCAGTTATAGGATAGGGAAAATAAATAGACAAATTCAAGTAGGTACGGATTATAGTTATGTCTCTTTTTATAATAGCGAATCATATCAAGACGAAAATACACTTAATTGACATCCAGAGTGTTCAATGTGGTTTTAAGACAATCTAACGTTAAGCCAGACTTCGGCAAAAGGAGATGTGGAGTCCGACTTCCACACCTGTTCAAGCCATGCATATAGTTCAATAATCTTAATATATAAAATCCTTGCGTTACTGACTGACTGACAGACACGCTACAGCCGAAACTATTGGGCGCAGGAAGCTGAAATTTGGCATGTATGTTCCTTGGGGACCGTAGGGGTGCGCTAAGAAGGGATTTCCCGAAATTCCCACGAGATCGGCCAAAACGGGTAAATTTAAAAAAATGCAGGCGTAGCTGCTGGCGTCCTCTAGTATATTCATATAGTTCTCATCATGGCATTGTATCTTAAGCCTACGTACATAAATATTCAATACCGTCCAAATGGATTACGCGCCGAATATCTTTAACCTCGTGAATATGCAAAGACAATTCTTTCAGTGAACATTCATTGTTACCATTGAAGTGTGACTAAATATATATACTTTTGTCTCTTTCTAGAATGTAGGAAGGTGTCGGGGGCTGTCATTCGAAGGTCCTTTGATAACTCCAAGGTTTTCACTAATATCATCATTTGTATGCAATTAATTTGCTTCGCACTCCTTTAGTATTTTATTTTGTGCAAGTATTTTAAATAAATATATAATTTATTGAGGATACCTAATATCATCCTTTTATTTCTCTCTGAGGTACAATCGATGTATTATATAAACACATTTGCTGTAATACGCAATAATAAAATAAGTAAGTAAAAACGCAACTTTTATCGTTGGACATAGTTTCTAGACAAAAATGTGGGCACAGCCGTTATCCCGCATTTTAAACGCAACCAACACACAGAATACAAAATTTAATACACTTCAAATATGTTTTAAACATGGAAACGGCTTCAGTTCTTCAAAGATATGAATTATTGAACTACTTACTTATAAATAAATGTATGTTTGAATATCGCTGATTTCCAAGATAGTTTTATGACAATTCGAGCATATTGCATTGATATTTGATACGATTAAAGACGCTGGCGCTGTTATTTTGTTGGCAAAGAATAGACCAACTTACTAGTGTGATCGACGAACTAGAATTCTGTCAAATCTATTTAGACTAGAAAGCAGACCCCGTGCTACAAGACGAAAGTCTTCAATACCGGGATAGCGCCAGAATAACGATGAACTTAGAAATAAATTGCTCTCGTGTCAAACCGTAATTATTCGTGATCTCGTTAAGTATCCTAATTTGCTCCAATTTTGTTATCAATGCAGCGAAAGTTACTAAATCATCTATAATGGGTAGGTGTAATTTGTATAAACTAACTTAAATAGGAAGAACGGTTATTTAAATATGATAATCGTGTCCATGGCGTATTTTCTTTAAAATATTCAAGGCATGCGGTATTTATCTTTCTTCGTGAATATCTGGTATTTATCTGTTTTCGAGAATTTCTGTTCTTTATAGAAATAGTCCTGCTTATTGTAATGTGCGATTTTTAAATATAATTAAAGAAAGATGCACAGTAAAAAATACTAGACACAATAGTAATATTTTAGTCAAAATGGTTGACTTTTTGATGTATTTGAAAATCTTAAGTTGAGAAAGTAGTAAAATGCTATATTTTTACTTTAAAATGGAACAAACACTATCTTGTAGTTAATAAGCTATTTGACTATGGTAAAAATAAGTTCTGTTGTAGTTTAGAGATATTGATGAATGCAAATAAAAGTTATTATCCAAAACACTAAAGACACTAAGTACCTATTCTGTTTCGACATATTTTATTGATTCTGGAACAAAACTTGAAATAGTTATTTGTGACGCATTTGTAAATGCGTTTTAATTGTAATAATTAGTTTAATACTTAGAACATTTCGCAATAGATCTAGCTAGGCGTGTTGGAGCTTGTATGCTAATTGTGACACTTAAAATCCTACTGCAAATTAAGTACCTACTTACCTACCTAGGCATACATAGAATTCATGAAACGCTGAGCCGTTTCAGAATTAAATTATACGTTTTAGCCATTTTAGAATTAGTAAATTATCTTTCTATATGTGCTTTGTCACGAGCGTTTATTGAGATATTGGTCCATGACAAAGAGAGAACTAGAAACTCTGAAATTACAACCTAAGACCATTAAGACAATCTGCCTCGGCGCAGGAAATTAAGGAGTTCAGACCCCTCGTGAATTGGGAACAGGGTCAAAAGGAGATGAGGAAAATATGTTTGGAATGTCATCTCACTGATGACAATTTTTGCCACAAATATATTGTACACAAAAATTATTTACGCAATACTTACTGTAAAAACATTTTTCAGTTATATACTCGTAACAATATCACATTTTTTTGCATTCTAAACGTTATTTTGTAAACTAATATTCTACCACATTCACACAACACCATCTAGTCCCAAACTAAGCAGAGCTTGTACTATGAGTACAAGACAATGGATAAACATACATACATAATTATAAGTACATAGAAATCTCAGACCAAGACAAAACATCCATGTTCATGCACACAAATGTTTGACTTGAGCGGGAATCGAACCCGCAACCTTCGGCGTAGCAGTCGCTTACACTCCCGCTGCGCCAACCGGTCGTCTAATTGGTGACAAGGATATTATTGTTAAAAATTAAATTATCACCACTTACTAGGCTTAAAAGTACTTAGTAACAGTTTACCAGTTTACTAATTTTCGCCCTTTGTGTTAATCAGTTTTTGTCCTGTTGCTCTTAAGACGCCAGTAAAGGCAACAACGGAATCTTACACACTGTGTGACCGGACGAGCATTTCACCGGATTTTCTTCACCATATAACTAGGTACATAATAAAATAATAGTACTTACTTATCATATTGCGAAATTTTGAAAGTTTGTCAAAAAATGGTTTCATCGGAAGTGTCGTTTGATCTAGATATTAACATCAATATATTTATAGCCAAGTAAGCGCTTATTTATTGTAATCAAGTATGGAAATGATAGTACCGTCACAAATTATCATTTTATATACATATAGGATATAATCATAGAAGGCAAAAGCATCCTGCTGACATAGAAAGAGCCGTGTGGCTTAACTAAAGGAAATATAAGATCAATTACAATCTGATCGTGAGTTATACAATCAGCACCTAATGTTACATAGGCAGTAGTCTGTACTGTACCTATTTCTAGTGCAGGTGTTATACCTGTGAATAGTATCTCTTTATCTGCTACTGTATAAAATACAGGCAGCGATAGCCGGGTTCGAATCCACGGCGCGCACCAATGACTTTTCGGAGTTATGTGCGTATTGAATTGTTAATTATCGCTTGTCCTGTGCCTCGGATAGCACGTTAAGCCGTCGGTCCCGGTTGTCATGAAGATCTTTGACAGTCGTTACAGGGCGTCAGTACCTTCTAAATAAACTGACACTAGTCTAAACCCTTCGGGTTGTGGAGGTCAGACAGGCAGTCGCTCTGTGGAAAAGCTAATATTCAGCCAAATCCGGTTAGACTAGAAAGCGGACCCCAGATTGAAAACTGGGATAACGCTAAGAGGATGATGATCTGCTACTGTAATGCTAAGTAGGAAAATATGTAGCACAGCCATTAATAAATTATAATCATTATAAAGAAATGTATAACAATGAGCATGACCTCTCCTTGTAGTTGGGTAAAACCGAATTCAAGTTTAGTAATACTTAATTGCAGTAAATAGTCCTTAAAGTCAATAGTCGGTATTACTGGAGCACTGTTGCAAAAAGCGCACAGAATGTCTTATTTCCCTAAAAACAACATCGAGGATGGGAATCAGTACTGCAGCACAAACGAAAAAGAAACAATCTTTATTATTTAAAAGAAAATAACCTTGTATCACTTGTATACAAAACAGTGTCATATATTCTTCTCAATTTATCTGTATTAATTATATTATAATAAACTCATCCTTTTAAGAAACCAACTTCAAACCTAAAAGGTATCCATAAGATAAAAAACTACGCTTGCAAAACGGTAACAAGACACGTACACATGAAAACAAAACTAACACATACTTGGTAGTACATACGTATAGATAAATGGTTAGTTATCAATCAGTGCCAACGTAAAGAAAGATATGGGCTGACTAATGTCCGGTAATGTGTATTTAGTTGTTACATTACAGCTATGAATCAGATACGTACCTAAGTTGACTCAACGACCGCAAATCTCGGCCGACTTATGAATACGGCTAGAAGTACATCAAGATTTAGAGACAGGTGAAATATTGTTTAGAGATATTTTATCTGTTAATAGAAAAATTGCTCCAAGTGACATGGGGATTAAATATGAGTGGTATTTGTACAAGAACTGTGTTTCAAAGTTTCGCGGAAATATCCATCATCCCGTAACTGGGCTGGTGTAACCTATGCTAAAAGGTCGGGAGAAATAGATGGTATGTCATATTCTTTTCAATTAATTCTGCGTTATCAGCAGAAATGTCGTCGGAAAGCAATAAGTAATTTCAAATGAAATATTCAAAGAAAATGTTGCCATAAACTCATAAGATCAAGTCAAGGTAAATCAATCAATTAAAAAATAATACAGTCCAGTTCAACTAACGTCGTTTTATATGTATCCATCTGCTCACGATTTTATTTGACTTCTCAATGCCAACCGGGTTATTATTTTCGGTACATCGAAGGGGAGAATCACAGTCGATGTGTGAACGCCCTTGCATTTTGTGCACAATAGCCTCTGCAACGGTTTTTAACATCTGCCCGGCCTCACGGAGACTTTCGTGATATGCCATTATTATTATTTCCAAAGCACGCGTCAAAACACCTTGGATTGTGTTTTACTACTTTTTCCATAAACTATTGTAAGCAATCAACACAATAGGCATACCAAATTCCCATGACTATCAAACAAAAACAAAACAAACTTTACATACGAGATAATTTGGCCTCGAACCCCGGCCGTCACGCGTCACGGACTCGCACCTCTGATACTCCTCATAATGGACCAAGACATTACGTCACACTCACACCGATCATTAAACCCTACAACTAAGACGTTCCCACGAGTCATTTACCTATCGATTTGTTTTTTCTTTTCAGAATGTCCAATTTTCAACGAACGCGCAGCAAGGTTTGGTGGGGTGACTCACCGCAGAACCTAGGAAGTCCGGTTGCCCAACGCGAATGGAACGTAAACCGAAACGATTGGGAGCCACAGCTGCCTCACTGGATAGCCAATCCGCCTGAGCAACCAAGGAACAATAGCGTCGAAGATATTGTGCAACCTGTAGTGCAGATAAATCAATGGCCTCTGCGTCACGGCAGCCCCGGCAGTCATAAAAGTCAAGATTCTGGCTTCTCAGACTCGGACAGCTCGCCGCCACCGTCTCAGTATTATCCGTCACCAGAATCAAGCGACAGCAACAAATCGTCGAGCAGCGGCGACTCAAACAACAATCAAAATATTACGGTAAAACAAGCCGGTGATTTACAAAACACGCCGCCGGGCCAAGATGTTTGCGATGCTCGCCTGCCCGACAATGTTAGTTGTGGCATGCCCACGCCGAAGCCGCGACTCCGTAGCAGCAGTGTCATACAGACTCCATACGACTTGCAGAAGTATTGTGAAATACATCATGACGAAGAACATATGGAACTGCTGAAAGATAAAGACGCTGATAATATAAATTTAAATAAAACGGAACCAAAGTATCCGGCTCCGAAAAATATAAACAATCCAAAATCAAATAAAGAAAACTCGAAAAATGTTTTAAATAACAATGTGAGTAGTAAGGCTAAGTCTAAAGTCGATAATAAGAAAGATGTTAACGTTTCACCTCCGAGTAATCTAAGTAAGAAAGAAAATAACACCCCAAATAAAAGTGCAATACAAAAAGATACCAAAGAAGTACCAGTTAAAAACATTAATATTATAAGTCCCTCCAAAAAGTATCCGGTCAAAAAATCGTTTATATCGAGTACAGATAGTGACAGCACCAAAGTTATTAAACTAGCAAAAGTGAAGGACTTGGAGACTAGTAAGAATAAATCAGAAGAGAGTTTAGAATATTTGAAATTAGAGGATAATAACCAAATAGCGGTAATCAACCAACCGAGAAATCGCACGCCGATATCCAACGTGTCTTACGTGCCAACAGAAAAGACGACGCCACCGAAAGTAGAGTACAACCGTAGTCTATCAAATGAAGATAACCTCCCAATATCAACAACACCCAAATTCCAAAGAAATAGACTGAACAAATCCCTGAACTTCGAAGCCCAGAGGTTAGACCAACAAATTCTGGACATTCAAGAAGGGTATCATTCTTTAGGCTATATCGACGAAGACGCTGTACCAAATGAAGACATGTCTTACGATATGGAACAAATGCACAAGCCTGCTAAGGCTATTCTTGGCAAAAACATTATGGACAGTCTTCATCTCAAACCGAACAAGAAAGCGGGGCCTAAAGCTAAGCAGCGTATGGCGACAAAATCAGATAAGGCAAAGGATATGTTCAGAATATTTCCAAAGAAGGAGAGGCCAACTGCTGTCGATAGTCGTGCTGGTGGGCATTTAGATGGCAGTAGGGTTCCATCTTTAGGTCTCCCTAGAGCTAAAGATCAGGATTCTTGGGTTATAGTTGGATATCCAGAAAAGGAGATGCTAATACCTCACTACAACGAGAGGTTAGTAGGCACAGAAAGTGATAATGCTAAAGCGAAGGAAAAACAAGAGGAAGATTATCTGAAAAGACTCACGCCTCCTCCACAATTCCAAGACAAACAGAAAACTCCTTACGAGACCGACTCTAAGACGAATAAAAATTTAACACATGATTCAAAGAGGGAAAAGTTAAAAGGCGAAATGGATTTCGTGGATGTACAGCTAAATCTGGCGTGTACATCCACACCAAAGATGTTAACACCACATGAATTCATGGACATGCCACAGAGTGATACAAAAACTACTCGGAGAGTCAATCTACTAGAAAACTTCAACAGTGGGTAAGTGTATTACTGCTTTTCCATGAAACTTTATTGTCAAACTAAATTCAGACACTCTCTTCATAAAAAGAATTAAAGTATTATGAGCAAGAGCTTAAATATGTCGATAAATCAATAATGCCTGACCTTAAAACAGCAATTAGATGCCGCTTATTCAATTGTCGATGTAACCCTAAGGTTAATTGCTAAGCTAACGAAATCTTATTAGTTTATATAACAAAGCCTCCTAAATATTTGCCTGAACTAAATAGGATTAGACTAATAGAACATGAAATAAATATTTGAACTATAGAGTAGTCGACTAATTTATAGACACAAATATACGTAAGATACTAGACAAAAATATACACAACTAGAGGACGCCAGCAGCTACGCCTGCATTTTGTTAAATTTACCCGTTTTGGTGGATCCCGTGGCAATTTCGGGAAATCCCTTCTTAGTGCACCCCTACGGTCCCCAAGGAACATACATGCCAAATTTCAGCTTCCTGCGCCCAATAGTTTCGGCTGTAGCGTGTCTGTCAGTCAGTCAGTAACGCAAGGATTTTATATATTAAGATTAACAAAAAGATACTAAATGAAGTATGCTCATTCATCTCTTTATTGAAAAACTATACGTCAATCGCCAATTAATAACTATGTAAAAAAGAAGTAAATGTGAGTATCTGTGCTGAGATCATCTTTTTCTAAACAACAATATTTAAAGTGATTTGCGTCATATTATGTTCTTAAAGTATTTGGTAGTATTTTATTTTGTTGACGTAAAAAACATTTGGTCTACTACCCTACTTAGGCGACAATGTTCTTTTTAGTAGACTTCTAAAACATTAGATAAGCTTACAAAAAAAGCACTGACAGTAATCACATCATGCCGTCAGCGCTCACTAGACTGTAATTGCACTTTTTCTAGCAGAAGCTCTAGATAATACCATGTCATTACTGTAGCGGTAATAACAACGTTAGTAACACAGAAATGACACCAAGATTATCATCTTCGTAATCATTAAATATGCGTAGTTTACATGTAACTAAGTGTTAGAAATAAAATTTAAGAAATGCCTTAAAATAATATAAAAATGTGTAATAATGATTAAAGGTTTCTTCAGTTTAAATATATTTGCAGTTAAATACTTAAATTTGCTCATATCACATCATATGTAAAAGTTACTAGAAAGTGACAACCGACACCGTTCGTCCATTAGGTAACTGCAGGTTTTGAGAAAACCTAGACTTTAGTTCGCGTTCTTTTCATTCAGGAAATGGCATGACTTTTTAGATCGCGTAATTTCTACAAACTCTTAACGTACAATTTTAAAATCTAGCAATAAGACACAATCATCATTCAAAAAGCCACAAGCTTCAGAGCAATCCATTAACATAACCTTCTATTTCAGGTTAGTACTAAACAACCAAAACGAAATCCTCTACCGGGAGCGTTCCATCGACCAGACTTCCTTAGAAAGGCTCTGCGAAAGGAAACCCGAGCCGGTTCAATACTGGCTGTGTGACCTAGTGGGGTCTTGTGAGAATGAGTGCATGACTACACTGCAGAGCAAGCCCTTGGGTGCTGAGATGAAGGCCTTGGTGTCAGCCAGCTCGGCAACGATCACGGGCAATATCAAGAAGGTGCAGACGCATGGACAGATTATAGTGCATCAGTATAGTGAAGTCTTGAGGTAAGGACCTGGTTTATCTTACTTTGATTATAAACGCGCAATGTTTGTAAGGATGAGTGCTTGTTTCTTTTTCTGGCAAAAACTACTCAACGGATTTTAATAACATTTTGCAGTAAATTACACAAATGCTTCCATTGCTACGATTACTGACACTGTTGGAATCCTGATTAAGAAACATATGACGAAGTTATAGTCAAATGTACCAAGATATTTTACCACGTATCTATAGAAGTTGATATTTGAAGAAGGCCACGCCATGTCGCTTATCCATTAGTGACTTGAACCTTAGTTTAACTATCGTGTTTATTTGTATTGCCCTATGCACAATTCAAGTTTCTCGAAAGTCAAAGTGGTTTTAAACTAACAACAACAACTTTCTTTCTATACATTTTTAATGAAGTAAACAATTTTAAATAATACCAATCAGCAAATTAAACAATTAAGTTTGGAAGGTTGCTTCACGTTTGCTCAAGACGAAATTGTTAACTGAAAGTAGAAAAATACCGGTGTAAATATAATCGGTTGCATCAAAAATGTGTTCTTGGAGTCCGGAGTCCGCAAACTGTTTAAACCAGATTTAACATACATAATATTAGCTTATCCAAAGAGCGTCTGTCGTCTGACCTCTATGACTCAAAGGGATAGCGATAGCAGACCAGTTTCAGATCTTTAAGGATACTGACTCTCTATAACGACTGTCAAAGACTTCGTGACAGCCTCACGTGCTTTCTGAAGCACGGCAAGCGATAATACTCACATTATGTAGAGCAGCTTCGAAAAGTCAGTGAAGCACGCTATGAGCTTTAGCTCAGTAGCCTCTGTATGGCAGTCTGTTGGTATACTGGTATCTAAATATAGACAAGTATTCCACCCATATTACGCAACAACAAATCAACCAAACCATTTCCACATTCTAACAAGGAAACAAGATTTCCCACTGCATTACCATACGCACTCGTGACTATTACTATTCAAAACACTTTCACGGTAATTTCTCCGCAGGCAAATCGAAGCTGGCAAGACGAGCGAGGAACAAATATGTCTGTTAGTTGCTAATATAAACGAATTTGTATTAGCACATAGCATTACTTTAAACACCAAACCCCCTGGAGAAACGCCCGAACGGTGGGATAAGATCAAAAAGTCTCTGCAACTGTACCTACAGAAGCTTATAGATGTGGGAGAAGATGTTAAAGTAGAGTTGAATGAAAGCAATCCGGAATGGAGCCTGATTCTGAAGCATTTGGATACCTTGATTGAGATCTTCCTTGAAACTACTAAGGCTGTTCTTGTGCAGCAGATGAAGGTAAGCAAAAAAGGTTCTTAGGCATTCATTTCATGCATACTAGAGGTATAGGTCGGTTCATGAAAGATGACCACTGCGCAGAAATAATTTTTTGGGTCCCCGTAGAGGTGCGGGGTGAGGCGCGGATGGAATGCCAATAACGTGGCTCCGTTCTTGACGCATTCCCTAAAAGCGTCAAGAATGGAGCCACGCCATTGGTGCACGAATGTACATATGCGCGACGGCCGCCATTTGTGGTCAACTTTCGTGAACCGATCTATATTCTTCATAAATTTCTATAAAGTAAGCCTTTGATATTAAATAATGAGATAGAGATTAGAAAATATAATGAAGTCGAACTTCAGTATTTTATCTAAATCGTATGTGCATATGTAAAATTCTTGACTTTCTGATTGACTGTCATACAACGCACAGACAAAACTATTGGGCCCAAGAAGCTGAAATTTGGCATTTTAGTTCCTTGGGGATAGTAGGGGTGCAGACAGTTCAACGACAACCCAACCTACTAGACACCTATGACCTAATGTTTTCATTTCTACAAACAAACAATTCTGTCAAAGCGGTGAGGTATGCGGGGCGACGGGGGGCTACAAAAATGCATTCTAATTCATAAAGTAATATATATAGTCTAAGTTCTAATTGGCCGGTTCAAATTTGCGGTACGTCATAATTCATAACTAGTGTTGGGATTGGTCTAATGTAAGACGTATAAGTCTAACGTGTTGTCAGCAAGTGTTCGCCTTACGTCTGCCGTCTAGTAGGCTGGGTTGTCGTCGAGACAGTCTAGTAGTCTAATATACGAACACCTATAATAAGTATATTATTATGAATCATATAAATGCATGCATCATGACATGCATAAAGCTGGGTTAGACTTCGTCATTCGGATCCGCATACCGAAAGGATGAAATCGAAGTTCTCCATAGGTGAAGCTGAATTTAAAAAAATTATAGATCTTGCACATAATTTAGGACTCAAACTGATATAGAATTAAAATACACCATCCCTCTGTACTGTCCCACGATAAATCATTTCTTATGAATCGTGTGTGATTTATGTGACAGCAAATACTAATATCAAATAATTATTAGGTATAATAGTATTGTTTACTTCTCTCTAGACACAATACACACGCTGTTTAAAATATGAGCTAGGTTTCTTATAATGATTTATCGTTACGAAGATAATAATTGAAGTTTCGAAGTTAAGTGCGTATTAAATTGTTAATTATCGCTTGCTAAACAGTGAAGGAAAACATCGTGAGGAAACCTGTATGCCTGAGAGTTCTCCATGGTGTTCTCGAAAGACATGTGAAGTCTGCCAACCCGCACTTGGCCAGCGTGGTGGACTATGGCCTTGCCCTTCTCATAGTGAGAAGAGGCCCGTGCCCAGCAGTGGGACAGTAAAGGGCTAATGATGATGATGATGATGAATATAATAATGCTAAAGAAGCGCTTTGTTTATAAGTTCAAATCTTTGGAACTAGCGTCGCCGTCGGATTATACAAATATTTTTGTTTATGATAGTCACATTCATGAGGCAGGCTATTTATTTATTTCATGAGGTTATTTAGCAAAACGCTAAGTTTTTAGTTATTTTTCTATTGATATTCGTAAGGCCAGTCATTTGCGTTTATCAATTGCCATACCTTACGCAATGTATAATTAATCAAAAACCATATGCAAGTGAAACCTGGAGCACAGCTAGTTTCATAACAAAAGCATTATCTGCAACTATAATAAATATTATAATAAGAATAAATAGCTCGCGGTATCCAGTGTGTCTAGTTATACGGGTTCGATACCCGGGCTCGACAAATATTTGTTACGCAGCTGATACGGCTAAGTTATTTGTATTCATTATTCTCGTTATTGCATGTCTCATGAATTGCATCAACATGCATTCATGTGCTCAAGAATGTCATTTTATCGTAAGTAGGATAGGTTCCTCAAATAGTTCAACGATTATTGAATCAATCGAATTATTTATTTATTTATTTATAACTTTATGCACAAAAAAAATGTACAAAGGCGGACTTAATGCCAGAGGCATTATCTACCAGTCAACCTTTGGGTGATGCAGAGAAACATGTAATAGGTGCAGTTCTTTAATAAATATGAAAAAAAGCAAAGACAGAAACCTACATAATAATAAAAAATATAAACTGATACCTAATTACCTAATATAGGTAAACACATAGATAAATATATATATAAAATAAATAAACGATGAAAACCTATGACGATTCAGTTAGTGCGTTTAAATAATTCTGCCGAACTCTAGTTTTAAACGTAAAACGGTTAGTGGACATCCTGATATCAAGAGGGAGAGCATTCCAAAGAAGGATAGATTGTATGTTAAAGGATGAATGGACTAGGGTAGAAGTGTGAGAAGGGCAAAGAAGCAGAAGATTATTAGAGGAACGTAGATTTTTCTCATGTTGACTACATAGAAATTGAAAATGGGAAGTTAAATAGACGGGCGCACAAGGAGAGTGCAGTAAAGAAATATGCCAATAGCAAAAAGATTGATAATACGGAATTTTGGTGCCGGATCTAGGATTTTAGTTTCGGTGGGTAGGTTTTATCAAGGGCTCACTAAAAATACTAAAATGTCGATTATCTTATGGGACTAGCTTGAACCCCTTTAGATACGGCCCCTCTTCCCTTGCTCCTGACCGAGTTTCTCTGATGGAGATTTAGAAAGGACTGACAAACGATTTTGTTATCTAATTGGCCAAATATTTCCCTTACCCTGCCTAACTTTCTGTCTGAAGTGTCAATATTTTCGAAGGTGCTGACTCGCCGTAATGACTGTGACAGTCAAATATCTTCATGACAGCCGGGACGAACGCGTTCTTTGAAGCACGGGACAAACTATAACTAATTATTTTAACGGCTATCTATTGCGCCCATCAAATAAATATAATTAATATTTTCTTCCCACAGACGCTAGTATCAATCATTGAAGAGCCGCCGTCAGACATGATTCTCAAAAGCACACTGACATCTATCGGCCATCTCGCAATGCTAAGCGACAACACAGAAAGCGCTCTGCACGAGAAATGCACGAAAATAATGAAAAACATCACGGAGTTGCCATTTGTTGACTGTGCGGTGCCCAGGGCATTGCTGACGGCGATCATTGAGTCTAATAAGAGTTCGATAAAAGCGCTGTCGTTGAGGGCGCTAGCGACTGTCTGCGTGAATGGGGATGCTGTCAAACAGTTTGAAGAGGTGAGCTGCTGTTCACCATGACTAGACTGACGTCTGGCTGGGTTGCTGTTCTAGTGATTAGTGACCCTGTCTGCTACGTCGGGGGTAGTGGGTTCGATTCCCACCTAAGGCAAATCTTTGTGGGATCAACACGATTATTTGTCTGGACGTAGTTATCTATAATATCTATAAAACAATTTGATCAAATAATATTAGATGACAGAGAAGAAGATTAATGACAAGAATTTATTAATTTATTTATAAGTAAACAAATTATCCTTGATCAACAACTATGTTGTTCACTTTTTGTTCCATAACTCTCAAAACAAGTTTAATAGAACCGCAATTTTCCTGGGCTATTAAAATATGATTGTTTATAATATTTCCATTAGCCAATACGCACTAAGGTAAGCGGTTAAAGTAGGTAAATACGTATTTGTTGAGGAAAAGCCCTCTTTGTTTATACATAATTCCATACTATAAAGACCTAGATTCAAAGCAAAAGGTAGTTATTTGGCATCAGCGCACCTTGTAAAATACTTCTGCACTTTTCGAACTGGGATATATTAATTCGCAGGTTTGATGACCGTGTTTGATATCCCCATTGGTGTAAAAACTCCAAACCCACTTTTTGCCACTCGTGTTTTGGGGCTCTCGAAAATTCAACCTATGAAATGAACCCAGGTTACGGTGATAAAACGCTGTCACGTGGCATTAGGTAAAAAAACATTCTAACCAAATATCACGTTATGAACGTACAGCGCCACCCAGAAGACGGTGTAGTAAACAGCCGGCTTTAATTGACTCGTAAAATAGCTATACAAGCGTACCTTTGATTTTTAGGACCAAATAATATTTTTAAGTATTATACTACACCTGTTTGTGTATGTTAATGTTATAAAATTAATATATTTTCGTTCTCTCCAGGGTGGTGGCATTGAAATCTTATCAGACATACTTTCGGACCGTAAAAACCCTGAGCCGCAGATGCGCGAAGCCATCACAGTGTTGACTCAGATCACTGCGCCTTGGTTGAGAGGACATTACGACATGACACAACTACATTTGTACTTAGACACCATCGTGGAAAATATTACCGGTAAGTTGTAACAACGCCATCTATTGTCCGGGACAGGTACTAAGTAGTGGCATCTGTTGACGAAATATAGAACTACTGCCGCTGACAATTTTAGTTACTGTATTGCCATCTAGCGCTTGTCGCTTATAACTAATACTAGCACTAAAATAATTTGTTGGAACATTTCGTGGCTTAGTTTCGGAACAAATTCTATCACTACTGAGCAAGCATGCGTTTAGAAAATGTATGGAAATTTGTTCATATCAACGAACGACTTCAAAAGCCATCCATTAGTGCCCTCATTCGGGTACTAATGGATTCATTAGACTTAAAAATTCATCGATGCCTAAATAATCGACCTTGGAGTAGGGACAGTTTTGTGTCACTAGACATGGATTTGCGCTTCTGATTTCTCAACTTTTGAACGGTTCTGCTATTGCAATTTTAATGGTCTAATCTTTAATTCACTATTTTTGGAAACCAATGCCTAGCTCCACAGTTCTTCTAAATATTCTATTTTCTCTTCCAGGTATTGTCTCCCGAACTGAATGCTGTCAACTCTTACTACTCTGTACTGCATGTCTTGTGAATTTAGTGCGAGAATTGGAGTTAGAACGAAAGGAGGAAGATATCAAGTCAGACATCGTCGAGGTGTTTGAGAAACATAGGACTGTGGAACGATTGTTGGAGGCTGTGAAACATAGAGGGCCGAATATCTCTGTGTTTCTGCAGGTTGGTTTCAAGTTTAAATACATTTAATACAATTAATCCGGCCAAAATTCATTTTTTGTCTGAGCTTGTAATTTAAATTTTTCGCTTTGGCTAAGTGGTTTACTTAAACAGAATCAGTGGCGCAGTCGTCGGTAGGCGTCGACGCGCGGGCTTCGCATCATTATTTTGGGGTATTTTATTTTACCAATAGGTAACTATAACTGGAAATTACATTAAATATAGAGTCAAAAGTGGATTTTTAAGTATCTGACTTAAATATTTTTGACTCTAGAGTTAAAAGGGTCTTCCAAAGTTGATGTTGCCGACGTCCTCATTTCTCGCCACTGAATGCAATACGTACATATATGAGTACCTTACCTAGGATCCTTTAGTGAGGGCTTGGTTCCCTTAACCCTTTGGCGGTGCACCATACTTTAAACTTATCATATTTTTTATAAAATAAATCTCATTTTTCTAGTAAGTAGTTAACAAACGGCTTCTTTTTGTTCCAGGAACAAACCGCATCTCTCCTAGCGTCTCTGGCCCGGGTACCCCGCTGTATCCTGCAGCTGTCCCGAGTGTCAGCCGCTAGCGTGGCGCTAGTGTGTTTCACGCGCGCATCCCCGGCCGTGGGCGCGCGACTGGCGGAACTGCGGGCGCAGGCCAGACTGCACTGCCACGCCGCTGAGGCCATCGCTAGGTAAACACATTAGCAACAAAAAATAAATCACTATTTTGTACCTAGCTCATAAAAATTGTACCTCCTTTAGAACAAAATTATGATCAGTACAAAATAAAAATAGAATCCTCTCGTGCTGATTTATCTCACTCTCCCTGTCTCTTTCCTTCTTTTCCACTTCAAATACTATAATATTACAAATGTATCAGTTCCCAAAGTCAAACTTATTCATAAGTGCTCAAACTCGAACATACCTCAACTCGAACAAAACCAACAATCTAAGAACCTAACTAAATATTAACCTTTACCTTCACAGGTTATCAGTAGTGCCCGACATATCACACCAAATCGTCCAGTTAGAAGGCGTTCCCAACCTTACCAAGTTAGTAAGGCTGCAGCGAACCCGGCCTCATCTGGACACGAACCCGGACCAAACCCTCATACACTGCCTCAAGGCACTCAGGACGATATACAAACACCATCCTGAAGCTTTCGACGACCAAAAAGATATCGACGAAATGGTCCGACCACATTTAATGGAGTCATTAATGCTGTTTTCGGCGAAGCAAGAAAGCTATGTTTAAATTGAGAACCATATTTTTTAAGTCTGACGTCTGACAATCGTGTACTATGACGTCACACAGACAAAACCTTTTTGAAAAAAGAAAATTGTATATTGAGTTTGTAACGTCTTTTGTCTATGAATATAATAGAGTGAAATGTGACGTCACATATTTGTGAACTATAATTTCATAGAGACGTCTTGTTTTTGAAAAAGAGTATTGTTTTTTGATTGTATAACGTCTTTTGTCTATAGATATAATGGATACAATGTACACGTTTGATGATCGACAGGTATTATTTGGACTTCGTAATCTAGACTTATCTAGATTAAATGTATAATATCTCGAATATAATTCATTTTATAAGCCTAGAGACTGAAAGTACTGATAAATTAACTTAATAAGTATGGCTTTCCTATAAACTTTAGTATTCAACATTAAGTAAATTGATTTACGCGTTAGACTATGTAAATAGCCGATTCGGTACTATTGCTTGTGAAATTAAATCGATTGTAAAATAGACTGTGAATTAATGATATAATCGATTACATGTGAATTCGACAAATGAAATAATTATGCCTAAATTGTTTGACATCGCAATTTTTGCGTTTATTTGAGCCTCTACTTGGCTTCATATATAAACATATAACTTAATGTATTCCATACAAGTTTGCCATACATTCTACTATGTAAAGGTATTATTGTATATAAATATTAAACTACTAATTAGGATTGGTCACGTAATATATCCCACCACGGCGCTAGTGTCGCAGCGAACTTTCATACATTTTGTACTGAAATAATTATAGTTCCAAAATCTGCCGCAAGTATTCCGTGACCTATTCTAGCAGTAGACATTGGCTTTGTAAATATGCATACTTATTACTTTAAGTTTATTACTATTTATCTTGAATAGTTTAGTCCAGAGGCCATACTATCATGAAATTACTTGCTAGTCTCTAATGTATGTTTAATATCTTTAGTTCTAAGAACTTTAATACAATAAACTATGTGAGAATCATAGAATATTGCAGACGTATAGTGGTTTTACTACATAAATATATGTATTTTATTGACTGTATACATGGTACTCGTCAAGCTAAAAACTTTGACCTTTGAACCATTCTTATGGTGTCGAAAATATTTATCAAAATCGCACAGAGGGTCTAGTACGAGTTTGCACTGGATCGTCACGGTGGACGATAGCCTAGTCGACGGGAACAATTTCCATACATTTTCTAAATGCGCCCCCTAGCGGTCTCTATCGATCGCTACTCTCCGTTAGGGGCGCTTTTACAAAATGTATGGAAATTGTTCCCGTCGACTAGGCTATCGTCCACCGTGACGAATCGAGTGCAAACTCGTACTAGACCCTCTGCAACTGTTAAGCTTGACTTGGCGCTGTATGTACGCATCATAAAGCAGTTTTACGTAATTTCACTACCTTGTATACGAATTGTAAGTTTACATTGAAAATATTTATTTCATAGAAATTGCATATATCGCTAGACATTCCAGCATTATTTTTAAATATTTAAAAGGTGGACTGACATATTCATTTTTCATCCAGCGCCTAAGCACTCCTATCTACTTAAACACAGTAATATTACAGCACTGATACCACCATTAATTTATATCGCTAGTATAAGTACTAGGTATTATACCAGTATGTGTATGTTTGTAAAGAGATCGCGATATGTGGCGTCCAGCCCTTCTGTTATCTGTTTAAAATAAAGTATATTATCAATTTATGTGTGAAGTTTCATTTGTAGAAGTAAATATTTGCGCTAGATTACTTCTTCATATAGATACTACGTGCTAGAGGCGCTTTTTAAATGAATAAAACTTTTCCCGTCGTGAAATTACTCGCAAGTCCAGCAACTAGATCGAACATGCACTTGACCTCTGGAGTATACAACTATGATAATAGGTGGGGGATGGATAATCGGAAAGGGATAATATAATCGCTTTGGTACCATGCATATTAGCATTTTGGTGCCTTCATTTAACAATGAGAAAATCCAGAATATCCAGTGTGAATTTTCTTTCAGAAATACAAGTTCCTTTACATAGCTGCTTATGCAGGTAAATCAAAGGGATATAACAATAAAAGAGGAAACATTTCTGAAATTCATTTATACTTAAAATTAAAGTTCTTATTTTACAACAAGCACCAACATTGATCACTTATCATCCATATGATTGTTTAACATTTTTTGAGTGGACTATGTCCACAGTTGTTTCATGACATTGCCTTAGATCTAAATCGTACACACCCAAACAAAATTTGTTTTCAGGCGCTTTGAAGAAATCTAGGCCTCTTCCTATTTTTATAATCCAGCCAGAACTTAATCTGAAATTAGAAAAATTTGCTTGTAAAAACTTTTACATATATCTTCTTCACGCCTTTTATCCCCGAAGGGGTAGGCAGAGGTGTATTACACACCCACACTTCGCCAGATATGTTTCGGTCCCAATGTAATAGGGGGTGAGCCTATTGCCATCTACCGGGCACATTGTTAAGCGAGCGATAATTAATATTTTTAATACACACATAACTTCGAAAAGTCATAGGTGTGTGCCTGGGGTAACTGGGGATCGAACTTGAGACCATCGTCTCGGCAGTCCGTTACCACTGGGCTATCGCCGCTATAACTTTTACACAATACACAGATATATAGCTGATATGTATATTTTTTTAGTTATATGAAAAACAATTATAAATAAGAAAAAGTTAGCCTTTGTAGTAACACCTAAATTAGTCATGCACTATTTAAAGCTAGCTTTGCAAGGTGCACAAGGAATACCTAGATTTGAATAGATTTTATAGGTCATATTTTTCCCATACATGTGATAAATGGCTTCTTAATCACAGAACAGTCTTCACATCTCAGCTGTTGACTGATTAAAATATATTCACAATGAAATAGGTACTAAATATGATATAAACAAATAAATACTTACGTAATCTGCCTGTCATGTAATGTATCTGAATATTTAACAGACAGTTGTACCCTGTACTTTGATAAATCATTTGATAAGTTCATGAACCATTCCCTCTGGTCGCCCTCAGATCTGCCGTCTTTTGACGTAATTAGTTCTATGTGCCTTAGGTTTGAACATGATCGCACAAGCAGCTCACATAGTCTTAGAAAATTTTGACACTGAAATAATTACAAAATTAATTAAATATTTATGGTAAGTTAGTACATTGTACAAGTTTATTTCTTGGGTGATTGTGGATGCAGCTATTAATTAGTCAAATATGGTCAAAGGGACAAGACACCCCAGGCTTCAGGGCAAAGTCCCGGATGCAACCGGGATAATGCTAGAAAGATGATGACAGTGAATGTGGCCACAAGTTAAAATTTCATGTTGGAGAAGTTTAAAATCAAGTATATTATCGTAATAACGTAAATCAAGTAGTTATCGAAGGAATTTAAGAATTAATTACCGAATGTTGTTTTGATTGGGATTACACTCTTGTGTGTAATCGCAATCAAAACAGCACTAGTTTGTGTTTCACTGTTTTTGGTTAACCAAATTGTTACAAATCCACTTACCTGATGAAAACTTCGAATATAAGGATCTTCAACTACAACAAATTCAACTTCATCATCTAAAAATCTACCAAATAGAGTTTTATAACTGTGTCCAGTAGAGTTATTCTCTATGTGTACTTGTTCGTGAAATTGACCAGCCTCTTTCTGTTGTAACACTAACTTTTTAATTGCTTCTGCTCTGTTCATATACTCCTCCACTTTCCTCCGAAGATAACTTTTGTTTGAATCGTCATGTTCCCCTGTTGAAACATTTATTTGTAATTATTGTACGTCTAATAATGTTAATAAACAAAGGTACGCGACCTGGAATTACCTTTTATTTTGTCCACTAATATTTGAAGGCCTTCTTGATAACAAACTAGTGCTTCTGTGTATCGTTTCTTGGTGTCTAATTCAACTCCTCGCTTTAAAATGTTCACTGCAGCGCTTTCAATATTCATTTCGCCGGTTTTTATATAAAAAAATATATTAATAAAAATAGTTCACTGTTCATTACCAAAAACCAAAACAGAACAACACTTTCGTTAAATTTAACGACTTTTTACGAAGATTGCTAGAAACATTCAATCATTTGACAATTGACATTTGAGCAAAGCCACCTTTTAATAAAATATAATTTTAGATTTGAACTAATTTGAAATAAAGGTCGGAATATATATCACAAATAAGCAGCATTAAGAATAAATTTTTGAACAACTGCGTTAAATAACACGTAAAACAAAAACGTCTGCAGAGTTCCTAGCTTCGTAAACCAACGGTAAATGACATGCATGACATGAACAGTGAACTCTGGGAATAATACATTTTACGAAGAATTTTGTCAATATGTAATCGAGTTGTATGATAATAAAATTAACAAAAAAGCTTTAGCTAGCTGCATTTCTTGAAAATGTAGGTATAACAAATTAAAATTATTTAACAAGTTATTCTTGGGTACTCAAAACATGTAAATTCCTTTTTACTTGATCTGAGGATGAAGCAATAAAATATGTTTCGTCTTTCTACCAAAATTGGACCGTAGTTTCGAACACAGAGTACTTTTTATACAACTAGAATAGAGGTCTATCTCAGTGTCTAAACTGGGAAACGTAAAGTGTCGCCACCTGAACACGGGTTTAAGAACTAATACCTATATAGACATAACTATAACTAGGCAGCGCTAGCTTTTTTACGCCGGGGGGTATTTAGTGATATAATTTAGATGCTATATTTATATATGTATAGTGAGGTAAGCTCACAAAAATAAAACAATGTTATTTATCAATTTAATTATTTATTTCTTTCTTTTTAAACATCCATTTAAAACATACGTATCGTCACCACACTATCTCTTATTTTACAATCTCTTTTACAATAATTATGAAGCTCTTTAAGCATCCTGGGACACAACACTTGCTGTTAGACATGATAAATGATGTTATCACAGACCAAACAGGTATTCAGAGCGCTATCTCAAATACTTAGATTTTTATCAAGATAAGCACAAAATCGACACGGCCGGAGGAACAGATGCTCAACACAACGAACTGATGTAGAAAAAAGCACTTTGCACGACAAAAATTTAGAAAAAACGGATCAAAACAAACGACACACCGAATTGCATTCAAACCGGACGCCGTTTGGTTTGTTTATTTGACATTTTTGACATTTATGACAGAAAATTTAACACTGTGTTGTATATTTATCATAGAGCAACACACTCCTGGCCCCGTTGCCGTATGATATTCATTTACAATTATTTCTTTTCTTCTTTTATAAAAATAATCTACACATAATTATTTATTTTTTATATTAACCAACGTAAATTATATAACTATTAAAAAAGCCAAATTATATGAAGCAAAATAAACTTAGCAATAGTCACGCCATCTAGGGTATTTTAGTGAATTACGTGGGCATAGAACGTCTCAAAATTGAGGAAACTGCCATCTGTGAAGTGATTTAGTAAATTCATCTTAATATAATGACACCAAATGAAAATGTTAGTTATAATGTATATAATGGCAACATCTCTGGTCTCCAACTTTATTTTGTTGCTTAATATCAGAACAATTACTCGTTTGCTTCTATTGAGATTGTCAACCCTGGTTTCGAAACATGTGTCTTGTCAAGTGCGATGTAAATATGTCAATGTGTTAAATAACCTGTCTAACAATTTTCCACATATTTTAAATCCCAATAAAGTGCTGATTAAAATGTTTACATAAGTAATAAATGTGTACATTAAATGTTTCATTTATGAAGTCTATTTATAGCTACAACATCCTGGTATAAATTAAATAAAATGTCTCACCAATTGGGTCGTGTAGTGTCTGCGATTCTTCTCCGGTATTTCGGTGAAATTGTACAGAAAGTGGGTGATGATCTGTTTACATATGGCGCAAAACCTATAGGTATGATAGTGAAAACCACCGGACTCTCCCGCAATTTGGTAAGTACTAAGTCAAATTATAATTGGTTTCTGAAAAAGACTACTCCGGTACTAGAAATACGAAAGTCACCAACATAACTCTCCGCCGGTTCATCTAGTATATTAATACTAGATGAGCCGGTGGTTACACCCGCGTTATTTAAGGCTAATACCTCGCTCCCGTGGCTCATAGCATGATGTTATACAGCCTAGAGACCTCCTCGATAAATGGGCTATCTAACACTGAAATAATTTTTCAAATTGGACGAGTAGTTCCTGAGATTAGCGCATTCAAGCAACCAAACAGACAAACAAACTCTTCAGCTTTAAATATTAGTATATTAGATTCTACATCATGTGGATCTTTATAAACACACAAACAGCAATCACTAAGAGCACTTTGCATCGAAGTAGCAAAGTGCAGAGAGATGCAGAGATCATACACACAATACTGTACAAAAATGTACTATGTACCTTGCTTTACAGTTATGGGGCTCCAACTTCATACCCACTCTTACAAAAGTGTACAAACTTGTGCTCTAATAAACAACTTTATCTATGCCCCCACAATCCAGCAATCCAAATTTCAAATATAAATATTGTGATCATGGTCAATCTTCATGGCGAAGATTGGGGTAGGGCTATACATCTACTTATATGGATGATTAACCAATAATCAGTATATTTCCATCAAAGCAAAATTGAATAGCCTTCTCTCTCTTAACTTTTTTAACCTCTTGAATGCCGCATTACCAGACACAATAGAAAATTAATTGTGTCTCACACTGATCAGTGCATAGGCACTTAGGCAGTCAACAAGCTAAGCTTGTAGGCATGCCCACCTTAATCAATAAACAGGATCTGATCTGTACCATACAATACCATATTCCTCTATCTGTCACTGGTAGGTGAATACCAAAATGCTGGTACATGTAATATTTTTTTTTTATACTCACGCCTGTATCCCCGAAGGGGTAGGCAGAGGTGTAATATTACACCCACATTTCGCCATGCACTTTTAGGTCCCACGTAATATGGGGGAGCCTATTGCTGTATGGTACATGTAAATAGTTGTTATTTAAAATTTTGCTGTTACATATTACTTGCAGGTCATAGAGAGTCTCCGTACACTACTCAAGTTTGACATAGCATCATTTGAGCCATCATCTAATGAATTGATTGTCGACTATAGGCTGCTTCCTGAAAATGTTCTTCTACTTGTCAGATATCCCAGGTAAAGGAACTTAAACTATGTGTGTTTATTTATTTTTACTATAGTTATTTCAAAGATTTTTATAGAACTTACTAGCTGACCTGGCAAACGTTGTTTTGCAAAATTTTTTTTTTTTTGAAAAATAGATGTTGGCCGATTCTCATAGATACTGGATAAGCACAAAAAATTTCATCAAAATCGGTCAAGCCGTTTTGGAGGAGTATGGCAACGAAAACTGTGACACGAGAATTTTATATATTAGATAAGCTTGTAATAGTATATCAACTTTTAGAAGCTTATATTAAAACTAGATTCTGACTGTAACTTATGTTCCATGATACAACAACCCAACTTACTAGACACCTAATGTTTTCATTTCTATAAACAAACAATTCTGTCAAAGCGGTGAGGTGTGCGGGGCGAAGGGGGCTACAAAAATGCATTCCAATTGGCCGGTTCAAATTTGCAGTACGTCATAATTCATAACTAGTGTTGGGATTGGTCTAATGTAAGACGTATATAAGTCTAACGTGTTGTCAGAAAGTTTTCGCCTTACGTGTGCCCTCTAGTAGGCTGGGTTGTCTTTGGTTCCATGGGTGTCAGTTATCCCAACATAAAGTAGCCGAGGTGTGTGTGTTCAGGAGACTTGAGAATGGTATAGATTCACAAAAAAATTGCCAATATAAAAAAAATGTATTGCGGTACGAAGTTCGCCGGATCAGCTAGTAAGCTATATTATTGGTAATTTGATTAAAATCCATTCATTAGTATTTGTGTAAAAAAACTACTATCCAACTGCATCCATACTCACAAACATATTGCTTATAGCAGAAGGATGAAGGATGATTACACAATCACAATCGAAAATATATAATTGTAATGTTACAGATATCTACTGCAAATGAAGAGTAAATATGGTAGTGAGGCAGAGCTGATAGTCGAGGAGTTGCTGCAACAGGCCACCAGTACTGCTACTGTGCTACTAGTCACTATTGCTACCAAGTATAAAGATGATAAGGTAAAATAAATGTATAATATTCTCTCAGTTTTATTATTTCACTAACAAAAATGGAGGATGTAACCAACCTTTCATATGCTTGAGACTCCAAGCTTCTAACCATAAAAAAAATTATATTATAGAGCTTTCAAGAAACCTTAAAAAATTACACACCTAAATTCTCCTCATGAATCACTCCCATCTATTGGTGAAAACCACATGAAAAATCCTTCAGTCATTTCTGAGTTCATAGCAAACAAACAGGGACAATGAGGCTGCAAGCAGGGACTTATTTGTGTATTATACTTTTTATTTTCTAAGTGATATTATATTTTTATTTCAGGAAAAGAACATAACAATCCTAAATCTGAAGGAGATGTTCATAAGTCTGGTAACAGCGGGTTACATTCAGCAGGCACCAGTGGCTGAGTTGAAGGAAGGAAGTGAGATACCCACACTGGTACCAGTGGCCACTATCGTACCAGACCTAGATGCGAGGACTCTCATGCAAGCTATGACTGCTGGCAATCTGAATGACGTTAAAGATAGTAAGGATTTTTGTAGTTTACATAACATTACATACATTTGGAAACTAAGAAGCCATTCAAGCTCAAGTATTTTGCATGCAATATGAGGAACAGAGGCATTGTCCTTTTTATGGCACGGATTATTATTATTATTATATTTGAACCACACTAAAGACATAAAGACACATAAAGACATATTTATTTCTGCATTTTAGTTGTTTACAACACTTATACATGTCAAAACCCTATTCTAGATGATGCCGGCTTTTCCTAGCTAAATGACTTCTTGAGAAGAAAGGCCGAAACAAACTCAGAGTCATTGTTTTTTTTGTCACTTCAATATCTTTAGTCTTTTCTTGATCTTTTAAAGTCCAGACAAAAAAAGGGTTTAGTAATGACTGGTCCGATTGGGTGACCGTATACACTGATGCATCTAAAATATCTAACGATAGTGCTGTAGGTTCTTCTGTTTGGCTCCCTAAACTCAAAATTCTCCTTAGTTTTAAATCCCCCCAAGAAAATTCTATTTTTACAGGCGAGTCTATTGCCCTATTAGAAGCAATCTTGTTTGTTGAGTCTCACAAACTTAATAAGGCACTTATCCTCTCCGACTCTCACAGTTATTTGTCTGACCTTCTGAAAAATCCCCTTAAATCCCATAATTTCGTAAGCTCTCTCCAATCTCGAGCAGCTTTGTATAGGTGTCATTCAGCTGGCATTGTGGTAGCTCTCGCGTGGATACCCGGCCACACAGGCATCACAGGTAACGAAATAGCAGACTCCTGTGCTCACGCTGCAGCCCAAAGGGGGTGTCTCAAATACAATTTCTGTTTTTCTCGCGATCTACGCTCCCAGGCTCAGCCTTCGTTGGTTCGATCTTGGAATGACTCGTGGCAGGCTTCCAAGCTGATCAAGGCCAAATTTTATGGTTCAATTCAACCCACTATTCCTTCCAAACCCTGGTTTTTTAAAAACAAGAATATCAATAAACTGGCTACTGCTATCATCATTCGTTTGCGCTTAGGATTTGTATGCTCTCCAGTAATCTTGGCCAAGATTCGGGTTAGGGATAGCTCTTTATGTGAATGCGGCCTAGACGAGGGTACCCTAGAACACATGTTCTTTTCTTGCCCAAAATTATCAATTCCCCTCTACGATCTTTTACCTAATTCTATTCCTAGACCCATAAACATCGCTTTTTTTTTATCTCTGGCCCATACTCGAGTCTGTACAAATTTATTACCCTAAATAAAATTAAAATCTAGAAAGCTCACCTCTTGCCTTTTCACCCAGCCCCTACCTAACTTCAACTACTAACCCCTAACAACCCCAAATTTGCTTACTAACGTTTGTGTTGTTTGTTTTCCAGAAAGTCAACCTCCAAAGAGAAACCACTGCTACACCGACCAATCAATAGGCTGTTCTTACTTAAAATATACTAATATAACTATCTGAACTCTTTTTCCAACTTGACATTGGCAAAATCATCGATAAACGATGGAGCCATACTAAAAAAAAGGGTTTAGTATGCAAGTACAATGCAGGAAATCATCTGACGCTTTTGACTGACTCGGCCCACTAGCAGCTTATTAAGTTGATGCGTGTGTGTTTTGAGACTTGGAGATTTTTTCGAGTCTATTCTTAAAAGTGTTCAATGTGGGTGCCATAACAACATTTTCTGGGAGCTTGTTCCACTTATTGCCAACACGGTTAGGTAGAAAGTGTTTCAAAGTTTTGAGTTTCGACTGAGTCTGGCGTAACTTTAACGGGTGCCCTCTGAGATGTTTATTTTCATTTGCTACATACAGTTCTTTAATCCTGTCATCATCATAGTAGCCATTCAGTATCTATATGTCTCGAAGAGACTTTCGCTCTGTCTGGAATCTGGATATATATAATTATATAGAATTCTGGATGGTGATTATGTCAGCAAATATCTTTATGATTTTTCAGATTACCGAAAAAAGTCAGTCGTTTTTGATGTGAACACAAAATATGTCAGAATAAAAAATGTTCATAACTTGTTACAGATATTTATTGGCGAGTTAATTACGACAGGTTCCATCAAGACTTCAGAGATGAAATCATGATCAAGGCTATCACACGCCGCATTGATGAAAATGGTACGTACATACTCTATACACAGTGTATGTATAAAGAAAGTGTAAATAATAATAGCTCTTTTCTCTTTCCTGCCTTATTGGTCGCAGTTTTGGTTTCATTTTATGGCATTTTTAACCGACTTGAAAATCAGGCGGAGGTTCTTTATTAAGATTTTGTCTGTCACCTCAGAACCCCTCCATTTATTAACTGTTATGGAAAATTGATTCTTTGTTTATTAGCCAATGCTGTCAGTTTGGTCTCATTTAAGTTGAATCAATAAAATTTGGAGACAGATCTTTTTTGCTAAAATTATATTATTTTAAGGGCAAGGCATACACTAGGAATAAATCCTATGAACTTTACAAACTTTTCATCAACTGAGACAAAAATCTCCCAAACACGTTATCATGATACGAGGTGAGGTCCAAAAGTTCATGGAATGGCTCATGGCTCATGGGTTCTAAATTAAATAAAACATTAAATCTATTTTTCCTTTGCAATATAATCACCCTTGAGCTGAATACATTTATTGGATCAACATCTATGAATTAATTTTTCTAAACCATCGAAATAATATTTTTTGTCTTTCGCGTCAAAATGGGCCAAAATTGCCTCCTTCACCTCATTGTCGTCGGAAAATTTCCTTCCCCTTAGGCTTTTTTTTAAATAGGGTAACAAATAAAAATCACTAGGGGCCAGGTCTCGACTGTAAGGTGGGTGGACCAGTGATTTAAAGCCATGCGTGTGCAGAGCAGCCATTGCAAGTCTGCTCTTGTGAAGTGGTGGTGCGTTGTTTTGCAAGAGCAACACACCCTTAGCCAATTTTCCTCGACGTTTTTCTTTAATGGCCGCCTTTTTCTCTAATGTCGATGCGTAGTATTCTCCGGCTATGTTTCTTCCCTTTTGTTTGTTATCAATCAGTAATATTCCCTCACAATCCCAAAAAACAGTACCCATCAACTTTTCAGGCGATTCCGAGACCTTGAATTTATTTGGGGGTGGTGTGCCCTTTTTATGCCATTGCATGGACTCCTGTTTTGACTCAGGCTCAAAGTGATAGACGCATTTTTCATCACCAGTAACAATCCGGTTCAAAATCTGTGAAGGTTCATCTCCACACAACTCCAAAACCCGCTTTGAAGCATCGACGGGCTGCTGTTTCTTAAGCGATGTGACTTGTTCCTTCCGGATTGACTTGTTTAGCAGGCGAGTGTTCGTAAACGAATGACGCAACAGGGCTGAAACTCTATTTATATACTAATGATGAGTCCCCAAGTAATATGACATTAAGCGAGCGCCCCTATCCCCTCTCCATACCCTCCATTCCACGAACTTTAGGACCTCCCCTCGTACAGCACATTGAGGATCACACAGTGTTGTCTCGGGCGGGGATCGAGGTCCCACAATCCACGCTCAACTTTTGCTGCCTTTTTTCTGTATTATTTTTTATTTATTAAGTTGTTTTATCATCTGTTTCAGCGGGCGAACTTATGCGTTTTCTCCTAGAACAAATGTATTTGAACTCTCCAGCGTGGGCACCGGAATCGAACCCGGTGAGTGCGCTAGATGTCCGGGAGCGGTGCCGTCGGGCTGCCACCGACAAACCACTGCTGCAGCAATACGTAGACCAGTACCTCAAAGTGCTAGGTACGGTGAGAAATCCATTGTTAAATTACACAAATATAATTTATGACTTACACGGAGTGTAAAAAAACCCTTAACGAAAACTGAAATCCCATATTGTACCCATCATTACGAACTTTGTTTAATTCGGCACCATGCCTGGGAAATTACTGGGTGACGAGATATTAAGGCTCAAAGTCACCATACAATGTTTGTAATTAGGTACAAAATCGATGCATTTAGCCCGCCAATTTCTTCTATAGATGTCCTGTGCACCCATGGATAAGTAGGTATTTCGAACATTGCACGCGCCCACTATTAAAGCGGCTTCAAATATGTAACGACTTAAAAAGCATGTTTCCCAGGTATTACTTTTCCTTAGTATAACTTGGCATGATGTGCAAAATGAGTAGACTTCGTTTTGGTGATGGGTCTTGTGACACCTTGTATAGTGTTTGGAGTCGCTATACATTATCCAAATTATTATTAACTATCCGTGCTCGCGCACATTGCATCGAGCTATCATCGTAACCATTCTTTATTTTAAACCCTAGTTACGGAGCAACTTCACATGCCCAATTTATACCCATACATACATACATAGTCTCACGCCTATAACCCCGAAGAGGTAGGCAGAGGTGTATTTCTACACCCACTTTTCGCCAGATATACTTTAGGTCCACGTAATAAGGGGCGAGCCTATTGCCGTACCGGGCACATTACCAGACTCCGTGCTGCTACTGAGAATTTCGTGACAGAAAAACCCAATAACACTGCCCGACCCAGGAATCGAACCTGGGACCCCCCGATCCCACGCGCACATTTATGTCGCGAGACCAACGAGGCAGTCGTATAGGGTTTGGTGTCGAGTTTACCGTCTCTACGCAAATATGGTATTTGCATCGTGTTATCCCTTAGTCGCCTCTTACGACACCCACGGGAAGCTAGGGGGTGGTGACACTTGTATTCTATGACGTCAACTACACGGCTATATATATACCCATTCCAACCATTAAAAGTCTACTCTTCCGCAGAGGAAAGCGGCGGTGGTTTCGTCCGCAAGTGTGGCGACGCATCCACCGGTCAGTACGTAGTGAGAGCACGACTCGCCGCTGAACTGCTGACGCTCGCCGCGCTCGATCACCTCGTCACTGAGAGACTCGGCTCCAAGGCCGCCAGGATATTCAGGTATAACTAGGCTTGAATATACATGTATAATTGCTAGGTATAGATATTCAAGTATAACTGCTAGGTATGGATATTCAGGAATAAGCGCTAGGCGTAGATATAAAGATATACCTACAAGACATGGTGCGCAAGAACTTCTACAAATAACCATGATGAGAGCCAATCAGTGCGCCGAATGCCATTCGAAGTTAGTTGCACTTGCGCTGCGGTGGCTAAACTCAGAATAATACCAGGCCCCCTTCACTCGTGTGTACCTACATGGATAAGTGCCTACACTTTCGCGCGGCTTCCACGCCGCGTCGTCACCGCTCGCGCACAGAGCTTACTAATAACGTGAATTTTAATAGTGAACAACAAAAATGTCTCATCACAAGTCTGGTGCAAAGTATTGCTCATTTAACGGATGTGTGTCGAAGGCAACTTGAAAGGACAATGGCAGGAATGTATGGGCGTTTGGTACCGGCTATGGGTATATCTGAGACTGCATGGTAGGCAATCTTTTTGTATTTATTTGACAGGTAATATCATATGTCATTACTGTTTAAATTATGAGATTTTTAGAACTTTGCGTTCAAAAGTTATTTCAGTTTGAACTTTACTAAAGGCTGTAAGTAGATAGGTCCTGTGACTATATACCTATGACATTAATGACAGCTGAGTGCTGACTGTCACAAACAAATAACTTGTTGATTTTTGTCATGTATAATAAGACTAGCTTTTGCCCGCGGCTTCGCCCGCATGAAATTTAAATAAAGAGTAGCCTTTGTACTTCCCCAGGTTTCAGACTATCCATATCAAATTCCATCACAAACGGATCTGCACATTAGCCGTGTAGCATACATATAAACAGAGAGTACTTAAAATTATTTTTGTTTTTATTGTGTAGGTCTATTATTGAAGTTATGGAGATATAGATGATACCTACTGAATAGAACAACAGCAAAAATAAAAACTGATAGCATTACCACAAAGTACATAATCAGACCGCTCCTCCACGCCCGCTGCGCATAAGCGCGCCAATTAATAGTAAGCGCTTTTCATAACGCTGCGCTTACTTAGGTCAAATATAATCGTGATAACTTTTAAACTATTCGTCCAAACTACTTACTGTAAAAGACAAAGTTCATCTACATTAAATACTGAAGGCAATACATTTATGAATTATGAAAACAAATTGATAACTACTCTAGAATGAGCATTGTAAAAAACATATTTAAATATTTTTTTATGTTATACTTACTATTAAACAGTTTTATTACAATAAAAAATATGTAGTTAGGTTATGTACTAAGCTAAAAATTAATTCGGTAAGTCCTAGCTACCAGCTCGCACTAATGTTCTTATCAATCTTGGGTATTGATCAGACACATTTAAAATCGTTGGGCAAGTGAAATTTCTATCATAATGTTTACCTACTCTGGATACGCTACGCCCAAAACATTTTTTATTAATGTGTTAATTTTATTTTCAATGTTTAGTTTTGTTGTTAGTTGATACTTCTCATTCTTTTTTCATAGTTATCCCTTTTCTACCAATCAGGCCCTGTCGTTCGATACCCATATTGAGGTATTTGTGGAAAATAGGTAATCCGCCATTTTTTGGTGCCCGCCATCTTGAATTTTTCATAGTGAGCTCTATTCTACCAATCAAACCCTTTCATTTGATACCCATATTGAGCTATTTGTGGAAAATATGTAATCCGCGATTTTGTGGCGGCAGCCATCTTGGATTTTTTATAGTGAGCCGTATTCTACCAATCAAGCCCTTTCATTCGATACCCATACTGAGGTATTTGTGGAAATTAAGTAATCCGCCATTTTGCGGCGACAGCCATCTTGGATTTTTTATAGTGAGCTCTATTCTACGAATCAAGTCCTTTCATTTGATACCCATATTGAAGTATTTGTGGAAAATAAGTAATCCGCCATTTTGTGGCCGCGGCCATCTTGGATTTTTCATTGTGAGCTCTATTCTACCAATCAAGCCCTTTCATTTGATACCCATATTGAGGTTGTTGTGAAGTAATATGTGATCCGCCATTTTGTATCGGCGGCCATCTTGAATTTACAATCATTTAAATTATCTGAATCTTGATGACAATATGAGTGAATACCAAAAATCTGATCAATCTGTCATCAGGAAGGGGGTAAAATTCTAATTAATAGCTTTCAGAGCTCAGGTTTTTCGCCGACTTAGTTGATACTTTTCCTTATATTATGGCAACATTATACAAAATCTTTTTAAATTGTAGCCTATGTGTTATTCTGATGTATAAACTATATTACTGTAAAGTTTCATCCAAATCCGTTCAGTAGTTTTTGCGTGAAAGAGTAACAAACATCCATACATACATCTTCACAAACTTTCACATTTATAATATTAGTAGGATAAATGATAATTATTTACGTTATAAATCAATCGTAATTAGACAATGTATCCTAATTCGACAATCTACATAAATGTCCGTTTTATAGCTATTCCTTCGAGAATTCGTAAAGGTTTGCTCCAGACAGAACTGTTGGTAGTTCTCTCAAACATCAAAGTACCTCTCTGATGTCCTAAGCTCTACATCATTCATCATCAGCCTTTACCAAACCACTGCTGGACTAGGCCTCTCCTTTGAAAGGAGGAATTGGCCTACTATACCATGCTGGCCAAACGGGTTGGTATAGAGTTTGTATCAAGCTTTCCTATTACAGTGCTGTTCTCTGCATAATATGCTCCCTCTGTCGGCTCTTACTACACTCATGGGATGATATGGAGTGCGACATTCCTTATTCTTAATCCGTCACCACACGGACAAACCTAAGTCCTACACCAATAAATATTTTTAGTATATTATGGAAATGAAACAAATATTTTTATTTTATGTATTTATTTTGTCAAATACATGGTATAATTAGATTTTAAGTTCTTACGATGATATCATCTAAGGGAGCAGATCGAGTCATACCTTCATCATCCCTAAATACCAAATTATATTCATTACATGTGCGCAGCATCCTATGGTTCTCAAACCAACAATGCAATTGCAGCAATAGCTTAGTATTGCGTCCCGGCCATTGATATTGCTTTCTGTCACTATGTATACAAAATATGTTTTCCCTGATGAATGGTGGTACTTTATTTTAGCTCAAAGCAACATAGGATTAATTCCTTCTAATCCATTTATATGGTCTCTAGAATATAAATTCCATGGAAGCAGAAGTGCCACCGACACACAAACATGCTTGTTGAATTTGGTATATACCACATGCTAAAAGCATAAAGGTCTTCCATAGATAGCCGTGGAAATTACATAATTGCCCCATCAATAGGTTCTGGACTGTTCTCTCCACTAGAAAGAGATGTGGATGTCACATTCTGTAAACAAACACCACACATTATGTGAAGGTTGTCATCACCATCATCTGGTGGTACTGGTTGGACATCTGCCGGTGGGGGTTGATCATCTGCCGGTGTTGGTTGGACATCTAGCGGTGCTGTTTGGATCTCAGGTGGTGGTGATACTTGTCTTAAAGCACTCCTTTGAGCTCTGCGCCAACATGGTATACATGTGTCATCCACTGAAGACAACTAAAATAAAACTAAATCTTTAAAAATATATATTTAAAATAAAACTGAGGAATTATTTGTTTGAATGTACTAATGTTGGGATGTACACTGCAATTGAAAATAAGTTTTTATATCAGAAAGGTTAATTTCTGTGAAAGGTTACAGGCTAAAGGACATTGCGCTATGACCTACAAGGCAGTGCAAAAATTGCTTCATGCATGAGTGGCATGACATTTAATTACAAAATAATAATGAAAGACTAGAACTTATTTAATCACTTACAACTTTAGGATAATAATATATTATGATTACAGAAAGTGATACAACATAATATACTGTAACCTAAGAGATTTAATTGGTTGTAGGAACTAATAAAACAGTAAATCATAAATTACATTATTACCTGCCTTGGTTGGATCCAACCAGAAATAACATTTAGCAGCCTTTGGTTCTCTTTAGGTGTAATCCTATGTCTGTTTATTCTGGACAAGGAACGCCCACATACTATACACACACATTGATGTCCTACTCGCCGTCTTGGATTTGCTTCAGACACAGAGTGAGTAGCCAATTGCCAACAGGCATGGCAAATGCAGTCTGTAGGCGTTATCTGGAAACAAATAGGTGATGCTGTACATGCTGATGTATGGACAAAACAAACACTTATTTTGTATTCCGCAAGGGAAGCCAACACGCTACAGACTGTAGCTAATAGGTACTTGTAACACCAGTGGCATCACTTCAACTGTAGGAGAATTCTGTTACTTTACATTCATGATAACTATCCATGTAAGTACTAAACTTGGAAGACGTGATGAATACAAAATCATAAAATAATTAAGTAATACTGGTAAACTACTTACGTCTCTAGGATATGTCCACAGTCGAATTGACCAGGGCTTCACTCTCGTCTGCGAGGCTGTGCCGCCTGAGGCGAGACAGGCGCATGTTGCAATTTGTGCACTGCAGACTAGATATGTTGTCACAGTGTCAAGAAAATGCGGCACAAATTCAACTTACAAGCGTCCTTTCGTGATCATTTGATTTATGATTGCCGGTTTGTTTACGATTTTCTCGTTCTGTCAATAAAATGTTGCCATATCAATTTTTCTATCGATTTATATAAACGATTTAGTCAAAATGTTTAATAAATTAAATAATGCTTTATAATTACTGTACAGTTCAGTCCCAATTGGTGTAATACTTATTATTTATTAAAGTATTTTTGGTCTTAGCGTTTGAATACGAGAATGACCCAAATGAATAAGAATTGATTTAAATAATTTTTTTAAGAATTTCTTATTTATATATGGCAAGTTTTCGTTACGAATACTGCGTTTTGTTATTAACATTTGCACGTTTAGTTACTGCAATTGTAAAAATTATTCAAACTAGATTTTCATACTTTTGCAAAGTTCTAAAAATATTATAATTACATGAAAATAGTTAGGTTGATTCACTTATTAACTGGTACAAATCTCAACATCATCCATCATATATCACTATGGGTACCAAATCTGCCGTTCTCCTTTGATTTTATTTATTTTACGAGAGAAACTTGAAAATTTGGTTTTTTGTTTGTTGACATATCCCAACGATTATGGTCAAATTAAAGATCTAGTTAAAAAACCATTTTATCTATTTGAATCATGTAAATCGGTCCACGCGTTTAGGAAATAACTAAGAATTAGTATAGTAAAAATGACCAGAATTATTGTGGTTTTTGTTCTACGAGCTCAAATAGTGGGATATGATACTTATAGGATAATAATTCATTATTACGTGGTCAAGTAAGTAGATAGACGATGAATAAATATTATAGTAGCAGCGGCAAGTCGACAACCCTAGCGCGACAGCTAGCGCGCCACTCCGCGCCAGACAGCGACAGCGTTATGTGTTAGAAAAGAGCGGGAACGTTTAGGTGAATATCGCTTTAGGCACTGAGTGCGAGTGCAAGCTGAATTGCACTTTGTTGCTTAGTAGCAAGAGTCGCAATTTCAATGAATTGGTTTGAGAAGTGGTGCTTTTGTACGTAAGTAGTAAGTACTGTTTATTCTGTGCCTGGGTGTACTTTGTGTCGATTTATTGAATCTTTGTAAAGTCCTTCTCACAACATTTACTCCTAGTACAGGATTTACCTTTAAAAAATATTAAATAGAAGTCAGTTGATCCTCCCAGCATATAAAGCCATTATTATTTACAAAAAATCCTTTATTTAGAATTTTATTTAACAACAGGTTAATACGGACTAAGAAATACATAGAAGAGGAGGACATACAGAAGAACGCGATGTTAGTGAACAAGGAATGTAAACAACTCACATACAAACTGTTGGAGGAACACTTCATTAGTTGTCAGGTCTGTTTACTTCTCTAATTATTACTTAACTTCTCTTAATTAAACATTTGGATATCTAATACACAGTTTTCTTGTAAAATACAAGTAGAAGTTTCAGTAAAAGGATATTTAATAAGTGCATTAATCTGTAAATATATTTTTTTTGCGTTATTGATTGACTGACGGGCAACGCACAGTCAAAATTATTGGGCGCAGGAAGCAATGAATACAGATTTACATAGAAGCGCATTTCTTAAGGATTTCGTGTGCCGATTCCAAGTGGCGAGTTGGCGCCGTTGGCGGCGCTGGCGTCGTTCTCTGTCTCTCTTGCTCTCGTAGTTAAGATACACAGCAGGAACGTTCGTCTCTCTTGATCTCGTAAAGACAGCTGTCACAGCGCGACTGCCACGCCGCCAAGTGGCAATTTGGGTCACAGAAAGTTTGTCTACAGAGCGCCCATAAGAAATGCGCCTCCAGGAAGTTAGATTTTGTAATGTATGTTCCTTGGGGACCGTAGGGGGTAAGAAGTGATTTTCCGAAATTCCCTCGTGATTGGTGAGAAAAGATTAATTAAAAAAAAAAAAAAACAGTTGAAGTTTATACACGTTGACTAGCATGACAGACCTGACGCACACTAAATAATATATCGCCACTGGTAGGATTTATATATTAATGACCTTATTTAAATGTTTGTTTTTCGTGTGAGTGTGTGGCCAACTCTGGTGTCGGAGTTTTCAGACCGCCATAACGCCTCCGACATGGCCTAACGATCCTTATCCTTAGACAAGAACCGGGACCGACAGCTTTACCGTTTACGTGCCCTCCGAAGCAAGGTAGCGCTCAGATGTAAATGCCACACACGGTCACCCATCCAAGTGGCGACCTGTGCAAACGTTGCTTAACTTTGCCGATCTGTTACGAACCGCAAGCCAAGTCTCGCTATGAGCGCTACTATTTAGATAATATGTTTTATTCTTTTTAATTTTGTATTTCAGGCTTAAATAAAATTTTATGTTATTTTCAGCCAATGAGAAAGGCGGCCTCTGCGGGCACGATGGCGAAAGCGATTTATTTGTATCACATAAAGTTACATGAGGTGAGATAACTGTAATTATTTTAAATTATTTTCATTTTTGAAATTATTCCGCCTACAGTCTACGGTGGCATTTGTCAATAAAGGTGGATACAGGAGATTTTTTGGGATAGCTCGACATAGGTATTATCAAGAGAACTACTGAAAAGCCATCTGTCGTTAGTGGACAATGCTTTGGGTTGTTTCTATTTATATAAATGAAAAATATTCTTAGGGGGGGTAATCTCGAGCCTTTTAGCCTCTTTCCATGGATCTGCTCTTATTCGTTTACTATATTTTGTGTTTATCATATTTTCGTAATAATAAATCCTGGATCTATGCAGATTTATATAAATATAAGCCTGTCGTCTGTCTAGAAATATTTTCTTTTCTCCACTAAATAGATATACTGAATCCGTTACTAAATCATCATTATGAATGTATTAAAAAGTAGCATCCTCTTCTCTTCTATATTATTATATGTTCAGTTGCTATGCCCTACAGGGTCCATAATGTATATTTTACTGTGATATTGTAACACTTTTATGTAACTTATGAAGTGCAATAAAATATTGAGTCATCATCATCATCCTAGCGCCATCATGCAGGTCTAATGATGGATTTATAGACCCGTCCTTTCAGTTTAACCGGGATTTTAGGCACCCAAATGACAGTACTCACCTCATTTGGCCCAGGTTGCCGTAATGCAGGCCTTGACGTCGCAATCGATGTCAATAGACCTCCGGGACCCCTTTAGATCTAAGGGCCCACCAGATCAGCACACAGGGCACACAGTCGTAGGCCGCCTGCATATCAAGAAATAATAATATAATAATATTCTTACACATTCACACATCACCATCTAGTCCCAAACTAAGCAGAGCTTGTACTATGGGTACTAGATAATGGATAAACATACTTATATACTTTTTTTTTGTAAATACATACATATTATACATAGAAACACCCAGACCAAGACAAACATCCATGTTCATGCACACAAATGTTTGACTTGAGCGGGAATCGAACCCGCGACCATCGGCGTAGCAGTCGCTTACACTCCCGCTGCGCCAACCGGTCGTCAATAGTATATGCAGAGGCGTGTTTTTCGACCTGTTCCTCTCCATAGCAATCCTGAGAGCGAAAACAGGATCCATTATTCCATGTCCAGGAAGAAACCTATATAGGACTGGTGGTGCTCTTTGTGTTGCTTATTCAGCAACTCGTGGAAATAAGAGCGCCATCTCTCCTTCACCACGAGGGACTCGCATAAAAGGTTGCCTTCAGGGTCGCTGACACAGCGACACTTGTTGATATCCTGTGCCGCTTTGACCCTGGAACGTGTCAGCTTTTATAAGAGCTTCTGCTCCTCAGACGAAGACGATTCCAGCTTAACATAAAGGGGCAGCGCTGTATGCGTCGCGGTCTTCAGGAGATTTGGACGCTTGCCACGTTTTGAAGAGGGCTTCCTTCACCTTAATCTCGCCGTCGTTCCACCACCAAGTCTCCTTGTCATTTCTATGTCTGCCATTGGACATGCCCTGCACCATGTTAGCCGCATCAGTTATGGCCTTCTGGATTCTGTTCCAGTAGCTCTGAGCTGGTTCACCGTCAGCAGCAGCACACTTGTTGCCGAAAACTGATGCGAACTGGGACTTGGTATCCTTAAGCAGCCACCACCGGACTTGGCGTCGACAGCACTCAACATTGTTGCTTAGGCTTTACGCGGAGGTCCATGATGACAAGGAGACGGTGTTGTGCAGTGACACTCTCACCGGGTATGACCTGCAGTTGGCTACTTTGCTGATTTTGTGTCTCCTGGTAAGCAGGAAATCAATCTGGGTTGCGCGCCGAAGAACGAGAAGGCCGAACATCTTATCACCTTCACCTACAAGAGAGGGATAAGGTGTTTGGCCTTCTTTTTGACACGTTTGAAGGACTCTCTTTCTGCGTTGCGTACACCATAGCCATGGCCACCGTGGACACGATCAAACTCCTCCCATCCTTCACCTACGTGACCGTTTAGATCACCACACAATATGATTCTCTGTGAAGGCGGGATTTCAACGAGGATATCGCCGAGTTGATTCCAGAACGCTATTAAGTGGGTTACAAGGGACTCCCTTGTTTGACCGAAAGGAATTTGACAAATTTTCACTTCCAAAAAAAATTTTCGCATAATTTCATTTGCCAAAATTATTACTTAGCAAAAAATCTATTCACAAAAAATTGTAACGCAAACCTAATGTTTGGGAAATTAACGTTTAAACTATAACTTGTTTACCAACTAGTACTTTTAACATTTTTTATTTAGTCAAATATTTCAGTTGGAATAACAGTTTTTACGCAAAATCAATAATTATCCTAATCTAAATAGTTCAGTTCCATCTCTTTTTTCTATTAATGCAAGTCGTTTCTAGCACTCGCCGGCCGCTACCGCGGCACCGCTCGCTTCACTCGCTCGGCTCGTGCGTAGGAGGTCACAGTAATTTTTTTTTTTTTACGAGGTGGAAAATCCCTTCGGATCTCTGACTCTTGGGGGAAATGAGAGCCGGAGTATGTGGTGTTTGCACTAAAAACCACCTCGACTTTCTCATGTACCCGTGTGTCGGAGGGTAGGGATTCACATAAGCATTCGTCGCTACCCCCCGACGGGTATTGGCCCACCAGATAGTCAGGCGGGCCCCGAACAAAACCCCCTTTGCGGCGGAATAAGGTGTTGGGCTCCGCCGCCAAAACACCTAGCGGCCGCAGGGGATAGGGAGGACGGCAACGCAACACCGCATCTCGTCTTCCTCTGCGGCACCACCGCGACGCAACGATGGTGCGCCCCCATTTGGTCGCGGGAGTTAGGGCGCGCGGCAACGCAATACCGACACGCCTCTCCTCCCGCGACCGCCCCCCCATCTACGAGGGACAGACAGAACTGTCCACCGCACCCGCACCGTTGGACGCATCCTGCGCAGGCCCCTCCAAGCCCACGCGGAGCGTCCACTCCTGGGATCTCTCTTAGCTTCACCGCGGATGCCCAATCCACGGTTACTGAGCACCCCCACCACGACAAGGTGGAGATCCTACGGGGGAAGGAGGTCACAGTTCTAACCTAACCTAACCATTTTTTTCATAACTAACCTACTCTACTTCCATAAATAAACTAATATCACTAAACGTTTATTGTCTGAAGATTGTTTGCTGTAATAAATCATTTGATTAAAGACCAAATGCCATAATGACATTATACTTGGTAATATTTTGCCAAGTAAAAAAATAATTTAAAGAAAAACAAAAAACCCGACTGCGTAAAAACTAATTTGAAAAAATAAGTGAAAAATTAAGTTAAATAAAAACTAAAAAGAAAGAAACAAGCCCAGTAGTTTAGAATTCTGTTAAGTAATATGCTGAACAGAACGACTCACAGTCAGGGCCCATTAAAATTTTACCCATCAAATCTTCCCAAGGGGCCCCGACTCTGAGCCGTTCTGTTCAGCATATTACTTAACAGAATTCTAAACTACTGGGCTTGTTTCTTTCTTTTTAGTTTTTATTTAACTTAATTTTTCACTTATTTTTTCAAATTAGTTTTTACGCAGTCGGGTTTTTTGTTTTTCTTTAAATAATTTTTTTTATTTTATACTTTTTAGTTACGATTCTTTGACTTCGTTATAAGATGGTAAATTTCGCGATCTAGTGTTTGTATATCGTTTATACTTGAAATAAAAACTTAAATCAATAAGTTACAAAATTAGCGTTGTTCGTTAAACAACTTTACATCGTTATATATCCTAAACTATTATTTAAAACGAAAAATGATAAAGGGAACCTAAAGATGATTTTAAAATACCTATGCAACGACACCCCACTTGACATATTTCATCGACATTTTTTTTTTTCATTTTGACAATATGGCGTCTGGTTGTCGCTGTGATGAATTTTGATTACTGTCATGTCTTTAGTGACACTCCCAAGGTTAAAACGAATCGATTGACGTATGAATCATTAAAATCGGCCTGCGCATTTGGTCTCTAGAACGCCACATAGAAACAAACATACATACATACATACATACATACATAGACTGATAAACACATTACCCTCCTTTGCGTCGCGCAGTCGGGTAAAAAGGACAATGGCAGATCTCCATACATCAAAATGTCTAAAATTTAATTGAAACGAACAGTAAAGAAAAATATATCAAAAAATTTGGCGTCAGTAACAGAGTCTATAAATGATTATATTTTCACTCAGGAAAGGTGGAAAAAGAAGATATCGGTGTTTGAATTTTCAGTTAAGAATAAATGTAGGTAAAAGAAAAGTTATAGTATGAAAGTTAAACAATGTAGGTAGGTACGTTTGAATTATCAAATGACATATGTCAGATTGACATCAAAACGCGGAAGTATTTTGTAGATTCTTGCCTATGGGTCTTTTGTGAGCACATGTGCGAGAATTACTTGTCTAAAATTTTGCATTTTAAACCTATTTTGGTGTTATTTGTGACCCTGTATCCGTTCGTATTGTTGTATTGGTGCTGTTCTAGTGTTTGTTTGTGTGTATTACAGGTAAGTACCGTTAGTTACTAATTAATCCTAAGTCTTATGCCCGGACGACCATGGAGGTAGATGAACTGCCTCCTGGCCGCCCGCCAGATCCCATCACTTCCCGCGACACGCAGAATGCTCCTGTGGGCAACGTTTCCCAAGACGTATTCACATATTCGCCAGGTTTAACAGTCCCACTTTCTAACTTTGAGTCCGCAGAAAACACCTTACGCCGTAAGGCGAGTGAAGACGACGATGGCCCTCCCCCTCCCAAAAAAGCACACCGTTCACTCTAATCCTCAACCCTATAGTCGTACGAAATACTCCGCAATGGACGTAGCTCCGTTTTTAGTACATGTCTCTAAAAAGTCAGAGGATCTTGCATCCGGCACCACAATCAACCCCATCAACTTTGGCAGATTAATCCTTAAACACAACATTAAAAATGTTCTTTCAGACGGGATAAAAAAAGTAGGTAGGAATAGAATCTCGGTAGAATTCAAAGGTCCAGAGGATGCCAATGCATTCTTAGATAATAAGACATTTACTGAAAAGGACTACACCATCTCCATTCCCACCTACAACATCACGAGGATGGGTAATTGGGTATTGTAAAGGGCATTCCCCCGGAATGGTCAGACACTGAAATTGTAGAGAATGTCAAAACGCCAATAGGTTGCGGACGCATTCTAAAAGTGAGACGCCTGAATAGGAAGGTCATCAGCGACGGTGTAACTGAGTGGAAACCAACATCAGCAGTTGTCCTAACACTTGATGGTCAAGTACTCCCTAAAAGGGTTTTTTGTTGCTACAACTCTCTTCCAGTAGAGCTTTATCATTTCCCCACGATCCAATGCTTTGGATGTTGTAAATATGGACACACCAAGGCTCAGTGCCGCTCCAAGCCCAGGTGCTACCGCTGCGGTGGTGAGCACTTTGGTGAGGGATGCTCTGCAGAGGATGCTACCTGTTTCTATTGTTCTGGCCCACATTACGCTAACAGTAAACAATGCCCAGAGTCTGTGAGGCAAAAGAATATTAAAATTGCAATGGCTGAGCAATCAATTTCATACCAGGAAGCATCCAAAAAGTTTCCAAACAGTTACAAATCATATGCTGATGTCTCATCCTCTCCCCCTTTATTCTGCCCCTGCTCCCCCAATTTCAATACCAGTTCCCACACTCCTTCCTCCATTTCTTACCGTAAAACGGTCTTCCAAAAGCCCAAAACCCATGCCCCTCTCGCCCCCGGTTACGACAAGAGAGCTCATCAAGAGCTCACCAGCAACTATTCTTTCTCGCCCTCTTCTAACGGTTGTGCTCTCCCAAACAACAATTCTTCTCCCACAGAGGACCTCTCTTCAAATGAGTTTGACCTAGTCAGCATTATTTGCTTACTCCTTTCGAAAGTCAACTTACCAGACCACGATGCCCACAACTTAGTTAATTTTATACTTACTCGCAACCATGGACCTCAAGTGTCTCCAGTGGAACGCCAGGAGCGCTCTCCCAAAAAAAGCTGAAATTATTTTCCTACTTAATCAATATAAACCTGCCATATTCGCCTTATCTGAGACTTGGCTTCTGCCTCGCCTCAATTTTAATTTTCCAGGGTATAGTACGTTCCGCTGTGACCGTCCTGATGGTTATGGTGGTGCTGCTATCCTCGTTAACAATGCTCTTCCTGCCTCTCCCCTCCTGCTTCCTAGCCATGGAAGTGAAGTTGATGCCGTTGGCATCAATGTCAGTGGCATTAACTTTATTTCTATTTATATTCCCACTCCTAACTCCTTATGTTTTCAGTTTTTAAATAATGTTTGTGCTGTCTTTAGTCCACTTATCATTTTAGGTGATTTTAACTGCCACCACGTCTTGTGGGGATCTGAACATTGCGATAGTCCAGGAAATGAATTAGTTGACCTAATAGATGCTTGTGGTTTATGTGTTGTTAATGATGGTTCTGCCACACGTCTCCCCAGACCTGACCAAGGTAAAAGCTGTGTTGACCTCACTCTGTGTTCAGCCAGTTTGACAGCTACGTTAGAATGGAACCGCTTAAACTCAACACATAGTAGTGATCACTATCCTATATGCACAACCATCATTAACAAATACATGCCTGTTAGGGATAAAACCCCTTTGCTCAGACACAGAGTTGCCGATGCAAACTGGGGCCTTTATCATTCTACCCTCGAGGGAAAGGTCTTGGCCTGTCCACAGATTTCCCAAACCAACCTGAATATATGTATTTCTCAATTTAAAGATGCCATTTCATCATCAGCCGATATATCCATTCCACAAAAAAAGCAGCTACTGGGAAAATCTCATCCCCTCCATGGTGGGACAGAGAATGCACAGACATAATTAAAGCCCGTAGTAAAGCGGAGTTGAATTATATATGTAACATGACCATGGAAAACTTAATCATATATAACGGATTGGTTGCGAAATCTAGGCGCCTGTTCAGGAGGAAGAAGTATGAAGGATGGAAAAACTTTTGTTTCTCCCTCTCTCCATCATCTCCATCAAGCTTGGTTTGGCAAAAATTCAAAAAATTCCGCCGTGGGTACTCTTTCTCAAATTCCCCTCCTATCCCCTGTGAAGTTGCTGTATCTTTTTTAAATAAATTAGCTCCCTCCTTTGTCCCTTCTATTTCTGAGTGTACCTCCTATCTTTCACCAACAAACGAGGTGACCATTTCCAATGATCCCCTAGACCTTCCTTTCTCTCTAGAAGAATTAGATTCTGTGCTTCATTATGTCCAGGACTCTGCACCTAGGATAGATGGATTCCCATATTCATTTTTTAGAAAGTCAGGCCCCCACAGTCGCCAATACCTTTTAAACATAATTAATACTTGTTTTTCTACAGCCTTCATCCCACATGAATGGAAATCTCAGCTCAGCATCCCATTATTAAAGCCTGGTAAATCTCCAAACAAGGCAGATCATTTTCGTCCCATTGCTCTTTCCCCTGTAATGTGTAAAATTTTTGAACACCTCATTAAAAATAGACTAGAGTGGTTCGTGGAGAATAGGGGTCTTTTGGCCAAATCCCAGTTTGGGTTCCGTAAGGGTTACAGTACCATGGATAGCATTGCGTGTTTCATTACAGACACTCGCATTGCTTTTAGTGATAATAAATCTGTTCTAGCCGTTTTTTTGGATATCTCCTCAGCTTATGACAGTGTCAATCTTTCAGTCCTCAGAAGTAAGTTACGCCAGCTGAGTATTCCTGTTAAGATGCTGCACTGCATATGAAACCTTTTATCTGGTCGTACTGTCAATCTTTTTATCCCAGGGGAAAACCTTAACCCCAGATCTGTCTGGCGTGGTCTCCCGCAGGGTTCTGTTTTAAGCCCACTACTTTACAACATATATACCTCTAATCTCCACGAATCGCTGAATGTCAATTGTCAGATCCTACAATATGCTGATGATCTATGTCTATATGTAACAGACTCATCAGTACTAAACGCAAAAATATCGATGCAAACCTCCCTTGATTCCTTAAATTCCTGGCTGATTTCTCATGGCCTTCATTTGTCGGCTCCCAAAAGCTCCGTGGTGGTCTTTTCACGTAAAAGAACTATACCAGATACCCCGTTATACATTGAAGGATCTCAAATTAAAAGAGAGGATTATGTTAAATTCCTCGGGGTTGTCCTTGACTCAAAATTGTCTGGAGTTCCTCATCTTAATTACATCGTGGGCAAATGTGAAAAAAACATCAACATTTTACGTGCGCTGGCAGGAGTTTGGTGGGGTGCCCATCCATTTAGCCTAAAACTTATTTATAATGCCATAGTAAGAAGCTTACTTGATTATGGTTCTTTCCTCCTGGAGCCTTGTAGCAAAGTTATGCTAGCAAAGCTAGATACTGTGCAATCTAAAGCCCTCCGCATAGTACTGGGGTGTATGAAATCCACTCCGACCAACGCCCTACAGGTGGAGAGTGGAGATCCTCCCCTATTCCTACGTAGGCAATATCTGGCAGATAGATATCTTTATAGAGCATACTTTTAAAAAAAACATTCTATCCTCAGGAAACTCCGTGAGTTAAATCTGTTGTGTCAAGAGGAAGGTTATTGGGCTCACAAGGAACTACCTCTATTAGTAACCACTCTGAGAAAAATTCATACCCTGGAGGCAAATTACCCGTTGCGACAGTATACCAAATTTCCACTATATGATACTCAGTACAAAGTATTAAGTTTTAGACCCAATTATATCCCATACCTTGGTTTGAATAAAGACTCTGCACAGGCTAACAGGGAGTTTGTTTCCATTGAGGATGATAGATGGAGAGAGCATCATATTTTCTACACTGATGCATCAAAACTAAACCCAGACAGTAACACCGGGATCTCAGTCTACTACTCAAATTCCCAAATTATTCTCCAATTTCAATGTCCTCCCCAAGCATCTGTTTTCACTGGAGAGTGCATTGGCATTCTCGAGGCTTTGTTGTTCATCTTAGCTCACTCTACTATCTCAAGGGCGGTAATATTCTCGGATTCCAGAAGTGCCTTAGAGGCTGTAGTCAAAAACCCTTTCAAGAGTGACATCCATAGCCCAATTATCATGGAAATTAAAAACTGTCTGTTTTTCTGTTCTGAGAAGGGCATTGAGGTCACACTTGTTTGGATCCCTAGTCATGTTGGTATCCGAGGTAATGAGTGCGCGCACGAAGCTGCTAAGGTCGCTGTTTCTAGTAGCCTTGCAGATCATAAATACTTTTTTATTTTGACAAATGACTTGATACACTCATCTAGAACGGATCTATTCAATTCCTGGCAATCGGCCTGGTCCAATTCTAGCAGATTCAAGGGAAGTTTATATGCATCGATCCAGCCCGTCATCCCTGTTAAACCCTGGTTATAACAGGGATGACGGATAATATAAATCTAAGAAATATAAGAAAGCCCCTAAAACGGTAACATCAGTCATCTGTAGAATACGCCTTGGGTTTTGTTGCACCCCAGTGTTTCTACATAAAATTAGAGTCCGTGACAGTTCTATTTGTGAGTGTGGTCTAGACAAAGGTACTCTAGATCACATTTTCTTAAACTGCCCGTTGAATGATGTCACACCTTTAGAACAAATTATTTCAAAATTAAAAATTCAACGTCCTTTTAATGTGAGGCATCTCCTATCACACTTCCCAAACCCCTTCATGATTAATGCTTTTATTAAATTTATATCAACTAACACGATTAAACTATAAGTATTATATTCTATTGCCATAATTTGTGTTGTAAATAATATATGTGTATTAATAAACTAACTTTTGTGTAAGTATTTTGTACACAGAAGAATAACTGAAGCATGGAAGGAACGATATTTTTAAGAACAAATTGAATATAGCTACATTCTTCACTCATATGATAAATTAGAGTTGCCAGAAGAAGATGGCACTATGTTTGTCAGTTAGGGCTAAAGACAATTTGAACACAAATATCGTAACTTTTTAATTTAATAGTGACTGAGCAAATCCGCTATCGACATCGATTAAAGTTTCAATATAGGTTCAAAATCAAACGGACTTGTAAAGTACATATATTATTTATATTTTATACATTTTAAATTCCGTAACTTTATGTCCACAGCAGTCAGAACGCTAGTTGATGGACAGTCTTTAAATAATTATTACACAAACTTGCATTTTTAAACTGAACTTATATATATTTGTTTCAAATGGGTACACAGTAGCACATAATCTTTCGAGGCGTTATTTTCTAATTTTCATGGCATTTTTTTCTTTACGCATCAACAGCCTTTTCAAGTCCACTGCTGGTCTTTAACCTTCCGTGGTGGAGGTTTGGCCTACTATAATACCACACTAGCCAGACGTATTCGATAGGGTTTTAGTTCGAGATTTCCTTCTCTTGTTTCTCTTAGTCGCCTCATACGACACCCTCGGCATAAATGTTTATTTATACTTATTTATAGTTAGTTTTTCAGCTGTAATGAAAGCTGTAAGTGGGATTAATAAATATTAAATAAATAAATCATCACCCCCTACTCTCTCTCTAATCTCAATAACATATTTTTATTAGAGAAAGCAAATAATTAAGATAAAAGCAAAACTCATAGCTTAAGCATTATGATAACTGAGAATGGCATATCCAAATTAATTCTTTACAAGGATAGGAGATAGTCGACATGGATTTCATCAAGCAAAAAAATTTACTTAAAATAGATAAATCAGACAAAACCTTGAATAGTGCCCAAAGATTTGTTATTAACAATAATCACTTTATTGAAATTTTCTCATTACATAGTGTAGGTAATACAAATCTATGTGTAAAAATGTATGTGCGGGATCGGACACTTTTCGGTCATACATGTGACACACAGAATATTTAGAGAGAAAAAAATTGTGGCTAGACTAGCCCTTCGATTTTATCTTGGGATCGGCACATTATTAGTCCACTAGTTGAACAAGAACAACCAAGTTTTGGTCTCTGGGTAGATGACATTTAACAAAATTTCTTTCAAATGAAGATTCCCTTATTTTGATGCATATCCACTCAGTAGTCGTGACTATGAAAGCAGACAATTCTTATCAAACCTTCAAATTACTGTCCTTTAAATATTATTACTGTCTTTGTAAAGAAAGATCAGATTTTTTCTATAGGTGCATTAATTTTTTTTGTAATATGATGGATTCTAACAAGCTTCGGACTTCATTACTGTTGCTGATAGTTTAAATAATAGCAAGTAATTATTTAAGCACTCACACTGATATGTTTAGAAGGGAGGAGCCATTTGTCATTACTATAAAAACATTCCGCAGTAAAATGCTTAGAACAAATTCTATGGTGCTTTCTAGGCACCCAATTTTCTCCACGACATACTGCAGCAATCCACTTATTTTATAAATCTTTATCACGTGCACATATAATCTAAAAAATAACGAGGTTAAAATATACGGTGGATAGTAGTGATGGCAATTAATGCGATTTCGCATAAATTTCATTAGCATGCAAATTCGTGAATCTTAGCATGTTAAATGCTATTGCTATGCTATTTGCTAATTATGACGATAATTAATAATAGCTTTGAATGTGAAGTGTGAAATTTATTAATAGGTATGCGAATTAAAAAGCGCCTTTAATTATTTACAGAGTTTTTTTTTTATTTGTTCATATTATTATTACAATTATAGTTATAACAATAAACATTACACGAAAGAAAGTTTATCAAATTCGTAATCGAAACTCCTATATGCCAATTCGTACTAACTAAACTTTGACATAATACGTAGCGCGTCAAACGCGTCTTACACATATTATTATTATCTTATCAAACATTCACACACATTTACCTACTCAATATACGACCCTAAATACGAGTAAATCAAACATAATAATATAATAATTGCTTTAAATCATCGTTCGCATTACACAATACTTTTACTTATCGTGTCACGTGAAACGAATATATTGAGTATTCCTGTGGGTGAGAAAGAGAACGCGTGTCCCGCGTTAGCAAGAAACTATGAACGAACCGAATCGCGCACGAAGCGGTGAATTCACACTTCACGAAATTTCGCAACAATATTTCATTTGCTAAATGAAAATTCGCATGCTAAAATTAATATGATTGCTAATATATCCATCACTAGTGGATAGACATATCGATAAGATTTTTTATAACACTTGAAAAGTCTATATAAATATTATACGACTAAATTCAAAATCATGATAGAACTGTTATTAAAGAAAAAATCACTAAGATTATATAATTTGATGGCATAATATTGTCTAAATTGTATCTTACACGTCAGTTGACTGTGTTCAATTTGGGAGTACTAGGACGGTCTCTATGTATATTATCCAATCTCTTTGATTTTGTAGCATCTAACTGTCACAGTCAAAGACAAAAGCAGAGCCGCACATTTTAAATCGATTTTATGTGAAATCGATACAACATTAAAACGATGCTGTGACGTTTTTATTTGATCTAAACGTTGTTTTGCTTCAAAAATATTAGCTTATTGATACTAAGTTGATTAAATATTAAATAACTGCATTTTAAACCAAACCAACTCTTTATAGAGTTGGTTTGGTCGATCGTATCGGTTACTTATTTAATAATCGATACGGATATAGCACTCACGTCTATTCCTGTCACACCATTGTCTATGGCAACAATCAAATAATAAAGTATTCGTAATCAATTGGAATGCTTTTTATCATCATAAAATACTCCAGCTTTAACGAGACAAAGTGAAAATATTAAAAATCGTAGAAAAAAAAAACAATTTGTTTTGTTCATATGAAGTTTAAGGTCGCCACAACAAACTCAGACCAAATTCTGCCATTGTTCTTTGACCAAATAAAAATATGCGTACTAAAATCTTTCGAAATATTGCAATGGTATAAAAAAAGGTTGCTAAAATTTGTTTGGGTAATGATATTTTGTCAAAATCTTTTCGGCTAAACGGCAGGATCCCGGGTTACAACCTCTTCAATAAGCACCCCAACAGCCACAAGCTTGTCGCTGTAGCATTTCACCTCCAAGACTTGTTCCACCCGTGTAGATCAGCTTATAGCCTTTCCCAATTAGCCGGGACATGCTGCCTCTCTACTGAATTTCCTGCAGAAACGCCACGGTCACCCTCCGGGGTGACCGTGGCGTTTCTGCAGGAAATTCAATATTGGTACGCTTACGAGACGCGCGAGAGAAGTGGCCGACCTACTCTCCAGGCGGACCTGGAGAGTAGGTCGGCCACTTCTCTCGCGCGTCTCGTAAGCGTGCCAATATTCCATGTAGCGTCGGATTTTCCGGGTTGATTTTAACTTCTTTGGCCGTGTCCACTCCCGACATGGTAGCCCTTGCCACTTGCCACAAGAGTTGGGCGAGGCTCCTGCGCACCGTTTAGCATTGGTGCCCTATCCCTGATTCTATTCTGCTCCATTGGATATGAAAAGTTTTGCCTTTACGGTGGCGACTGTCGTCAGATCTCAGAACCCTTAGGGAAGACTTGCGCCAGAGCCTCGTCCGTCAATCAGCAGGCGCACCGACTCGCAGGGGAGGTTGGCTTGGGCCCGAAAGGTTTTGGTGGGCCCCCCAATAATAAAATATTGAGAATAATTATGTTGTTTGTATAGGTGGCGCACACAGCACAAGAGATGTGCTACCGATCCCTGCACAACGTATTACGTCGCGGCGCGCACGAGCGCGGGGCGCATGCGCGGCTGGTGGACAAGCAGCGGCGCGTGCGCACCATCGTGCACGGCATGCGCCTGCGCGGCGAGCCGCAGCAGAACATCGACGATGTACGTACTTATGTATCTCTAGTTGCCAAATTCATGGATAGATCGAATATTAAAACTCGCTAAATTACCTTCCATGTAAATTAGAAAATAGAACATGATGTGATGTGAACATGACAAAGTATGATGTCATCAACTTCGATATAAAAATTCAAGTTAACGTCAAAGGATTCATGTCTCATAGTTTTACCGTAAATGTAAAGACCTCTGAAGTGGTCATTGCAGTTAATATAACTTTGAATGCAGTTGATCGCATCAGGATACCCATCACCCACCCTCGTACATATGCTTCCAAAGCTTTTTTTATCTCTAATACAAGATATTATTCTGTCTTTTAAGGTGGAAGAAACCCTAACCCCACCTGAACTCGCCGTGCTGCAGGGAGTAGAAAAACGTCTCAAACAGCTAAGCACTGCTGAACTGGAGTTAGATAGGAACCTCTTTATATTCAAATGGTACTTCATGTATCCACAGACATAGCCAATGGTTTAGTGTAACTTTTCTTTTAAGAATTTGTTAAGTTTGCATTCAGAGCTTCGCATGACGGCAAGGCGTACCCATATTGTAATATATTCTAGTAATATACCACACAAAATATTCCAGAGTTACTAGATTTACAAGTCCCCCTCGACACAGGATTTATTCCTAGTGGGGGAGATGTATTTTTAAAAGAAAATATGCGTTCAGCGAGGCAATATTTTGTTATATTCATACTTACCATTACAAATTGTAAGTGCTGTGTCAAGTTGTTTGGATCAACAATTATATGTGTAGATATCGTCAGTTGGTACTTGTGTTTGCTGCAAAGTAGAACCTTCGTAGTATGTTTCATGCTATAATGTACTCAACATCTCAGTATTGTATGACTATTCTATCAATATTTGTTATGGTTATAGGCATTCATTTTGTGCCTAACAGTCAACAATAACTGAGGTTAAGATAAGAGTAGAAGTCTTAATATTTTGTTTACTATGTTGTATTTAACTAACCTATTTTTGTGTAGAACTAGGTTAAGGAAATATCAATAAAAAATCCAAAAAATATGTTCTTAAAATTTTATTTGACCCCATTGAAACTCAATAGTCGTTCAAACATTGTACAACCTATAGTGTCGATCGATTATATTATTAATTGTAAAATATATCCGACTATCTACACGAGCCGTCACACAGGTCAACGAAAACACAATCATATTTTTACTTTATAATTTGAAGCGAATTTACGTCTACCCTCAGATCATTGATAAACAATGAGAACGCCTGCAAATGCCTAATTTAGACTCGTCCACTGAGGAAATACTGCATTGGTTAGACTAGGCTGTTTAAAATCATTTGAATACTTACTAGGTACACTGGCAATTCTGAATTATTTTTCTCGATATTCAGGCAATCTTAGATATATATTTTTTTATCTTATTCCTATCCTTTATTTGTTATTTTAACTAACCATTCTTTATCTGCCAATGCAACGCAATATCAAATTCAAATAAACATTTCACTAAAATGTTTCTCTCAGTGGACCGAACCAGCGAACACTTCGAAAGGAAATGACAATTAATCAACATTGTTATAATTATGAATTAATATTAACAATTATATAGATATAGATTATGTACGTACGTTAAACACCTGTTATACAGTGACACCTAATATTTTTATTATTATAATGTATTACAGAGATCTCCCGTTGTGTGTTGACCAAAGAAAGTTAAAACTGAATTTGACTATCCATCTTCGATATCTTAACTTCTATTCTTAAGCTCTGTGACAAAGTCCATTACACACTGGTTACATTTAATTTTAATATTTGGGGTTAGCACGAGTTTATTTTACGGAGATACCCTTGTCCGATTTATTCAGTTGGGTCATCGGTGCCCACACAGAGGAGGCCTAGCCATTGGGTAGTAATAGATCGCATTCGAATCGTTCATCGAAAGGATCATTTTTTTTTCATATATTTTCTAAAAGCGCCTACAACGACTACTATCAAGCAAATCAACTCATACTGCGCTCCCTGCCTTCAAGGTATAGTTCATTCCTATTTCATTGCATTTTATAGGCTGGTTTCATCATTTGGTTTGAGGCACGTTTGAGGTGTTAGTACTGGGTAACTTGGAAACTATTTATGTAAGTACAGTCTAGGCGTGATTTATTTTACTGGGAGTCATCATGCTTGTGTGATGAGATAAATAGGAATATGAACACATATGAACTAACTACTAGATGTAATACAACACTTGGCCAACACACAACGGTTATAAAGATATCCACTTCAAGCTAATTAAGTTTTATACTAGATTCGTCTAAATTAAAAAGTTTTCGATTATTTACACATCGTACCTATCGCAGTTCGATGTCTTGTCGAAGAAAATTTAACGCATTGATCTAATTAATATAAATAGTAAAGTTAAGTAGTACCTCTTTTGGTCAATATAGCTCATCTAAGACATTTGCACACAAAAGGACAATTATTAATTAAAATATATTTGTACCATTTTAATGATATTCACAAAGAGTAATAGATCCACACAGGCTCCTTCCTCAGCTATGTATTATATAGAGTGATTCTAGGTTGTGTAGTTACTGTCAACCACATCATCTATAATATTGCTGGCTAAAAATGTCCCCATTTTATTTTTGTTAATATTATCAAGGAAAATACGTCAGTAGTAGAAGTAGGTTTATTCCAACGATAACCCAACCTACTAGACGCCGCATGTAAGGCGAACACTTTCGGACAACACAGTAGACTTATACGTCTTATATAAGACCAATGTGGACCAATCCCAGCACTAGATATGAATTATGACATTCCGCAAATTTGAACCGGCCAATTAGAATGCATTTTTGTAGCCCCCCTTCGCCCCGCATACCTCACCGCTTTGACATAATTTTTTGTTTGTAGAAATGAAAACATTAGGTGTCTGGTAGGCTGTGTTGTCGTTGGTTTATTCATAGTAACAAGAAAATAAATTGTTCCCCTCTCCATTCTCCTCTCAGGGAAGCTTTTCAAAAAGTATTATAGTTGTTGGGTAAATACACATATGACGATTTGGGACTATCCTTATGCAAAGACTTTCTCCTTTAACTCATTAAAAGTTGGTCAGTATTATACTATATCAGTAGTAGCAATATTACGAGGTTGAAAGAAAATACTCAATTATGAATCACCTGTATAAAATAGATATTTTAATACAAACTTCTACATATACCTTATAAAATTTTGTGCGCATTTGATTTTGAATTCACTTTACCACTTCGAATAATAAAATATTAAATAACATTCTAAAACGTAAGACATCGAAACTGCGATACAGAACACCATCACTTTGTCGCCAGATTATTTTATGAACTATTCTAGGGAAATATTAAAAATACGGTGAAGACATCGATCTATCTGGCCTAAGATATCACCTTAACAAGAACGAACCGACCTACTTTTATCCGACTATATATACTTGAGATGTTTACAAAAGCAGTTATTTTTATTTAATATTAATAATATTAATATTGATTAGTGTGATTGACTTAAGCAGAACACCCGCAACTAAGATTTGTAGACATTTCAGCAATTACATAAAGATAGGAGCAAAGATTTCGTGATATTTGTTTGCTTGATGTGTCCTGCGAAAAAATTGTTTACAGCGCCATCTATGTACAGCAATAAGGAAAAAGCGAAATAAAATTAAAAATGCAAATTAAAATTGTATTCATTTTATTTATAAACTAGGTATTTTATACAACTTAACAAAATACATACATACAGTAACTAAACAGAGCAACCAAAATAAAATCATTCATACTGGCATCGAGACGTTGTATTAACAAATGTTCATATTGCTACATTCATTCCTGGGAGAGTACGGGTACAGTCACACAGTGCTGTCTTGTGTTAAGTTTGGCAAGAACCTTTCAGTCGTCAGTCGCGTCTTAGTCGCGCGGTTGTCGCGCAGTCGTCGCGGAGTCGTCGCGCGTCGCGTCGCGGTCGGAACAAATGAAGCAACATGCGAGCTCACATCGTTAGTGTTGTCAATTTAATCCAGTTTCTCTCTAATACTGTTTAAGTTAATGGTATCACTGAGTACTTAATTTCCATCAAATGTATGTCTGAACGAGTAAATAATTTTATTTGTACTATCACAAAACATTTCGCGTTACGGATGAAAAGTCAAATGTACACGTTGTTAAAATTATAAGAATATTTTTTAGCTTATAACAAAAATTAGGGCTACGCCGAACAATATTTAAATGACAACTCAATCCTTAAGCCAATTTTACAATAAAGAAATATTTTTATATTTAACTACATAAAATGCCAAAATAAAGAATAAGTAATAGTGAATAGTATTGTGATGTAAAGTAAACATGAAAGAAGCTCTATTCGATATTTACAAATGTGTCCCGCGTGTGGTAACACTAGCGCTAGGGTGGTGACACGTGGACCTATTGACAACTGTACAGCGCCATCTAGCGGCTCGACTGTGCAGCTATAACTGTACAGCGCCATCTAGCGGCTCGACTGTGCAGCTATATCATAATAATGTAGGCATGTACAGACTTCATAAGCGAGACATAATATTATAAATTTCCAAATTTAATCTAATGCTATAATTTATCGTTCCTCAGTCGCCGCGTCGTGTAGTATACATATTGTTTCGTCGAGTAAACATTATGTACGAGACATGTCGGCGTTGCATCTCCTTTACAACTACACCCAGCGCAGTAAATAGCATAATTTCGAATTAAAATATAATAAAACATAATCCAAATATATTGCAAGAACTTAACACAGAATGTAATCGAAACGACTCCTTATTACAATTATACTATTTACAATGCAAAACAGGGTAATTTATACACTTCGATTGTTTCACTAAATAATTTGTCATTTTTTAGTTTTGATAAATATCTCGTTAATGTAATTATAATTTTATATACGACGGTCTAAATAATAATACTAAATATTTGTAAACGATGGTGGTAAGCCGGGATAAAGCAAACATTTTAATGTGAAGCCGCACACACAGGTATTACGTCCAGGAACTATTTAAAACGATAGGCTTACTTATACCGACGACCTTATCCCAAATATCTACTAACGTTAACGTATCACCGGCAGCATGGCGTCTATAAGACGAGCTATGTGTACCGCGGTGACAAGTACGGCTCGTGGTATAGAGCTGGCCGTCGTGCTGACGTCACGTCACGTCACATGACGTCATCCAACAGCGCTCCATTCACGTCACGCTACACTTGCGACATTTTTAAACGAAGCCTTCGCTGAGTTTTTAATCTTTTATAATCTCATGTGCATTTATATAATTTTTAATTACCTTTTTTGTTATTAATTTAATACTACTCAAATTGACAATAAAAGATATGAGTGAGCTACGCAAACATTTAATTTGTTTATACTTCATTTAAAAACATCACAAGCTTAGTTCTGGGGGACTTGGTATCCTGGCTTCTACACTGAACACATTGGAGTCCGTCTCCCGGCACGGTGTCACCTGTCTCACTCGCTCCCACTGCCGCGCGTCTATGTGCGTCTCTGTCGCACGCGGAGCCATTACAGTATGCAGCAAGACGGTGAACAACAACTGCTTGAGCCACCTTTACTTTTTTGTCGTTGATCTGAAAACATCCAAACAAATAATATTAGTAATTTAGTTACAATATTAAAATATAATAACTAAACTAAAGTACTAACTAAATTGGACTAAAGTTAGTCTGGTGGTTAAGTTAATCAAGGACGACTTACAGGGTTAATAGGAAGGAATGAGGGAACGAGGAAGGGTTAATGTTAACTCCATCGTACTTCTGTAAAGCAAATCTCGATTAGTTATATAAAAGTATATTCCTATAGAAGGACATATTTACTACAGGATATGTTACTTAGAATAGATAGAAAAGTATCATCAATTAAATTCAAGGGGTTGGTCGTATGGTCGTAAGTTTAAGACTTAGTGCAACATTACCAAGAACTCTAGAAAATTTAGCGGAGCTAGGGTTCCCAACCATTTTTATTTATTTATATGCATAGATGAGAGAATTATTCTCTCATCTGTGTTTATATGTATTTACAGACTCACTCCTGTATCCCCGAAGGGGTAGGCAGAGGTGTAATATTACACCCACATTTCGCCATGAATTTTGAGGTCCCAAGTAATAGGGGGCGATCGTTCCCAACCATACTATAAAAAATACTTTTGAACAAAAATAAAGAAGTTCCGCCAGTAATAGGTATGTTTAGTTCTTGTTTGTTAAATCTGTGTGGTTAATGCTGCCGCCGGGTTATGATCGAGTTGCGAGCCCTTGCCCAACGGGAACAATTTCCATACAATTTTAAAAGTGAAGTGTGTGTCAGTCTAAACCGATAGAGGGCGCATTTATAAAATGTATGTAAATTGTTCTCATCGAGAAACGACTTGCAACTCGATCATAGCCCGGCGCAAGTTCTTTACTTTCTGAATATCACTTTTTGACACCATTAAACATACCTTTTACTATCTTTCAAATACAGTTTGTTTTAAACATACTTTAGTTTAAAAACAAACGTTGGCAACCCTAACCCGACTGAACATGACAACGCATACATTTCCAAACAACAGTGCTGAGAACACATACCGTGTGAGTTAGGCTCAGGCAAGTGTTCGCGGGGCACGAGGTGCATGACGGTGGTGCGGCCCATGGGCAGGCCCAGCGCGCCCAGGGTCACCGAGCTGTGCAGGAACCGGCCCTGGTAGATCAGCCGCAGGATCTCTGCCCGGGACACGCATTCTGACGCCCAGTCCGCTGGAATTAGAAAAAATAAACTTTAGGAAGACCCACTTTCATCAGCGATGGATATGTACTTTCTTCCAGGTAGCGTTCGTAGCGAGGCTTGGCTTGCCGTTCGTAACAGATCGGCAAAGTTAAGCAACGCTTGCACAGGTTACCACTTGGATGGGTGACCGTGTGTGGCATTTACATCGGAGCGCTACCGTGCTTCGGAGGGCACGTAAAGCTGTCGGTCCCGGTTCTTGTCTAAGGATAAGGATCGCTAGGCCATGTCGGAGGCCTTCGGGCGGTCTAAAAACTCCGACACCAGAGTTGGCCACACGCTCACACGAAAATCAATCATCAATCCAGGTATCTACAGTAAAAATTTATTAGAACGATATTTGTATGATGAATTAATGACACTGGTGAAACTCGCATAATAATATAGTCTATAATAGTCTATATCGAGTAAAGTCCTTGTTTTATGTTATGACCTTGTTTTGTACTGTAAATAAAGTTTGATGGGTGTAATCCAGTATATCTGTATAATCTATGGGTGTAATTTTAATAATAGCTTCAGCTTCTTGGCCCCCGCGCAAAAAATGATAAACCCAAGCTAAGCTGCAGTCAAAGAAACGTATCTTTATTAAAAAATAAAGGTATTAATCACAGAAGTACATCATTTTAAAAATAATACCAAATAAAAAATCCATAATTTTATTATATTTTTAATATAAGTAAATTAAAATAACAGTCAGCAAACTGTTAAGACTTTTCAAGCGAAATCTATAAAATTATAAAAAACAAAGTTAATAAATTTACAATAAAAACATTAATTTTAATATAATTATAATAAAAATATGTTATAAAATCAGGAAAAGTATCAAAAAGTTCATGCAGAGCATTGCCCCCAGAGAGATTTGAACTCTCGACCCCTGGTTTACAAGACCAGTGCTCTAACCCCTGAGCTATGGAGGCTGACGGTACAAGTGGCGTAAATGTTGATTGGTATTGAGTGTACAATACCACGCACACTTCGATGCGTCATACGAACACAGACGTGTGAAGATGCGACGTAGTTATACGCTAACAGATAGATGGCGCTGGACTCAATAACATTTTCATTCTGCGTTTTTATTTATAAATACAATTATTTTAGTTTATTAATTTACAATTTGAAGTATTTTTAATTCTTACATAATTATGTTGTTGAGATATGTTTCAGTGATTAGTAATACATATTTAGTATAAAGTCATCCATATTACCACAGAAATGATTCAATTTTTTTCACTTGACGTCGTTGATTTTCACACATTTTCTTTGCCACGATTTAATATGTTTAACGGGTATTTTATTATTAATTTTTAAGACTATTTTTGATATTCCGTTCTGTGTGAATGTCACATTACCCATGGCTATTTTGTAGATCTTGATATAATGATGGTCTAGAGATTTTTATAATTATCATCAGCTCCCTTAAAGGGAGTTTTTTGCTGTGTTGCCCACTTTGATAACCAAAAGTAATTCTTGTACATAGGGCACAAGCAGTAAGGCTTCAATGCCTCAGTGGTAAATGGTAATAACTTACCGCGGTAAGCTGTTCGGTGGCTATCTGCCGCTGTGTATCGCGTGATTCCCCGCACTAATATACCCGAACAGGGTTGCCAGCCTTACGATGCTTGCATTCAATTAGGTAGATATTGCGTACCTTTGTAATTTATAAGATAATTTAATTCAAGATATTACGAAATTTTGTTCAAAACGATTTTTTTTATACTAGCAGTTTTTTTTAAGAAAGTAATCAGATAAATATATTGTATTACTCATGTTGTTGGTTTTAATTCCCCCTTAATTAATTTTCAGAACTATAATTTGACACCATTTCTGAGGAATTTATATTGTTTACTGTCTATTACCATCTTTCAAGTTGGTAATTGCAAAGCCCGGATTCTACGAATAGGAAATAGTGCTAATGCTAAGCCGAATGTTTCTCGCAGTTTGAAATTGGACGAATGTAACTTTTTTAATATTCTCGTGTAGAGCAAGTTTGGAAGCAGGATATTCCCTCGAACAATACCACACGCGGGATTCAACTGCAGTAGTGTGTGAACATGTTACATTGTTCAAATAGATATATGTTTTAGTATAATCTTAGGATGAATTCTTATTAGTTTTACAATATTACCCGGAAAAGATACTAGCAGCCCAAAATATTACAAGGCAGTGAGGACTTAAGCAAATTGGTTAAATAATGCTTGAGATGATGATGAGTGCAACGATGAGTGACGTAGAAAGATTAGCAATTTCATTATTTCTGTATTTATTTTGAAATCTATAAACTATCAATAGCTCAGTAGATTTCGAAATTTAAACTATCAACCCGCAGCGCCGCCCGTGGGTGTCGGCTATTGCGACTGAAAGTTTGTGTTTTTGTGATACATATTTGGCACTGCACAGCTTTATTAAAATTAAAATCTATTCGGTTTTTGCGTGAAATGGTAACAAACATCCATCCTGACATCCATGATTTATCCTTTGACTCCGGTTGGCGGTTCAGTGGTTTAAGCGGCGGTCTCACCGCTAGACGCTGCCCTGAGTGATGTGTTCGATCCCACACAGAATAACACTTTGTCTTATCATAAACTGTTGTTTCGTGTCTGGGTGTACATTGTGTCCGTTAGTTGTATGTTTGTAAAGTCCTCCGCGACAGAAGATATAGTCCTAGCGCGGAATTTGTCTTTTTACAAATGTTAAAATGTTATTATATCCATTAGCCAGTTAATAACATTAGTATGATTGTACAAATGTACACTGTCCTTTCCAAGCTACATATTCGGTCCGACGTCTACACCTCACACAGAATCTCGTGAAATGTAACCAGCAATAAAAACGGCTAATAAATACCGTCTCCATTGTCTCCAATATATTATAGGTGGTAGCCCTGCGCTAGGTGTACATGTACGACCAACACCAGCCGTCCAACCGCGGCGGTAAATCACCGGCCGCTTGGAGGCGCCACTATGTAATGTTAAGGCCACGGTACACGGACTAGTGACTACCATGTGGTTAGTGACAACCATTTTGGAGAATAACAACTACATACATTTTGTATAAGGTTTTGAGTATGTCAAAAGAGCAGGCTTCTGGACTGGGGCAATATAAGTACAACTTTAGCTACCGCAGATCTTACCACGGCGTTTTCTGGCGTAGGCGTAGGTACACTTCGATTCGAACGGTATTCGGTGCACTGGTTGGACCGCTTTACGGTCCTGTCGAAGAACTCTATGCCAGCCAATTATTGCGCCGACCACAAGGGTGGCGTACAGAATCATCATCATCAGCCTTTATCAGTCCACTGCTGGACTAGGCCTCTCCTTTGAAAGGAGGAATTGGCCTACTATACCACGCTGGCCAAACGGGTTGGTATAGGGTTTGTATCAAGTTTTCCTTCTCTTACAGTGCTGTTTTCTGCATAATATGCTCTTTCTGTCGGCTCTTACGACACCCATGGGATGATATGGGGTGGTGACAATCCGTATTCTTAATCCGTCACCACACGGATAAATACAGTACGTACAGAATAGCCCTACATAAAGTTGGATGGAGACGTGATTGGCTTGCCAGCTAGCACTGACACCATTCCCCACTGGCGCGATGTCGTGTGTGAGCGCACTAACTTTTAAGTCGTGTCGCGACAATAAGTCGTACGAACGAAACACCGAATGTTTTGTTTCAATAAGATAAGTATCTCGTATCTGGAGTAACGTCCTTCTCGCCCGATAAACTACATAAACTACACAGTTTATGTCCTTTTACACAAGATTCTCTAGTGCCATGGGCTCTAGTTTATGTTGGAAGCTTAACTAACTTACTTAGTATTCTGCTGATTAAATCTGTGGCGGCCATTGAAGCCATTTGTCGCTTTGATGGCTATTGAGAGCCGAATGATTCTTTTCTTTTTGTTTATAACTAGCTGCTGTTACCCGTGGTTACATCTGATTTATTATGTGTCTGGCGTTACTTAATTCTTTAAATGCTAATCATGCTAAATAATCAAATGTGAATTTGCGTCATTTTTAGGGTTCCGTACCTCACAAGGTAAAAAAAGAAACCCTTATAAGATCACTTTCTTGTCCGTCTGTCTGTCTGTCTGTCAGTGTGTCACCACCGATTTTCTCAGGAACGGGTGGACCTAGCAAATTGAAATTTATACCAGATACTGAGGTCTATGGTTTCTATTAGGAGTATAAAAAAATCAGGGTCCTGGGTCAACCCGATAAAAAGATCTGGTCAAAATTAGATTTTTGCGAAAACTTGTAAGTACCAAAATTAACCTTAATTTTAATTTTTTTTTAATTTTCGGAATTTTTCCTTTACTTGTGCTGTGAGACCTTGGTTTTAACCAAAATTGACAATTCTAGGTCAACCGTAAGTAGATACCCTATAGGTTTTGGGTCGAAAGCCTATATGGTAGTTCCCGTTGAACTAGAATCACGAAATTTAGCCAAAAGAACAAAAAATAAAAAAAAGTGGAAAATTTATGGGTGTCCCCATACATACATAGTAGACTCGATTTAAGATAGTCCTCTAAGTTGTATGGGCGCTCATACAGATTTAGAGGACTAGCGTAAATAGCACCAACCTCAAATAAGGTAAAATGCTTACGGAATCCTCGGTGCGCGGGTCAGACTCGCACTTGCGCGAATTTTTAAAAGATGTCTAATTTTCACAATCATCTGGAAGAAACTAAGCCAAAATATTTCACAAAACAAAATTTTACAAACAACATTTTTATCGTTCCTTTAACGTATGATCTCGTGAACCTAGCAATGATTACTCCATGCCATATAAAACCCAGCAACACAGACAATCAGTCAATAAGTCATTCTCCACAGTGACTCAGTGCGTGCAGCGGTAACTGACCTCACACAACACAGCCAAAGATGCCGCGTTCGCACTTAATTACCCTTTTTACACAGACGCGAACGTACCGCGTGTCTGCCATATGTTTACACACATGTGCGCACGTTAGACTAAATAATTATATGCTTAGCTGTTTTTATATTTCATATTATCTTTACAAACATATATTTGTATGTATAATGTTGCAGTATGTTTTTTCAAGTGCTTATAGTTATTTACATGATACCAAGACAGAAACAAGCACAGTTATTTTTTGTATGTTTGTCGGGGTTAGGGTAGGGTTAGCTGTACTAAATATTACATTTAGTACAGCTTAACAAGTACTGACATAAGAAAACATAGTTATAAACCAGAGACACACTCTTACATTTTATTTATACATATATTCGTAGGGACTGTCTCGTTGGTCTCGCGGCATAAATGTGCGCGTGGGATTGGGAGGTCGATTCCCGGGTCGGGCAAAGTGTTATTGGATTTTCCGTTAGGAAATTCTCAGTAGCAGCACGGAATCTGGTAATGTGCCCGGTATGGCAATAGGCTCGGCCCCTATTACGTGGGACCTAAAAATTCATGGCGAAATGTGGGTGTAATATTTACACCTCTGTCTACCCCTTCGGGGATACAGGCGTGAGACTATAAATAAAAAAGAAATAAAATTATATTCGTAGAAATTATAATTATTCTCGTGAAACATAAGAAATATTATCCAAGAATAGCCAAAATTACTTCAGAGCAAAACCTCCAACAGACGTATTGAGTACCATATTCGTAATACTGCTCGTAATTTAACAGTCATTTAGAATAATACCGTTTTTATGGAAATATAAAGACTCATTTTATAAAAGTATTAAGATTTTTTCTCCCCAATCGTAAAGAAAAGACCATTGAACCAATTTAATATTTCACAAGGCCTCTACATATTTATGTTATGTTTAAGTACGTTCCTTTATCTTTTATGAAATAGAACGATAAGTAGAACATAATAAAATTATCATAACATCAAATCAGAAAGATTGCTAACAATATTAAGATCTGTTTGAAGAAATAGAATAATAACGTGTATTGGATGGTATTTATTTTTCATCAAATATGAAGCCTTATTTTTAGATCGCTTTGCGCTGAAAATACACGAAATTTGGTGCAGACTTCAGGCTCCTCAATAATGGAACATTCAATCTCATGTGATACATACACATACATAGACTCACGCGTGTTTGCCGGAGGGGTAGGCAGAGACTACGGAACGCCATTTGCAACGATCCTGACATATCTCTCTTGCTTCATTCACTCCCATCCAATTCCTCATGCATGCTCTTCTGTTTAGGGTACTTCTAACCTTTCCTGTTTTAAGTATGTCTCCAAGCTGGTCAGAGAACATCCGCCTAGGTCTTAACCTTCGTCCTGTCCCATTCACACTTGCCATATATATCTGCTTGGTCAGTCTTTCGTCATCCATCCTCTCCATGTGCCCAAACCACCTTAACATACCTTTCTCGATGCTTGTCACTATATCTTCTTTTACGTCACAACAGTCTCTTGGGATACTAAACTGAAATACGTCTATAACGGAAGCGATACCTTCAACCACTATTTTAGGGGCGGATTATTAAAGAATTCTTCTTTAGTTGGTGTCTAACAGACGTTATAAAAGGACTCCACTGTCCAGATTTCATATTTGTAGCTTCAGTTGACACTTTCAACACTTTGCGAGACACAAGATATATTACGACAGCCAGGTGAAGTGATTTTACATAGGTAATATGAAGAAGAAAGAAAAATGGAAGAAGATGATGATGCTTATGTGTGTCTTCTGACGAATAAATGTATTTTCCTTCTTTATTATGAAAGCTCGTCTATGATATAGTTGATTGCAACATGGCGCCTCGTCAGCTATGTATATATTCATAAACTTGCACAAGAGAGCTACCCCGTTGACACATACAATAGGGTTGTTTCCAACTAGTCAAATCAAACACTTTTAATGAAATGACAAAAACGAGGTTTTCTACGGCGTTTGTAAGAAATAAGACCTAGTGACGTCATAGCTTTTTGCTGTCAAATAGCATACTTATTATCAATAAATTGTCGATAAAAAATGTTTAATAAAGTTTTAACATTAATTGATGAATGAAGCTACCATTAATTTGACATATTTCACTATTAGCAGTCGAGCCTCAGTAAGCTTCGCTTTGTTTATAACATAACTTTATAGAAAACATCGTTCTGCTACAACTTTATATTGAAATATTCTACGTGATTGTTTGTTCGTTTGAAGAAGTGTGGAGTCTTTGTAATTGTTAATTAATTTTTTATTGACTGTAGACTTCAAGATCATATTGTTTTTATTAAAAATTGTTTTGTTGGGCTCACGAACATCTATAAACGTGGCAGGTAAAAATGTCCCAAACTACAACTTGGACACATAATATTGGTCATAGAAGCAATGCGCCAGTCGTAACGTGGACGTCGCGCTTCGGCAACTTTGCTAAGTCCCAGTGGATCAAGTTAGATTTTTAGATTATATTACCGCTTACTTTTAAAAGTAGCGTAACGGCTCTGGACGCGACAATGTGGGCATCAGCTAGTCATCATATCTATACACATAAATAAAATTGAAGTGTCTGTTTTTAATATTAAAATTAAAATAACCGCTTTTTACTAAATGCATATGGATGTACACACAGTACATATACCAAAATGACATTTTTTTAAATTTTTGTCTGTCTGTCTATATGTCTGTCTGTTCGTTCTCCCTTATCTCTGGAACGGCTGGACCGATTTTGACGGGACTTTCTCTGGCGCATAGCTGATGTACCAAGGAGTAACTTAGGCTATAAATTAACTGGGTACGCGAAGTAGTTCCCTCAGACCGCGGGTGAAACCGCGGGAAACAGCTAGTACATATATGTATATACCTAATACTTGTTCTGACTGACATATCATAGGAGAGCCCAAACTACTAAAGCTAAAAACATGATATTTGGACAGTGTACGCCATTCATGACGTCAACTACTAGCAAAGAACTTATTTTAATATTCCAAACCTAGAAGGCAAAATAGTAAATAATTTTATTTGAAAATCGACTAACATCGAAGCTAGCAAAACCGGTAACAGCTAGTTAAATAAAATGAAAATCGAATAATACTTAGTATAAATTTGCTATCGTATAACGTTGTTCTGTCCGATCCCACGATATCAATGTCAAATCGATTACAATAAGAAAGTCTTTATTGTTATGTATTCAATGCTATTTCCTTGGTTTTTATTGTACGATTCGACAGGCAGCTGACAGCAATACCTATTCTGTTTTTATTAACGATCAACAAGAAAAGATTGAAGATTTTATAACTTTGATTTGAGAAAATGGCTGTCGTTACATGGATACTGGATGACCAGTTTGGGATTAATTTTATCTCAGACCTGGATCAGGGATAGTCTGAATGACGGACTGTCGGGCAGCGGCGTAGCTAGCATGGGTGGCACCCGGGGCGGTAGTTGGCGAATGACCTGCTTTTTTTTTAGTCGACACCTAACAATTCCGTGCTAACTCTCGTAGTGCTGAGCTAGTGGCTATATTTTTGTACATTGTTCTTAAAGTTTAATTTTTGGTGTCACCCTGTTTTTGGATGGGTGGCACCCCGTAAAGGGTGGCACCCGGGGCGGACCGCCCCCGCCGCCCCCCCCACTTCCTACGCCACTGCTGTCGGGTAGTATTTGAAACTAACTCAGACTGACGATCAGTCCAACTGAAAAGTACCCGTTATTGAGTACACGTTTGGCATAGTGATTTAAGCGGCCGTCACGTCGGTGACACTGCGCGAGTGTTGTGGGTTCGTTCCCCACACGAGACAACACTTTATGTGATACATGAATTGTTATTTCGAGTCGGAGTGCACTTCGTGTCCGTTTGTAAAGCCTCCCGCTACACAGAATTTATTCATACATACATACATAAACTCACGCCTTTTTCCCGTGGGGGTAGGCACAGACAACGGAACGCCACTTGCTTCTATCCTTATAGACCTCACGCGCTTCCTCTACACTCATTACTCTTATAGAATTTATTCCAAGTGTAATAATCGATTTATATTACTTGTAGACTTGCATAGGGTTCCCACCAAGAACTTAGGGTCCCAAGCCAACCTCACCTGCAAGTGGTGCACCTGCTGATCAACAGACGAGGCTCTGGCAAACAAAATGTCCCAATAAGCGGCAATAGGCTCGCCACCTATTACGTGGGATCAAAACACTGGCGAAAAGTGGGCGTTTAATATGCCTCTGCCTACCCCTTCGGGGAAACAGGCGTGAGTCTATGTATGTATGTATGTAGACTTATAGCTAATCTTCTTTACTACCCGTCAAAGCACTACTCAGCCACCAGTGATCAAGGTCAATTCGCTCTCAAGATTGGACTGATGCCAAGCTGAGTCCGCAATCTTATCTATGTTTAAGTGTTCATCTTCAAATGAAGAATACTCAAGTTATAGGCATATTAAAGCTTACGTGATAATCTTCAAACTAAACCTAAGCCCAACAGTGGCAATGGCTGATACAACGACAACGCAGCCTACTAGACACCTAATGTTTTCATTTCTACAAACAAACAATTCTGTCAAAGCGGTGAGGTATGCGGGGCGAAGGGGGCTACGAAATTGCATTCTAATTGGCCGGTTTAAATTTGCGGTACCTACGTCAAAATTCATAACTAGTGTTGGGATTGGTCTTATGTAAGACGTATAAGTCTAACGGGTTGTCAGAAGTGTTCGCCTTACGTTTGTCGTCTAGTAGGCTGGGTTGTCGTTGGGCTGATAGTACAGATTCAACTAGACTTAGCCCTCGGCTCTACCCTCGTGGGACTACTTTACCCGCTTAGGATGGCAATTTTCAAGAATCCTCTCTCAGTGCTCCTCTACATTGCGCAAGAACATACACACAAAATTTCAGCTTCTTGCGCTCATTAGTTTTAGGTGTGGGAAGCGTAGGGGTGCAGTAAGTAGGGATTTTTGAACTTCCCACGCTATCGTGAAAAGGCAAAATACTGTATTCAAGAATACAGTGTTTTTGCTTAGCAACACTTATTCTGCTTGGTTTGAGGTCTACTATAGCATAATATTTTTATTTTTACTATACGACGTTTATTTATAGAGATATACTACAATAAAAACCATGTATTTATAAAAAAAAATTCGGGCAAGTGCGAGTCTGACCCGCGCACCGAGGGTTCCGTACGCATTTTACCTTATTTGAGGTAGAATTACGCTAGTCCTCTAAATCTGTATGAGCGCCCATACAACTTAGAGGACTATCTTAAATGGAGTCTACTATGTATATATGGGGACACCCTTAAATTTTCCCCTTTTTTTATTTTTTGTATTTTTTCCTTTATTTGTGCTGTACCCTGCTTTTGGCCAAATTTCGTGATTCTAGTTCAACGGGAACTACCATATAGGTTTTCGACCCAAAACCTATAGGGTACTTACGGTTGACCTAGAATTGTCAATTTTGGTCAAAACCAAGTTCTTACAGCACAAGTAAAGGAAAAATTCCGAAAATTAAAAAAAGTTGAAAATTAAGGTAAATTTTGGTACTTACAAGTTTTCGCAAAAATCTAATTTTGACCATATCTTTTTATTGGGTTGACCCAGCACCCTGATTTTCATACACCTAATAGCAACCATAGACCTCAGTATCTGGTATAAATTTCAATTTGCTAGGTCCACTCGTTCCTGAGAAAATCGGTGGTGACACACGGACAGACAGACAGACAGACAGACGGACAAGAAAGTGATCTTATAAGGGTTCCTTTTTTTACCTTGCGGTACGGAACCCTAAAAATCAACCTTAACCTAAGCAAAAGAGCCTGCTACAGTGTTTTGCCATACTAAACTGGCCAGAGCGCGCATTCCACGTATTTTATTGCTATCTTTCTCGCTCTTAGGGCTCGCGCTGATGTTAGAGCAGTGCCACTGCAAACCACGCACTGCGTGATCGGTTTGTTTTGATTCAAATTAGTACGCTTTAAAAAGTGCCATTGTAATGTAATTCACGTATATTTTTTGCATAAAACATATAAATATGAGTGATTTACGGAGCAACATAATAATCAATCTTTCTTTAAAGAATTAACATAAAACAAGTTCTTCGTTTTTTAAATCAATTTTCTTAAATTTATTTTATAATATTTTTAACACGGCTGTAATCACCATTAAAATACCTACGAAATGATACCAATTTCATATAATTTTATGTTTAGGTACTGTATTATGGGAAAGGCCAAAAACTGTATGAGAACTATTTTATTTTTTTTCTCGAAATCGTCTTTTTCATAATACAGCCTTTTGCCTTTTCACGGTAGATCCCGTGACGGGATCGGGCAAAAAATAATGTGCCGCGTAACTGCGGGCATTCTCCAGTTTTACATATTGATTGATATCGATAACATTACATCATTAAATAAACCAAAAAATCAAACAGATTTACAACCCAGCCACGCACTAAACAATAACACTATCTTGTCGACCATCCCAGCGGCAGAGCATTTAGCATCGAAGCCACATCACGCTGAGCTGATTTCCATAACTGTCGCGGTCACACCCCATTTGCAGCCCCTGGCCCACCCGACACCCAATATTTATTGCACCGCAATTATACTAAATAACCGACACTTACCACTGAACTAGGGTTACCAACTAACGTGTTTTACCACATCAATTTGGAGGCGTTGAAACCCTTTTTAGGATCCTTTTTAGTACAACACTATTGAAAGAATGCATAAAATAAATGTTCAATTAATTATCGCGTAAAAAACGAATCAGATATTATGTAAGACTATACCTATCATTTCACGAACGACATTCTACGATATTGAAATATAATGCGTTGCTTGTTGCTTTTATATTTCCAGGATTAGCTCCAGGGAAAGAAATCAATATATTTTTAATTATGAGTCAATGTATGGTAGTGAATCATGGGTATGGCAGAAGAAGCATGAAAGTAGAATCAATGCTGTGGAGATGAGAGCTTTAAGGAGTATGTGCGAACTGTGGAGTAAGGCTGATAGATAAAGTGAAAAACAGTGTGATACGAGAGAAGTGTGGTCTAAAAGAAGATGTAGTGACAAAGATTGAAAAAGGAATGTTGCGTTGGTTTGGACATTTGGAACGGATGGATGAAAGAAGGAATACGAAAGGACTGTATCGTGCGAGAATTAATGGAAATGTCGGTAGGGGACGCCCTAGGCGGACGTACGCCGACCAAATAAGTGACGTACTGAAAAAGGGCCAAATTAAAAGTACCCATAACCGACGCGCATGCATGATGAGGATAATGAATGTAGAGGAAGCGAAAGAGGTATGTTTGAACCGAAGCATGTGGCGTTCTATAGTTTCTGCCTACCCCAATGGGAGACAGGCGTGACGATATAGATAGATAGATAGATAGAGTCAAAATTACAGTTCGTGAATTTTTGTGAGGAATATAGGGTGATAAATTTTAGAAATCGGCAGCCCTGGATCGGGCAAGCCTTTGTGGTTCAGCTACTGGCAGAATAGACGGGACTGATTTGATTTTAAAGTGATTTTATAGTTCGCTTGAGACAGAAGTGGCCGAAATGTCGCAATGATTTGACTATTTGCGGTAAAATAGGGTTTGTAATGTGGATCGATATTGTAAAAAGTCTATTTTCAATTACTAGTAACATAGAGAAGAAATAAAGTGTTTTTGACCTGTTAAATCGTAAAGCAAAAATATAAAATATACGCAAAGTGGCTGGCAGCGGCTGGACACGAAAAGCCGAAAATCGGGCTCAATGGTGTGCCATTGGAGAGGCCTATATCCAGCAGTGGACTCTTGCAGGCTGATGATGATGAAATCGTAAAGGGATTGCAGGTACATTGATTGGTTCTAAGTTTACGAGGAGGCATATTGCTTAGGTACAGATGAACCTTTGTGTAACGGTGGTCAGAAGGCAGTCGCTCTGTGAAAAAACTGATATTCAGTCAAATCTAGTGAGACTAGTAAGCGGATCCCAGCCTCGAAGGCGTGTTAGTCTTGGATGCTTCTGGGACAAAGCTGGTATCATCATATCGCTATTATAATGGGTAAATGATACAATTCTGACTACCTTAGATTCGCGTGAGCGCTAGCGTTATGCCTACCTATGCTCGTGCGTACATATGTTTGTTTCATATTTATGAATAACTAGAGGACGCCAGCAGCTACGCCTGCATTTTTTTTAAATTTACCCGTTTTGGCCGTTCCCGTGGGAATTTCGGGAAATCCCTTCTTAGTGCACCCCTACGGTCCCCAAGGAACATACATGCCAAATTTCAGCTTCCTGCGCCCAATAGCTTCGGCTGTAGCGTGTCTGTCAGTCAGTCAGTAACGCTAGGATTTTATATATTAAGATTATTATTCCGTATCGCGGGCAAAGTCACGTGAAAAGACAAAGTAGTAATCAAATTTAACTAGCATTGTCAGTGCAAAACTGACTATTTTTCTAGTTTTTATACATATAACAAAAATATATTGTCACGCGATAGCATTGTGTCTGTCGGTTTATGAAAGCTACTCACTGTTTTGTAACACTTTGTATACTGGAATGCTTTGAAATAGCGAGAGTATTTATGTTATTTTTATAGTTCCGTAGTAAACGTACAACTATGCTAGAACAATATCCAAAATACAATAAGTGAACATTATAAAAAAATATGTCATACTTTAGCCTCCAGGCTTGATGTCATTAGAATGAAAATTATTTATAATGTTTATTTATCGTGGCAGAATACGAATATAAACACAGTCAATACGCCTGATAGTCTGACTAGGCAATAGATTTAGGTTTTATCAAGGGTAACACCAAATACTTAATTTCAACATTTTTTTTTAAATTTAAATCTACTTTGAATTTCATCCTCAAACTTGGATAAGACCAAAGATTTATAAATGACGGGAGTCTTGTGGCACCTAACAAACACAAAAATTACACCAGAACTAAGATCCTCCACCTTTTTTTTTTGAAGGCTGTTAAAAATTGTTAAACATGGGAGAACTCGGATGCTTTTGGAGAGGTGTAATGCCCTGTAGCCCACTTGGGTCAGAGCCGGGCATTGACATATATAACGTACAAGTTTTTATTTATGGCAGACTAAAATACGGCTCACCTGGTAGCTAAGCGGCAACCGCCGCCCATACACTTTGACCATGTCAGAGACTCAAGCCGCTGCCTATTTTCAGACGTTAGGTTTTAAATCTTCTAACGCTCAGTAATTTCCCTAGCTGTAGTACCATTCAAACTGGAGCATAGTACCTACTGCATTTTTACGTACTACTTGTCGGCAGAATAACTGATAGGACAGGTATCTACGTAGACTGCCCCCGCAATACAAGGCCTACGACCAGAAAAATGTATATTGATGGCTCCTGGGTAGGAAGGTTAGTAGTCTGCCAACCCGCGCTTGGCCAGCGTGGTGGACTATGGCCTTACCCTTCTCATAGTGAGAAGAGGCCCGAGCCCCGCAGTGGGACGAATTATATACAGGGCCGATGATGGGTAGGAAGGTGATGTAGTGATGTGCGTACCTTCGGGCCAGTTGTCGTAGACGTGTATCGCGATGTCGCCCGCCGAGTCCACGGGACTGAACACGAACTCCTTCGTCTTGCCGGACACCAGAATCAACCGAAGGTTTATCTGTAACAAACAGAAAGATATTAGTACTAAGTCAATACTTATATAAATATAATATAGTGATTATTCAAAAGTGGACTGCGGGCGCCGAGATGAGGGTCTTGGAGTCTTGGATCACAAAATAAAGAAAGAAAGAAAACATATTTATTCTGCTTCCCAAAACATAATAAAATAAACAAAACATAAGAAAAGAAAAAAATAGAAGAAATATTAAGGAATACAGAATTGGATCCTAACTGCTGAGTTAGGATCCAATTCTGTATTCCTTAAATGCTGATTGAGCCATCTTGCTGGTTTGCGAGATGGCACTGATATTCTGTTAGGCCCAAAAAAGAACGCAGTGCAAAGCAAACGTAACAGTGCTAGGATAGTGACAAGTGGTCATTCACGTATGCCCTATACACACCATCAGTTTAATTGGGAGTTTTAACTATTTTCATTAAAACACACAGTTAAAACGCAAATATGAGAGACGTGGCTTTTCAACAATTAATTTAACAAGGTTTTCCAACATAAGTAATGAAATATTTGTGCCGCAGTGTGCAAACGGGCTTCGCACCAAAAAATTGTGTGATTTTTGGTAACGTTATATACGATCGCCACTAGATTATATTACCGCGTCCTAGACAAAAGAGTCGACATTCGACTATACAATGGTTTCCGAATAGCTTTCAATATTTATCGAATAAATTCGAAAGCATTTCATTCCAGGGATTACCGACTAACATAACACAAAGAACATACCTCAAATAACTCATACCCAAATATTGCAGTAAAAATGACATTTATAAACAAAATTCCCGTTTCAGTAAACGGCATGTAGTACCAATTTCAGAGTTCAGATCACGGCAGGCTATATTCCATGTGTACATTTAGCTCGGGAGTAAATTTATGACTACTTCGCTCGCCTTGACCTACTGACAGACATGTTCAGACAGGGTTCTTTTAAGGACGTAGGTAGCCTATACAGGTCAAGGATATCTGTGAAAAACGGTAATGACGTCATCAGTTCAGATGGTGTGACGTCAGCGTACATATTACACGTGTATCTATACAGTGTGATACAAAGTCTGTTTACTTCATACATTTAATTTTTTGTAGCGGAGTGAGAAAAATATGTTTATCTTTGTAATTATGAGAAAATGCGGGTAATTATAGGCTAAGTAGTACCTACTTTTACACATAAGTTTAGGAGTAGGTAAACTTGCAACTATGTATTCACAATAATGGCAAATAAGTTTTCTTCATATTCACTTTTTTCGATGATATTAGCTCTTAATTCGAAAAAGAAACACATTACATTAGCTTTTTAAACAGCGTTCGATGTCCGAAACTGGAATTAGCATGACAAAGCTGAAATGAAACAAGGTTTATTTAGTTTGCGCTCATCCTTGCCACAATAAATACGTATGGAAATGCGTGGAGCGTAGCAAGTATTACCACAATACCACATTGCACGGAACATACCTATACCACGGACTTATAATGCATGGTTAATGAGACGCCACTAGTTCGGCATTTCGACACGCCAAATAAGCTTTAAAGAGTTTAAAAAGTTGTGCGCGAAATTGTGCGCATGTCGAGTAATTTCGACATCATGGAGCAAAAAATAAACGGTTCTGCATTTTAAAATAATTGCGTACTGGGAAAGACAGTTTTGTGGAAATTTAATAACCAAAATTTTAAGTGAAATGAAAAATCTATCTGTTAATAGTTAAAATTAATATATTTTTCAAAATATACGCAAAAAGTATTTTGCGACCCTGCCAGGATTCGAACCTGGAATCTTCTGATCCGTAGTCAGACGCGTTATCCGTTGCGCCACAGGGCCCGTTGACAAGATGACGAAAATAGGCTACAAAAGACAACAATACGACGGCGACGCACCGCCACACAGTGTATTATTTTGCCTTAGTTGCGGACATGCTCGTTTTATGTGTTTTTTGGAAAGCTAACAATCAAACTAAGACCCTATTAAAACACCGCCGGCTCCAACTTCTATAGTTTAAGAGAAATTAAATAAATCGAGAAAAATCCTTAAAAACCATAGAAACACAATATCTCGTTTTTGGATTTGAATTTTACACGAAATGTTTTAAGGTGTGATAGGTATTCACTATAGGAACCAATTTTTTCTGTTAAACTTTAAAAATATTGCTCACACAGGCGAGAATATATTTTTTTCTATGATTTTGTAAATATTTTTTTCCTGGCGATTCTCTTCATGGTCGCGTTTTTTTTAAATGCCTAAATGTTGATCACTATAATAACTATCGCCACAAAAAAAATCAAACCCGACAAACGCAGGATTACGGAAATATTGAATTTTAAAAGTGTGGGCTAGGGTTGTCAATCAAAACTGTGAGCAACATACAATACTTACTTCATGCAAACATTACTCATTATGATTCATTATTTTTGACTAAGGTTTAGCAATTGCGGGTTTAAATAGTGATGTGTATAGTTTACTTAGTTTAAGTTTATATAGAAAATAGTGCAGAAAATTAGAGTCAATATAAAAAAATATTTGCGGTGGAATTCGATCACTTTTGTTTTGTGATCTATCTTCGATGAAAGATATTATGTGGAATTGGGTACTAATAATGTAGGTACTAATAAGATGAAGGTAATAATAATATAACATTCTACCACATACACGCAACACCATCTATCCATCACCATGAGGCAGCGATAGCCTGATGAAGAGACCAAGTCTCGGGTTCGAATCAACGGCGCGCACCAATGACTTCGAAGTTATGTGCGTATTAAACTCTTAATTGTCGTTTGCCCCGTGCGTCGGAGGGCACGTTATGACGTCGGTCCCGGCTGTCATCAAAAATATCTTTGATAGTCGTTACGGGGAATCAGTACCCTCCAACATAATGACTCTGGTCTAAGCCATAGCATATGGCTATCCCTTCGGGTTGCGGAGGTCAGACTGCAGTCGCTCTGTGGAAAAGCTAATATTCTGTCAAATCTGGTTGGACTAGAAAGCGGACCCCGAGCTGGAGTTGGTTGCATCCAACACTTACGTCTACCAAGACGTAAGTGTTGGATGCAACCGGGAAAAACGCTCGGAAGATAATGATGATGAAGACACGCAACACCATCTAGTCCCAAACTAAGCAGAGCTTGTATTATGAGTGAACTAGACCATGGATGAACATACAATGACATATTATAGATCTTCTTTTGTAAATACATACATAATATAATACAAAGAAACACCTAAACCAAAGACCAACATCCATATTCACGCACACAAATGTTTGACTTGAACGGGCATCGAACCCACGACCTTCGGCGTGGTAGTCGGTTACACTCCCGCTATGCCACCGGCTTGTCAATTTAATCGCATTGGCGAGCATAATTGAATAACCGATTGAACTAATCAACTTAAATATAAACTACTTTGGGACAACCCTATTTCCATAGAAATTAAAAGAAAACTTAGAAACGCAATATCTCCGAGATCTCGCTAGATACATATCTAGAATTTTCTCAAGTTGTAGGTACTACACCTATGTATATTATGTAAACAAAAAAAATACGACCCGCAAATAGCTAATTTATTATAATTTATTTTCGTTTATTAACAAAATAATTATTTATAATTGTTCCTGTGATGTTAGAAACTTGAAAATTTTACATTGTATATATTTCAAACCAACAATTAATAGGTATTTTACTAGAGACGGACATTCGCTTTATTCAAGAAATACAGACAAAAAACTTTTTCAGAAAGGTCAGTGACCTTTCTCTAAAATATTTATAACTCCTAAGTAAAGTGAAATATCAAAACGGGTATTTTTTTTAATGATTTAGAATGGTTTAATCTATACGGGGAAAAAATAAAACAGGCATGTCCGCAACTAAGGCGTAATAATACACTGTGCGCCACCGTCTCATTGTTACAAAAAGGTTTTGAACATTGTTTTCCTTTTTCTATAAGGGTAAACCATAGTAATAGACTATGGTTTACCCTCACATTATCAACAGATAATGGGGACATTTTTTGCAAATAAATTTTCTTTTCAAAGGTGTTTGATGTTCACCAACAAGGTCGTATTTTACACTAAAGCAATGAACTAAAATAAAATTAATGGCCTAGATGCGACCCTCCTATAGAAATATAAGATGTAAACGGTATAAGCACATTTTATACGAACGAACCGCCGATTGCCCGCCAAGGGACGCGGGTCTTGCGGCCGCCATATTTCATTTTTCCCGCTAACCGGGAATTCATCCGCCATTTTTATTCTGGCATCAAAATGCGCGGTAAGTTTTTTGATATCTTTCTTTGTGTTTGCAAATTTGAATTTTTGTCTTTGCGTGATGTTTGTTATGAGAAATTCTGGTGTGGCCCTACCAAAGGATAGGAACGTATGCGTAGATAGAAGTAGGTACATTGAATTGTAAAAAATATTACTTTAGTAGGTACAATGGATATTTGATCGAAAGGTACAAAAGTATACGTACTTACCGATTAAAAAATTATATTAAAATTATACCAGTAGCTGGGTACTATTTAGTTTTAAGTTTTAACATGCAGAAGGTATTTTCATCCAACGCGAAAGTAAACGTTATTGATTAAAATAACTACCCATTAAACTCTTTTGAGAAACATCAACTTTATTTATCTTATTTTTTAAGTTTTAGTAATACTAACAAACATTTTGAAACGAAAGATACTGAAGTACCTACCAGCTTTTACAAATAAAAGCATTCACTCCAGCTACGACACAAAACAGTAGATGAGAGAAAATTCACAGTATTAAAACCGATCACGTAAGTTTAGAACCCACTGTCCATACAGCATACCCAGTGTCATCAACGTCAATATCGAAAAATACTTAATACATAATAAAATTTCATTTTATCTATTGGGGTCAAGCGCTTTTGTAAAACAACGCATCTCCGTATGAAGAAATTCTTTCACGATGTTCATTGTTTCGCAAAAAATTCTTTGCTAGGGAATGTTATGGGGTCCGATGGGCGTTTTCCTGGGGGCGCCAGTTATTTATCGTTGGTATTGTTCAAACAGACGTTTTAGGGGGTCCGCACGGTTTCCATTCAATTTATGAAGAGCAAATATACGGACGTGTGTATGAATTAGTTATTGATTCTGCTACCAGTGAATGATGAGAGAGATAACTCGACGCGAAGTGATATTAATTCTCGTTTTACATTCACAGATTATGCCACTAGATGATATTTATTTGTGTGTTTGTGAATTATGTGCTCGTGTTTGCACGATTGCTAAACTGCTATAGCTAACTATAGCAGTTTAGCGAATGTAACAGACGGTAGATAAAATAGATAATATACCACTTTGGTTGAGCATTTCGCGATTCGTTTTTAGGATCTAGATATACGTTGGTCTCACGGCATAAATGTGCGCGTGGGATTGGGAGATCTCGGGTTCGATTCCCGGGTCGGGCAAAGTGTTATTGGGTTTTTTCGTTCGGAAATTCTCAGTAGCAGCACGGAGTCTGGTAATGTGCCCGGTACGGCAATAGGCTCGCCCCCTATTACGTGGGACATAAAATTCATGGCGAAATGTGGGTGTAATATTACACCTCTGCCTACCCCTTCGGGGATACAGGCGTGAATCAATAAAAAAAAAGATATATGAGAAGAGACCTGCATCAGTTATAATAAAGTAATACTCTGTCAAATCTGGTTAGACAGTAAGCGGATCCCAGGCTCCAGGTCGAAAAGTTTTGGATGTACCTGGAATAACGCTAAAACCGGCAGGTGTGATCCAGATTAATAAGTCTGGATTCAGGCATCTTCTCACAATAAGAATATTTGGGCCATCGTATACCACACTGGCCAAGTGCGGATTACCAAACTTCTCATGGGAGAAGTCAGAGTAAGATCTCTAAAACAGAGCAGTAATGCGAATTAATGAAGCAAAAGAGATTTATCAGGATCGAATCGAGCGGATGTATTTGCTTACCCCTCTAAAAACGAAGCGTGGAAATCAATGATCCGTAACAAAGTATTTTACTATACTGACAGCACGGATGGTGCAGGGGATGTGTGATGACGGCATTGCCACAACTTTGAGACAAAACATTTCGCCAAGTGATGCCACTACCAATAAATTTCTATAATGTAGGTACATGTTCTTAGCTTTTTGGGTCGCCTAAAAGCGTAAACTTTGGTTATCGCGGCGTCCTAAGTCAATACAGAACACAGTCTTTATAATTTGTACTATTTCGCACTAAAAGGTTCACTGAGCTCCACATCTACTTAAATATTTCCTTTTCTCAGCTATCATGGTCCTGCTATACCCAGCAATTTGATGTTTCAATAAAGCTTAAAGGAATCACCAATAGTGACCAATCCAAATAACACTTCCTTACTTTACATTATTGCTCCAAAGGCAACACCTCTAGATTTGGCAAAATAATAGATAGATACCCCTGAACAATTTGTTACTTATCACTATATTAACGGCAATAGGCTCGCCTCCTATTACGTGGGACCAAAAAATCCATGGCGAAATGTGGGTGTAATATTACACCTCTGCCTACCCCTACAGGGATACAGGCGTGAGTCTACACATCACTATATTACTGTATTAGGCAACAAATTGTGTAGGTCCATACAGTGGCTCTACATGAGCGCAAGTCGCATAGTTGTGCCTGCAATGCGGCGCGCTGCCCGCGTGCGCTACCAGCCACTTGCGGCTCTCCATCACCTCTGCAAGCTGCATACCGACCACGCGATTGATTTCCTTACTCCAACACCTTATTAACGATGAAAATAATAATGCCAAGGTGTCGCAGCGAATAAAAATTCTCTAGGAGAATGACTAAAGTCCGGCTAAGCAACTCGGGAGTTATAATTTGCGGTGTATTGTTCAGATAAATCAAAGGAACTTGATTCAAGGCTCTGACGAACACATAACCTACAATCACTATTAGAATATTAAAAGAAGTTTGTTCTTACTGGGATAAACTTTTTAAGTAATGTATGATGCGGTTACGTTGTTATTCCGTTAAAAAATGTATAGCCTGTTGTATAATGAAGGTTTAAAAACGAGCAGCGTACAATGTTGGTTTTGTTTGCATCTGCTCTGCAAGCGTCACCACAAGCCTGCACGTGAAACACAATGTACGAGAATTTCACACACATATTCCATGAATTCGTAACAAAGTGGGCACAAAATATCGTATTCCTTTAAAGTTTTCAAGAGAGGCCATATTACATTTTCGCGGCGGGAGTGGACGCGGCGCGTTCGCGGCATTTCAAATTAATGTTGCTCAGTTTCACAAACTATACTAGTTTGTGGCTCGCGTTGAAAATAACTATGAAGCTACTGACCTAATGCCCGCAGTATCAGCGCTCTTGTAAAGTGAACACAATTTGTAATCCGACTACTATTATAAATGCAAGTGGATGATGGATGACTGGAAAGGTTGATCTTTGTTACACTTTCACGAAAAAACAACGAATTTTGATGAAACATTGACGTAGGTCACTCTTTGTCGCAACAGCCGACATCCACGCAGACAGAATCTAGCATTTTCATATCTCTCCTCGCTCATATTGTTTTATTACGTTTATTGAATAGATTATTTATTACAGGCTTCTTGGTTTAGTTCCGGATTTAACCCCTTACCGCATTGATACCCAGATATGGGTACTTAATTTAAATCGTTTAGAAGTCAAAAAGTATGTTATTTATCTCCTCACTGCATATTCGGACATATCAGGCAACGTATAAACTTCAAATTAAATACAACTGCTGCCATCTATTATTCTGCGAATTCAAACTACAACCTGTCAAAACCAGTCGTCAGCCGTTGAAATAAGTCAAACGTTACGCCTAGTTTAAAAAAAAAATTTGTATGTTCTTGTGACGACTTTACTACAGATTATTATTTTGTATCGCGAAGAAGACTAATCGAAGGTCTCAAAACAATAAAAATATGTAAGTAGAAAGTAATAGTTTATCAATAATCATGCCGAACGTTAACATGACAGATATGGAATAATATGCATTAACAAGTAAATCAGTTTTCCATATCTGGCATTATATGCATTCGACGTATTTTTGTATTTTCCCCAGATGTGGCAATGTATGCAGTGTAGTATTTTTTAATTTTTTTCAGAGAAAAGTATCCAATTCGGGTTTACGGGCTTGATATAGGTACCAAATGATAGCGAAGACGATGATGAACTAGTGTGTGATGATCCGGATGATCAAAACTAACGAACCTAGTTGGTCTTCTACAAGAAGAAATGTCGTTATTTTTACATACACATATAACATACACCTTTGTCTCAACAAAAACAGATATTGTTTCAAATTGTTTCATCTTCCGTGATGGTATATGATGTACGAGTATATCACATGATTAGAGAATTTTCTTAGTTTTTAAGTGAAAATGTGCCTGGATGATAAATGATCTCAATAATTAATAAATCTACTTTAGTAGTGATTAATTTCGTGTTTCATTTTCTAAATAAAACGTTATGTCACTATTGGGCGATTTGTTTAAAAATGCTCTTAGAGCATATAATGCCAAATATGGCACTTTCATACAGTAGACTTGTCTTCATTGCATAGAATGCCATTTATGGCAAATTGGTTTTAGTCGCCTATAATGCATATTATGCCACATATGGGATTTTACGATTTTTTTAAATATTTCGAAAAGTAATAGGAATTCAAAAATTTGTCTGAACTAACTTAAGACTACGTATCTCAGACTATCACATATATTTTTGTTGCAAAGAAATAAAAATACATGCGGTAAGGGGTTAAAAGACTGCGTTTGGTCAGCGGATGCTTTAGCGTTACAATTATGGCATTAATATTTAGCGTAGGTATACCTATTATAATTTCATTATTGTTTTTACTTTAGCGTCCATTATTTTCAAAATTTGGTAAAAATATATGAAGATAAAAAATCCTAGAAGTAAGTTAACGAAACTCAATCACCAATTCATTCTATATAGAGAGACCGAAGGTTGCAAATAGTCCCTGACATTCAAAGACCTCGATACTGAAAATAGCTCAGAACTAACGTCAAAAGAATAATAAAACATGTTTAATATTTATCGGCTTGTATGTAATCTTTTATGAAACTAGTAATAAGTATAGAATAGTTGCCAAGTACGGCATCAATCGAAAACGTGGTCGATGCCAATCGATATTGAAGGTTAAGGCCATCAACAATAAACTGACCACTATGGCTTGGCCCACCAAAATAAATTTAGGGATCCGCCTGTACCAAATGGAAGGCCATCACGGCGTGATCGCGGTGAAGTATTTATTTTGGACATCAAAGTCGACACAGTGGTTTGAATGAGTCTTCGGGAGAGAATCTCACGAATTCTCTCTGAATCTCAGTCCTCTTCCGCCTGCCTTTAACTCAACCTTCAAAGAGGCAGGGTGGGTGGTTCGCAAAAGAGCTTTCACCGCTAGTAAAAAATGCCTACCCCGCAAAGTCAATTCACACCGGTTCAGTCAATATCAATAATAAAACACATGTGTCACATGTCGTAATGTGCATACACAAATTAACTTTTAACAAAAATCTGTTTACAACTTTGATTTTCTAATGAATTATGCATAATATGCATAGATCCGCGACAGGAGAAGCGTGTTTTTTTGCTTATTCTTCATTAGCGTAGTACTGAATCGAGTGTTGAACCACAGATAATATAATACTATGTTGAAAGAAAATAGCAAATCAGAGTAATAGAGACAATATGTTTAAGTTGGAACTTCTAATACCACTATTTTAAACATGATATTAGGGGTTGGCAATGGCAAGTAACAAACCTGAACTGGACCTAATCGGATACAGATTAAGACTATGTTTAATATCAACATCATCAACTTTAGCGTCGTTTGCAATGCGTAAGCAATAAATTAAATAATAAATTAAAAAAATCGAAAAGTCAATGGTGCGCGCCGCGGCTTTGATCCTCACACCCTCTACATAGCAGTCTGTTGCTATCCCCACTAGGCTATCGCTGCCTTAAAAGATAATATAAATTACAATATGTTTATTAGTATGATCAAAAATAAATAATTATCTCCTATACCTTTCATGCAATAGGGTGAACGGGGTCGGTGGTTTCGAGTTTACCGTAACAATATGAGCGGAAAGACAAACAAAAAGAGGGGTTAAGCCCTCCCCTAGTTTGTTGTTGCTTAGCTTACTCATCCCATTTGATAATGATACAACATAAATCATACATACATAGCTGCCTACATATCTATCGGTTGCTATGGCGTATTATTATTTGGCGAAAAATATACGTAACTTGTGTTTAAAGAGGTATGTAGACACAACCGCGCCGTGGTCGCGATTTACGGCCGGATTCAATATTCGATCTATTCATGTATTTGTAGATTAAAGATATGTGTTTGACATATTTTGTATGGAGCTTATGTCAGATATGTGTATCTAAAATCTCAAAGAAATGAAAAGCTCGGTAAGAACCGTGGTTGTCAGGGTCCAAAATAATATTATATCGGAGACTGGATATTATTATGAACTAGTTTACGTACATCCGGGTCCAAGACAGGCGACGGAGGCAAAGTGGCAATGGCACAAGCTGGTTTTGTATAAAATTCATCTCGCTCATAAAACTAAAGTCTTTTTTTGTGCGCCGTCGCGATAACATTACAGATTGCTTGCATTTACACAACAAATTTTATCCTTTTTTTTGGTGACTGTCTTTCTGAGCCCCGCCCGGGTTGGTCCGCCTTGCGTGGCGGCCTCCATCTATCTCGAGCTTGCATCCACCTTTCTCTCATATATAATAATTATCCTATTTTATAGTTAATACTGCAATACAAAACACGACATATACAAATACATCGAACAAGTTTTTGTTTCAATCATATATTATGTTAATTCGCAGACATGTTATGATGATTTTAATTTCTATGTTTATTATTATTTTTATTTTAATATAAATTTGCATATTTTGTTTACTTACCAGATATGAAGACGTTGCATGACGCAAGGATATTTTCACTGACTAATTAACGCAGTTTATTATGGAAGATTTGCTATGAATTTCGAATTCAAATCCAATATTAAACAAAATTTATGTTTAGGTACTTTAAAAATACTGACCACTGAAAACGTTCTGTAATAAACATACAATTATTTGTAGATTCATAGTTTTACTAATTACTTTTTGGCAAGAATATCTAGGCTAAACAATCTGACTACTCCTTGTACGAAAGCTGGTCAATTGAAAAGAAACCGATCACTTATTTAAGTAGTAGACAGTATCTTAGTAATCCTAAAAACCTCATGAAATCAGCTAGCAAACTTCGTGAAACTAAACTCGGTACAGTAACGTCTTACTAAGTTCCGATTGAGTGAACTTAAACAATCTACTAAGAGTCAGAGACGGGGCTCAATACATTTCAATAGAGATTTATCACTGGCAACTGTTGGCTAGCGAGCTTATTAGAAAGTTGTTCGTGTTTTGCTTATTGAAATAGTGCTTGTATTTACCCAGCGGTAGCCTTCTTAGCGCCATATTTATAAGCTAAATCTGCCGCCATCCGCAGCCTATTGGCTCACAATTTACCAGAGGCCCCAGTCCAGCAATGGACTGCGAAAAGATGTATGGCGATGTATGATGAGTCATAAATAGGTGACAAGCCAAATTGAAACTAGCTAGCACTATATTATGTTAGCTACATTTTGGTTCAACTGTGCATGACACTTAAATACATTAAAATAAACTGATAAAAAGAACTTTCAGCCAGGCTTTCCTTTGCGCTTAATATTTCCGTTTATTTCTTGGATGACAATTTACTGCCAAGTTATTCAAATTAAAATCAAGACCTAGTTGAAAAACGAATCCGCGTCTTTCACAAAACTACCGAGTGTTGAAGTTCTTAACGACTTCCGAACTCCAATACATCTTCACCAACTACTTAAAATGGGAACCAATGGTTTGATTTACGTTTCAATAAACTTTTCAATGAACACAAACGCAGTTACTGGACTGTGTAGAAAGAAACACCAAGTTGGTGTGTTTTTTATCGACACTTCCTCGTTTGAACAGCAATAGACTACTTTTTCTCGGGGTGTAGTTTCTGAATTGCTAAAGAAACAAGAAACTCCAGTATCCTTCTCAAAAATAAACTTAGATCGTAAAACTTCACGGTTCGATTTAACTCGCCGGTCACGGAGGGACCGATGTTCGAAATATTCGAGTAAATGATAATCGATACACCCTTTAATGGAATTATCGAAACGAATAGTTGGAGGACCCCTTCGTTCTGGAGTCTTGACTATATTGGGTTGTTGGGAACGCAATTTATGTGTGCCACCGAACTTGGCCGACCTAACACCTACTGCTGCGGTATTGTAAGGAATTTATATGGCTGGAATTAGAATCTATTTTAGGAAACCGTCAATAATTATGACTGATGAATATTTCAGATTAAGACCTACGTACGGGATGAAAGAAATAGTTTTATGATGCTTTATAAGATAACACAGATTTCTTGTTTGTTGAAACGATTAATCAATATAATGGAGAAAATTTATTAGATTACAAATACTTTTCAGCAGTTTTAGGCATGTGATTGCAAGTACAATGTTGTTTACGTACCATATTAGTTATGACACACAGTCATATGACATATTATCTAACATGATAATGAAAATTATAAACAAATTTAAAACGCCTTTAATCAGTAGGTACATTCGAAAACATGACACACATAGTCAACTTCTGACGCCGTACCCACTCAATTCTCCATAGTATGCTCAACAAACATAAACGCTAAGAAGACATCCAAATCCCGTCGTACAAATAAAGATATCTGGTTCATCAGTCTCTGTAGCAGAGTTTCTAGCAACATGCGAGCTGGCCCGACGCCAATAATGCACATACACGTTTAATGTCCAAACACACTTTGCCGAAGTTACGCGACCGAAGTTCGGCATAATTACGCCTACAATACTGACGGCACATTATACCGAAATAACGTTGCGTTATTGCGTACACCGTAACTTCGGTCGGGCGTAAGTTCAGCGACAACTTTTCTAGTAGTAGAGCACAAGCGTAGTTCGTAGCACGAGCGTAAGATCGGCACTTATGGTGTGTCAGCCGAATACATCGGAAGGTAAAATCAGCCGCGGAACTTCGGTCGCGTAACTTCGGCATAGTGTGTTTAGACACTTAGACTTTCCCGTGTGTATGGAGAAATTCTTCTGCCTAACCGGTCGGGTTTGACCGGCGCAAAGGCCCTGTTATCAGCATTCTGTTTTATTAATGTACGTGCGGCTACTGCAACGTCCGCTACCGAAAAATATGCCGTGCATTCATTACGCGGCCCCAGGATAACGGTCAGCTTTATGAGATTAGTTCTGTGCGCTTATTGCTTACTTGTGTTGTGTTTAATTTGGAGCTGCGTAAAACGGTTTTCTTTGAGTGAAGGAACAATTACTGTATGACCTGCTTTGTTGATAATAAATTAAAGGTAAATAAATTAAAACTTTTGTGATCTTTAACATTACATCGGTACATCCGCGATATAATGTAATGGCGCTTATGGCGCTTGCAACGGTTCTGAAATATCGCATACTCGAAACAAAGGTACGTGGTATATATGTCACCGGAAGATAACAAAATCCGCAAGTTTATAATGGAGAATGCCGGAACCTGTACCAATTGCTTAAAAAAATGATATACCGTAAATACTTTGACACATTTTGAATGCCATTGCTAAATTATGTGCTTGGCCATAGTAGCGCGGGCAGCCCGCGCGCGGGCCGCGCGCGTCGCCGCGCGCGTCTTCATGTGTCCGTAGTGGCGCGTTTGCGGGTGCGGTGTACAGTGTTTGTCAAATTTAGGATCGCGGCTAGATTAATATGATAATATTCAGTTAGATGACGTTAACACTCACCATAGCAACACTATGTCAATTGTTCACCAAATTCGCTACTAACTGATAACAAGGCTGTAGCCGTGCGGATAATACAACCGCCTCACGGTCTGAGGGCGTGGGTTCAAATCACATTCATAACTGTTATAATAATTTTGGTTTTTATGATATTTGGAAAATCTTTATATATATTTGGCAAATATTAAACATAAAAATAATATTTTGAATAAAAATTGGAAAATTCGAGTAACAACAAGATTTAAAACATAGTGACTGCGGATTAAGGATGAATGGGTTACTCGTCGAATGCCTCCTTTATGCTGATGATCAGGTAATACTTGCATCTTCAGCGGAGGAGTTACAGGAGATGGTAACAATCATGCATGGTGCGTTAGAGAGGAAAGGAATGAACGTGAATGTAAGTAAAACGAAAGTTATGGTTTTTGAAAAGGAGGAATGCGTTACGGCTTGTAATGTTTTGATCGATGGACAGCGAGTGGAACAAATGAATGAGTTTGTTTACTAAGGTACGTTGTTTACAAGAGATGGTAAGAATGAAAAAGATTTTGAAAGAAGAGTTAATGCAGGTAATAGCGTGAATGGAGCTCTGAAGGCGTTTATGAACAGTCAAAACGTGTCCAAAAAGGCGCGTTTGGCTGTGCATAGAGGTATGTTAGTGCCTACCCTTATGTATGGTAGTGAAAGTTGGGTATGGCAGAAGAGACTTGAAAGTAGAATAAATGCTGTAGAAATGAGAGCACTGAGAAGTATGTGTGGTGTGTCTTTGACTGACAGAGTAAAGAATTGTGTGATACGAGAGTGGTGTGGGGTAAAAGAAGATGTAGTGACAAGCATCGAGAAAGGCATGTTGAGATGGTTTGGGCACATGGAGAGGATGGATGACGAAAGACTGACAAAAAAGATATATAAGGCAAGTGTGAATGGGACAGGACGAAGGGGAAGACCTAGGCGGACGTTCTCTGACCAGATTGGAGACATCCTAAAAAAAAGGACAGGTCAGAAGTACCCTAAACAGAAGAGCATGCATGAGAAACTAGATGGGAGTGGATGAAGCAAGAGAGGTATGTCAGGATCGTTGCAAATGGCGTTCCGTAGTCTCTGCCTACTCCTCCGGGAAACAGGCGTGAGTCTATGTATGTATGTATGTACGTATTCTATTCTATTGGTGCTCAATATCAATAAACAATATCGATACACAAACACTACAGAAACCAAAGTTATTTTTGCTGGCCAAAAATTGATAGTGATAATAGGCTGCGGGCTACGTTATGCTTATGTTAAGTGAATCCCTCTACTACGTTAACCTTGATGAGCGAGTTCAACTCGCATTTGATTTCATAATTACTCATAATATTATTGCTCATAAAAGTTTGAGATCCGCACGCTCCGCATTGTTTCCCGCTTGCCGCCTGCACATTCACTATGGACACTTGTATGAAAGTTCTATGGTTTGAGTTGCCCGCGTGCTCCCCGCGCTGCACCGCTCGCCGCCCCGCTCGCCCACTACGGACACTTCTATAGAGCTCCATATGTTTGAGTTGCCCGCGTCGCGCCCGCACCCGCGCCCGCCTTTCACTGTGGCCGAGCACTATGAGTCATTATTAAATCCGCGTTTACGAAATATTATAAAAAAGTAGAACTTAGATCAACAACTTCCGAATGCATACATTGCCAGCACAAAAAAAGTTGATTCCGAGCGATAAAAAATCGAGTGTAATATTCTCAACATTAACGATTGCTTACACGATTAAATGATTTTGGATTCAATAGAAGGCACTATGATAGTGAATTAAAAAAACTGTGTTCTGTGTGATTTTATTAAATAGAAATACATATTTGGCTACTTAACTTGATTTCAGTCTTTGGTTGAGCAATTTATTCATTAATCGATTGTTTTTTAGGTGATATCGATTTTAGATATAATTGAATCGAGATAGCAACACTTGCAGGGTAACATTAATTTGATAACTTGAGCAACTGTCAAAAGTGTCAAATGTCAACCCCACACAACGTCGCCTACGCATCGACCGTGTTTGTTTGTGTTATTATTTTGTTTTTATCCGTTGAGTTGAGGTTTGTTCCTCTGGGTCGAAACTACGTTTCTTTTAACTTGTAACATCATTCACTTATTGAAATTGTTATAAACAATTAGAAATCAAAGACAAATTTGCAATATTTATGGCGGATTTTTAAAAAATATAGATATGTGAAAATCTCAGAACTGCGGATTCGAAAACAAAAACGCTTCATGCCTACGGTAATATTAAACAATAAGCTGGCTAAAAATGTTCATTTCATGAAAAAGCAAACGGTACAGGCTTCCATACAAAAACCGGCATTCTCCTTTCCTAGGAAAATTATAAACTTACGGATAGGTCAGGTTAGTTTATAAATTTCCTAGGAAATTTATAAATTTGCCGTTCTCGTTATTTTCCGATGACATATTATATCCCGAAAGACAGCATAATATAACTAATAATTAGTCATTCTAAGCGTATGCTACTGTTTGTATGTCATTGTGATACATTTTCTACTTACCCCAAATTCATCATCATCATTTTACAGTCCACTGCTGGACTAGGCCTCTCCTTTAAAAGGAGGAATTGGCCTACAATACCACGCTGGCCAAACGGGTTGGTATAGGGTTTGTATCAAGTTTTCCTTCTCTTACAGTGCTGTTCTCTGCATAATATGCTCCCTCTGTCGGCTCTTACGACACCCATGGGATGATATGGGGTGGTGACAATCGGTATTCTTAATCCGTCACCACACGGACAGTAATTAGCCAGTCTAAGCGTATGCTACTGTTTTTATGTAATATACATTTTCTACTTACCACAAATTACCAAACAATTAATCAAATATAACTAGTTCATACATTAAGTAAATGGAAGAAAGAGGTTGATACAAATAAGTGATTGTCCTACGATCCTTGTACTAGATAAAACACAATGGATATATTTGAGAACAAATAGTGTCAGTTTCACTGAAGACGTGCCTTCTATTACGAGTGCGTGTAAATATCTCGGCAAATAAGTATATATCAACATGTTAATACGTATAGACTTTTTGAAAGCTCTGACGTAGTACAACTTGATGTTGTTCCGATTTACTTCGCATGTTTATCTATTGAGTCATATTGATTACGTATTAAAAACTTGGTGACATACATACATACATAGACTCACGCCTGTTTCCCGGAGGGGTAGGCAGAGACTACGGAACGCCATTTGCAACGATCCTGACATATCGCTCTTGCTTCATTCACTCCCATCAGATTCCTCATGCATGCTCTTCTGTTCAGGGTACTTCTAACCTGTCCTGTTTTTAGGATGTCTTCAATCTGGTCAGAGAGCGTCCGCCTAGGTCTTCCCCTTCGTTTGGTGAAAGGGTTTATAAAATAGTACCGAAACCAGGTTTACGCTTACTTTTGACATCACAAACAGACTTAAAAGTTTTAAGGATAAGAAACACGTTCACTGTGTCCTGGGTTTTAACCTTCTGTTTCGTGTGTGTGGATATCAAATTTATTTATTTATTTATTTATTTTATTTTAAGGAAACCCAACAGCTTTTAGACAAATACATTACAAGTTGCCTTACACTAACTCTAAGCCAATTACAGAGCTCCACGACATTTCAATAGGTGGTAGAAAGTTGTGTTTTTAATGCTACATTATAATAACAAAGCTAATTTAAACTCATATACATACACCAATCACGCTGCTTCAACTGGCGAAACAGTGGTATGGGTACATTATAATTATAAAGCTAATTCAAACACAATATACATACACCAATCACGCCGCTACACCCGGCGAAACAGCGGTATGGGTACATATAAAAAGGAAAGAAAAAGAACAGAAACTGGCATTATGCTACGCATCGTAACGTTATCAGTGACAGGAATCTGTCACTGCTAACGTTACACTACGCAGCAACAGTAACAGGAACGTTACATAGTAACAGCAGCATAGTAACAGGAATCAGTAACAGGAACCTGCGGTGAGTTCAAGAACAATTCTACTTTTAATGCTACAATTATAATTACAAAGCTGCTTCACCAGGTGAAACAGTGGTATTGGTATATTAAAATTACAATTATAAGGCTAATTTAAACATATGTATATATACATACACTAATCACGCTGCTACACCCGGCGAAACAGCGGTATGAGTACAAATAAAAAGGAAAGAAAATTAGCAAAACTGGCGTTACGTTACGTAACGTAACGTTATCAGTGACAAGAATCTGTCACTGACAACACCACGCCACGCAGCAACAGTAACAGGAACGCTACGTAGTAACAGTAACATAGTAACAGGAATCCGTAACAGAAACCTGCGGTGAGTCCAAAAACAATTCTACTTTTAATGCTACATTATAATTACAAAGCTAATTCAAACACATATACATTCACCAATCACGCTGCTTCGCCTGGCGAAACAGTGGTATGGGTACATTATAATTACAAAGCTAATTCGAACACATATACATACACCAATCACGCTGCTTCACCCGGCGAAACAGCGGTATGGGTACATATAAAAAGGGAAGAAAATTAACAAAACTGGCGTTACGTTACGTAACGTAACGTTATCAGTGACAGACAACGCCACGCCACGCATCAGCAGTAACAGGAACGTTACGTGGTAACAGTAACATAGTAACAGGAATCAGTAACAGGAACCTGCGGTGAGTTCAAGAACAATTCTATTTTTAAAACTGTTTTTAGATAGAAGGAATATATCAATATCACTGAATTTATTGTTGTAAGTTCGAAGTAATCGCGGTACAATTGAATTGCTGCCATAATTAGTGCGATGATGAGGTACGGAAAAAAGTCTAGTATTTCTGGTACGTGTTTTAGCCTCCTCAGACCATATGTCTCCTCAATGGGACAATTTTAATTTCAACGCTATCTAGTGACCCGCATCAATAACTCTAAGTGAATTCTAATAACTTTACAGTTGAATGACTAAATTTTCTCACAACAACTTATTTTTTATTACACTGCCCTCTATTTTTATGATCCGGCACTTTACAACCATCGCAACTGAACTTTTGCAAGAAACGGCTGACCGCGGTAAGTGTTTATTATTTTTTTATTAGATTGACGCGTTTTGTAATAAAACTTGTTATTATTTGCAATATTTGGGGCACAGATTATATGGTGAATATGTTATGTTTTCATTTCATACTCATTTTGTATTGTTATCATCCCCGCTAAGTAAATGTCTCTTATAGGGGACTCCCGGTGTCAGTGTGTATAATTTCGACAAGTACCTAATAATTCATAGATCGGATTTTCTATAGATATTTCAACTTTTTACCAAATGTTTTTGCTAATTATCGTATGTATTTATATTTTCAGAAAATGGACGACGAAAGTATTGCGCAACTTTTAGAATTTGATGATAATATCTCGGAAGTAGATGGACTGTTCGACGATTTGGATGACAGTCCAGATTTTGTGCCTGATCTTCACGAATCTAATGGGACAAGCGATGATTCGGAAACGGACGAGCCTGAAGGAGAACTGCAACCTTCAGCAGCAGCCTCTTTATCTTCACGTCGATTTTTTTGGAAACACCAGAATACTTTTACACCAGATCCACCAGGCATATTTTGTCAACCTTTAGCTGCTACTCATGTACGTATGGTACAAACACCCATTGAATATTTTACCAGGTATATTCCAGATACGATCTACGATTTATTCAGTGTTAACACAAACCAAACTTATTTGTTAAGGACCGGCCACAATCTCAACACAACTAAAGATGAGATAAAATTGTTTTTTGGTATTTGTCTGACTATGAGTTATCTTGGCTTGCCTAGGATTCGTATGTACTGGGCTGAAAAAACCCGAATTCAAATGGTAGCTGACAGAATGACAAGAGAACGTTTTTTTAAATTAAGAACCAATTTAAAACTTGTCAATGATCTTGAAGTAGATGAAATAGCCAAACAAAACAAATATTGGAAAATCGACCCTCTAATTGTATCTGTTAGAAAAGCTTGTTTGGACACTCCCAGAACCCAACATGTGAGCATAGACGAACAAATGATTCCATTTTGGGGTCAGGTTTCCATGAGGCAATTTGTAAGAGGCAAACCAAATCCTTGTGGCCTCAAAAACTTTGTGTGCACCACGCCTGATGGAGTACCCTTAGATTTCTTTATGTATGAAGGAAAAGGAGATACTGTTCTTCCAGAAAGTGAAGCTGAAGGGTTGGATATCGGTGGAAAAGTAGTGTTAAAGCTTTGTAATACTTTACCTGAAGGTTCAATTATATATATGGACAGATATTTTACTTCGACAAACTTATTGGACAAATTACGTGCTAAGAAAATGCAGGCAACTGGCACACTGCGAAAGGCCAAGATACCTAAGGACGCTAATTTTAAAACTGATAAGCAATTAAGAGATGCTGGTCGAGGCTCCTCGGACCAATTAGTGAGGAATGATGGTTTAGTTGCTTGTTTGAAATGGTTTGATAATAAACCAGTAATATTATCCTCATCTGTTGACTCTAAAGAGCCAGTTGGTCAGTGTCGCCGTTGGTGTAAAAAAACCAAAAGGTATTTGGATATTGATAGACCATTTGCTGTAGAGCAATACAACAAGAACATGGGAGGTGTCGATATGTTAGATAGAGTCATCAGTTTCTATAGAATGTCCTCACGTTCTAAGAAATGGACTATTCGGTTGATTTTTCACTTTTTTGATTTTGCTGCAGCTGCTGGTTGGTTAATTTATAGAAAAGAATGTCAGATGCTAGAACTTCCAAAGAAGGATGTAATGGACTACTTGGATTTTAAGATATCTATAGCAAACTCATTGCTGTACTTCACTCCTAGTACCGAACGAATGCATTTGGAGCACCATCATTCGATAGACGCATCCCCATCTACCAGTCGTAAAAGAAAATCTTTAGAGCGTGACGATTCAAATGGACCTACTACCAGCCGCAAGAGAACCTATACGCCACAACCTCCTCTTCAATTGCGAACAGCAATGGCAGCGCATATGCCAATCATCGATGAGAGAAATGACCATAGGTGCCGTTTACCCGGTTGCAACAGCAGAAAAGCCAGGGTGAAATGTTCCACTTGTAATATGCATTTGTGTCTAGTCTCAGGTCGTAACTGTTTCTTAAAATATCATACTTGAACTACAATCTCAAATTAATGTTGATTTTCCTATTACAATAAATAAATGTCGCAAAAACTTAAAGCTATTTTATTTCCATACATTAACATTTTTGCTATCACTAGACCCCGAGTCCCCTTGAGGAGACATGTTATATATAAAAATATATATACAATAAAAATGAAAATATTACTTAAATTACTCTAAAGTTGCCTACTAAATCTATACAGAAAATTTCAATTTTGTAACTTTTCAAAATCATCCTCGGGTCTGAGGAGGATAAGAGTATTGAACGGAACAGTAGATAAGAGCTGAGGACTATTAAATCCGCCACGCAATACATCATACAAAAAGCACATATCTAGCATGACGCGTCTGTCAACAAGTGGCAAAATTCGATAATGCCTGCAGTCGTCTATGTAACCGTTATGGCGCTTACGCGATTTGAAGTTAAGATGCTTTATGAAATGCTTTTGAATGCGTTCAATTTGTTCAATATAGACATTATACTGAGGGGACCAGACCTGGCTGCCGTACTCTAAGGTGCTACGTACATAGGCGAAGAAAACAGTTTTCAATGAACTAATTTTTTTAAACGGTGCACATGTGCGTATGACAAACCCTAAATTACGCATTGCTTTTTGTGTTATGGCTTCAATATGTTGTGCGAGTAGCATCTTTGAGTCCAGCTGTACTCCCAGATCGCACACAGACTGTGCTCTTTCAATCAGGCAGTTTCCGAATCTGTAACCGTATTTTATGGGGTCGTTCTTACGACTAAAACTGATTACTTGACATTTGTTGATGTTTACCGATATATTATTTGATTCATAGTACTTGAATAATGCGTCTAAATCTCTCTGTACCATTTCACAGTCAATACGAGTACGAATCTTTAAATATATTTTTGTATCATCTGCGTATAAGAGATGGTTAGCGTACCTAAAGCATTTGTAAATGTCATATATATACGCACAATAAAAAGGAGGACCCAGGTGTGAGCCTTGTGGCACGCCGGAAGGAACATCAACAAAATCTGATTTAAAACCACCTATGACCACTGCCTGGGAGCGATTCGAGAGATAGGATCGGACCCATCGAAGCAGATCGCCACGGATACCCAGACATTGTAATTTTTTCAATAAGATAAGGTGGTCGACGCGGTCGAAGGCCTTCTCAAAATCTGTGTATATGACATCCACTTGGCCTGAACTTTCCATACCACACAGTACATCATGAGAAAAAGTTCCCAGATTCGTTGTGGTTGACCGGCCTTTAAGAAAACCGTGCTGATTGTGAGGAATACCGGCTGATATAACAGGATAAATACGGTTGTAAACAATTTTTTCAAACAATTTTCCTAGAGTGCTGAGAATTGAGATAGGACGATAATTTTTTATATCAGATTTTGATCCTTTCTTATGTATTGGTATAATATGTGCTTTTTTCCATATATGTGGGAAAACACACTCTTTCATTGACTTATTGAATAGTAGCGTTACAGGATATGCTAGATATTTTGCACAATTAGATAGAAATATAGCCGGTATTCCGTCACAGCCAGGCCCTTTTGATTTATCCAGTGAGAGCAACATACTCTCCACAGTATTTACCGTAATGGACATATTTGTTATAATATTACAGTTATCGTCCTCGATATTGTTTACTAATGCGGGATTCAAAGTCTGAGAGAACATACTTTGGAAGAAGTTGTTAAATGCAGTGCTAATACTGCTTCCGTCTCTATAGGCCACACCATCCAAGTTAAAATGCTTCGGATATTGGCTTCCCTTGCGCTTGGATTTAACGTAAGTCCAAAATAATTTGGGTTGTCGCGCCATACTGTCCTCTAATTGGGCATTATGTTTGACAATGTTATCCTTTTGCATCTTATGTTGACGTGCACGAAGGAGTGAAAATTCAATATAATCTCGGGGGTTGTTATACTTTAGCCAACGTTTGTGGACCTTATTTTTTTCTCGAATAACATTTCCGAGCGCCCGGTTATACCATGCGGGAAATTTAAAATTGTTCTTATTTTTATTTAAAGGAACAAACTGTAAAATACATTCGTTTAGTATAGAGTAAAACTTATCTACTGCGTCGTTAGTTGAATAGTCATTTAATAAGTTATACCATTCAATTTTATTTAGGTGGGCATTTATGGAATTGTAGTCACATTTGTAAAAATTATGGCGCGCAGACATTCTTTCCCTCAGCGGAGACAGTAGTAAGTCCGTACATTCAATCTCTAAAGAGGGATGGTGACCATCCTCAGGCAGAACGGGGTGAAGACATCGCGCCACATTAACGTGCATATTAGAAAATACTAAGTCTAAGGTTCTGTTGCGTGCATTTAATACGTAGCTGTACTGTCTAAGACCCAAAAAACACAAATCCTCAATAAATTTTACAGCACTGCGCTGGACTTCTTGTGTCCCAATATGATCTAAAAAACACTCGTCACTTAACCAACGCAAACAAGGGAGATTAAAATCACCGACGAGTATAACTGTTTGAGTAGGACACAACTGCGTCAGGTGTGCTAATTTATTGTAAATGTTTTCCACGTGATATGGAATGTAAGGAGCGTCCGGGGGCACATACGCAAGTAAGATATGCAGGTCTTCTTTAGAACCAGTTGTGTGCGATGGTAATGTAACACAAAGAAGCTCCGTTCGTTCGCATGACAAATCGTAGCAAATATTCGCCATATACTCACGTTTGACACAGACCATTACGCCGCCCCCCGTTCTTTTACCTGATGCTACCAGATTGCGGTCACGACGGAACACATCGTACCTAGTATCACACAGCTCTGAGTTCAGTATATCTTCCTGAAGCCAGGTCTCGGTAAATAAAAGAATATCGTAATTATTGCACAAAATACTGGTAAACAAATCAAAGCACTTAGTACGAAGACCACGCACATTTTGATAAAAGACATTTAGTTTAGTTTAGTTTAGTTTAGTTTAGTTTAGTTTAGTTTAGTTTAGTTTAGTTTAGTTTAGTTTAGTTTAGTTTAGTTTAGTTTAGTTTAGTTTAGTTTAGTTTAGTTTAGTTTAGTTTAGTTTAGTTTAGTTTAGTTTAGTTTAGTTTAGTTTAGTTTAGTTTAGTTTAGTTTAGTTTAGTTTAGTTTAGTTTAGTTTAAACAAATTAATATATACTGTAGAAAAATTTCAAACCAACTGACGACATTGATCTATATTAATGATTAGTTCCAAAACGTATTACTACCTGTGTTACTACGACGACGTGATAAAGGCAGCATCCAAAAACATTATTTCTGTGAATATCATAACCAATATTCAAAATTACATTTATGGCAATGGTCGAGCATAGTAAACACCAAAAAAAGAAACAAAAGATACCTGGCAATAATGTTTCGGGTGACTCACGAATCGCCTCACCTTTGCAAAGGTTTCGGTAGTCGAACGCAATGGCATTGCGTCAAAATTACTCTTAGATGAGGTCAAAACTAATTACTAACAACAAAAACGATCTCAAATTACACAAACGTCGAAACTAAACCAGGCAAGCTAATCAAATTCACGCAACGGGTTTTTGTGCCACAGCCTTGGTCGTGAAGGCTTTAGAGGGCAAAAAAGGCGGTTCAATTCTTCCTAGTCTTTTGACATTTCAATTTGTAATCTATTGTCATGTACCATTTACCTATCTATAAAGAGTCTTATCCATCGACAATGGAGTACGAACTATGGAGTCGACGCAGCGGGGACTCTGAAGCGACTGGATAATCGGGTTTGACGCCAAATGGAGTTTGCATTCTCCGGAGAAACACTTATGAGTGTATAGACCGAGCCGTAATAGAATAATAGATCGGTTTCAAGCGCTAATGGTGTCGTTCTATGGGTGAGAACGTGTAAAATATATCTATGTATAAGGGATGAGAATGTTACTAATTTGTATGTTTACGTACGGAAATGATCTCATTTCGAGTACCTATGCTAATATTGAACGACCTACATGATTTTGTTGTGGCATATGATTCATGCCATAATTATAATAAATTTTAAAGTGCTTTATTGTGATCGATATTTAGAAACTTGATTTAAATTGTCTTTCGGGAAAATATATACCACGTAACTTTGTACGATAAGGTACGTGGTAAATATCCCGCAAGACAATTTAAATCAAGTTTAAATGACCACGGAAGTTTAAATTCCGATATTTAGAAAATTTGGTTTGACGGCTGTTTAATTTGCTATAGCTTTTTTAGAAACCGGTCTTCTGGTCATCCTCTAGAAACATAGTGAAAATATATTGGGTGGAACTCATCTCTGGCAACCATTTATACCTACAGTTGAGGAGAGTTCAAAATCCACCCACGCCTAATGTTAATACGGCACATCAACTCCTATAAATAAGTACGAGTTAGTACCTCCGTAACCAATAGCGACCAAACCCCACTCAGAAATAACTATATATAAATTAAAATGAGTTTATTGAGCAGAATCGATAACGGTTTCTATTTACTTAAAGTGGAGCAAAGGCGTGGGCTCTACGACATTCCTATTTTGTCAGCGCAGTTAATCTCTTTTCCTTTATTGGCTCAAAACGTGAGTACCGGTTACTTACTTGCCTGTTAAGCAGAAAATAGAGATGTATTTATTTTTTTCATATACCTACTACTATCAGTATTTCTTATACTACCTTCTCTTCGATATAGATTGAGTGAGTCCACAAGTATTAGGTAATTTCTTCAATTTCGTCAAATGATAGCTATGGATAAAACTATTTGGGTCAAAAATAGGTCATGTTTGACATAAAGCACAAAAGCAAGCTTACGTCAACGTCAACGGCCCTCTTGGACCGGCTTTTACCTAATCAATCAATTACCGTTCGGGCATATTGCCAATTTATACCGAATTAGTCCAATTCCCCCGACATTCAAATTGTAAAGGAAATTCAATATGATAGCGGTTTTTTAGGGTTCCGTACCTAAAAGGTAAAAAACGGAACCCTATTACTAAGCCTCCGTTGTCTGTCTGTCTGTCTGTCTGTCTGTCACCAGGCTGTATCTCATAAACCATGATAGCTAGATAGCTGAAATTTTCACAAATTATGTATTTCGGTTGCCGCTATAACAACAAATACTAAAAATAAAAAAAAATAAAAAAATTAAGGGGGGTCCCATACAAAAAACGTGTTTTTTTCGTATATTTTGCTCAAAATTACTAACTGTTACAGGTAGACGCTTTAAATTTTTACAGAATATGTAGTTGTATATTACCTTTCAAAATAAATAATTAAATTTTAAAAAAGTAAATAATAAAGAGATATACAACAAACGTAATTTTTAAGCAATTTGTTACTCGATCTTAATAAACAGGTAGAAACTTATAAAGTATTTAAGTATACATACAACGAACGTGATTTTCTTTTATAAATGATGGTACGGAACCCTTTGTGCGCGAGTCCGACTCGCACTTGCCCAATTTTTAAAATTCGGCAAATATTTATTATTAAGCAAGGTCACAGTGAAATCCCGAGGGCTTTACATGATCTCTGCTTTTTATTACGATGGTTTTTTCGTAATCTTTAATATAGGTACCTTCCTTATTAGCTAGTTTGGGTCGTGTCTGCAATGTGCTAACGAAGCTATTTATAAGTTTATAATATAAACCTATAACTTTTGCAGCAGAATTAGTATATAAACTTTATAATATACTATTACTGCTGCAAGAGTTACAACATTTTGATTTTATTGGAAATGGTTTCTGAAAACCATAAATAGCCAGATATCTATAGAGACTATTTAATTATAAGTTATAAAAAGTCTTTCAAGATATACCCAGACTAATTATGTATGACTTTAAATTGTCTTTCAGGATATGTCCACAGACTAATTATGCGTGATCAATCAAGCAAAAGGTTTATGTGCTGGCTCAAGAGAACTTTATTTCACTCAAGAGTTAGAGGACTAACCAAATTCAGGCCATATACCACAACTCTTTTGACTGAGAATATAGGCTGATCTTACACACAAACCTTGCTCGTTTGTACGCGAAAGACATAAAACTGTAGAATTGTAATACTATACTAATAACGTTTGTTTCGGTTCCAGTGTTTGAAAATAATGACATTACATTGAAAATAGCGGGACACATTGAGTTTTATGACTGTAAGGTACAATAATATTTTAGTGACATTCCTTACAGGCTTCGGTTTTATGGGTTAACATAAAAATAACTGCACGCCATTTGCGTAGACCTTGGCAAATAAAAATACAATAAAAATTAATAACCTTTGTTTTTCTCCGGTGTTCGAAGTTGCTACAAGGATTTGCATAATAAAACGTAGGACATGTACGAATTGGTACATCTATATATTTAAAAAAATATGCTTGAGTATCTTGGGTTTTATTTTTTTCTCTAGACAAGTTATTATAATATAGATATGTGACTAGCTGTTGCCCCATTTTCATAGTGCTATCTTTGAATTTCCGTGTGGTGACGGATTAAGAATACGAAATGTCACCACCCCATATCATCCCATGGGTGTCCTAAGAGCCGACAGAGTGAGGATATTATGCAGAGAACAAACTGCAAGAGAAGGAAAACTTGATACAAACCCTATACCAACCCGTTTGGCCAGCGTGGTATAGTAGGCCAATTCCTCCTTTAAAAGGAGAGGCCTAGTCCAGCAGTGGACTGTTAAAGGCTGATGATGATGATGATGATGATGATCTTTGAATTTAGGAGATTTTCAGACAAACTTTCAACTTCTGATATACCTGTTAGGGGCGTAAAAAAAAAAAACATTCCTTAGTGAGTGCTTACTACCTTCGTCGTGAAAGGGACCCATTTTCATTTCCTGTTTCTAGCTACATAACAGTTGTTCAAAGTTTCAGACGGATAAGACATGATTTGGTATGTGATTGATGATGATCAGATATATTTAATTCTATTTAACATATAAAAAAAAGTGTATTTAATTATCTCATACACGAAGTTCATACATAAATTGAAGAAGTACTTGTGTAGGGGAAAACATAATATTTATACTTTAAATAAATATCTTGAGAGACCAGACAATGTGAGAGAAAAATTTGAGAGAGAATGTGTATTACGTTTTGAGTGTCGGTGTGGGTGACGTCAGATGTTTGCGAGTAGGTAATTGTTTTTCGTAAAGTGGACATGTGGCTCTGAAGAATAAAGAGACTGTGAGGAGGGTAGGTACTCGACAAAGACAACCGTAAGGTTAACCTCTTGAGTGCCTTCGAACACACGGGTGATCGAATGTCGCGAACCGGCCCAAATACTTCAAGAACACCCATAGGTGAAACATAACATTTTCTTTGTAAAACGTTATTTTCTAAGGCAAATCACTCGCCGGGATAAATACGAGTAGAATATATATATTTACTTATACATATAAAAACTAAACAAAATGCTTTATCTTTAAAAGTTCTAAAACCTAAGCTCTAAACGTAAAATATTGAAAATAAATTGACACCATAGCGATTGCCTTGCCTTTAAATATTTACTAATGAGAGTGGTGTGGGGTAAAAGAAGATTTAGTGACAAGCATCGAGAAAGGCATGTTAAGATGGTTTGGGCACATGGAGAGGATGGATGACGAAAGACTGACAAAGAAGATATATAAGGCAAGTGTGAATGGGACAGGACGAAGGGGAAGACCAAGGCGGACGTTCTTTGACCAGATTGGATACATCCTAAAAAAAGGACAGGTCAGAAGTACCCTAAACAGAATAGCATGCATGAGAAACTTGATGGGAGTGGATGAAGCAAGAGAGGTATGTCAGGATCGTTGCAAATGGCGTTCCGTAGTCTCTGCCTACTCCTCCTGGAAAGAGGCGTGAGTCTATGTATGTATGTATTAAATATTTTACGACGTTACTTCGAAGTAACGTTATAGCATTCGCCATTCACACCTACGGTTAATACTGCGTCACCAGACTAAACCTTATTTAGGCTGGCAATATCGATCTGAACCTCGGGGTCATTACTCACGTGGACAAAGTCACGTTGAACTAGACAACGTGAGTGGGAAAACGTTTGGCCTAGGCCTATATTGAAGCTGGAAAATTCTCAGCTTTCTTTCACATCCAATAACGTGTTTTTATTAGAGGCGAACGTAGTTTCTATTTTCGTCCCACTGGTTCTAAAAATCTTAATATATAAAATCCTTGCGTTACTGACTGACTGACAGACACGCTACAGCCGTAACTATTGGGCGCAGGAAGCTGAAATTTGGCATGTATGTTCCTTGGGGACAATAGGGGTGCACTAAGAAGGGATTTCCCGAAATTCCCACGGGATCGGCCAAAACGGGTAAATTAAAAAAAAATGCAGGCGTAGCTGCTGGCGTCCTCTAGTATTATTATATTCAGTTAAATCATATTGGTTAGGCAAGCAATTAATTTCTTCGTTTGCTATTTTGTTTGTTACATTCATTTTGGTAAAAAGAAAGAGGCAATCGGAGTAAGTACACGTAGGTATTTTATATTTGAGATTCTGTGATCCAGAAAATTATGGCGAATAAAGCTATGAAATAAAAAAATTGTCTTTTACTTTTCTTATAAAAGTCTCAAGTGTTTGTGTGTACTACAGTCAAGTTCAATACCTATGTTACGTTTCAAACTGACTTTTCAGCACATTTTATATTAACTTGAAAATTTTGTCAATTCCGGGTTTGATTCCCGGGTCGGGCAAAGTGTTATTGGGTTTTTCCGTTCGGAAATTCTCAGAAGCAGCGCGGAGCCTGCTAATGTGGTACGGCAATAGGCTCGCCCCCTATCACGTGGGACCTAAAAATGCCTGGTGAAATGTGGGTGTAATATTACACCTCTGCCTACCCCTTCGGGGATACAGGCATGAGTCTATAAATAAATAAATACAAAAAAATTAGTCAATTCTGGGTAAAGACATGCAAGCAATTTGATTTCAATACAAAATATTTTCTATAAATTAAGCTTATGGCCATGACAGCACTGAATTCTCAAAGAACAATTTATTTATATTTTTACAAAAGCTTGCAGTTATTTCAGTTAAAATTATAAAAATATGTAAAACGTATGTATCACACATCAAGAACGGCTGATATCACGACAGCTTACTGAATAAAGCTCTCAGACTTAAGTAAGCAGCAAACCAAAATATGACAGCATTTTGTTTAATTAATATTTAACCCAGATAATACGGGGAGAGTAAAATCTTGAATATATTGGTAATTGTTTGTATATTGTAATATTATGGTTCCATTATCGAGCGTAAAATACCAAAAAAAATTTGGGCCATTCGGAAAAGCTGGAAAATGGTGTTCTTTTAAAGGAACGCTAGTAATATGTACTACTGTCACATAGTATGGGATGTGTTCTAGGATAAAGGAAAAAATAAACAACATTATGATATAATTTTAAGGTTTTTATTATATAAAAGAAAAATAATTGTTTATCCCATGAGAAACTTATACACAGGAAGTTTATTAGTATATTGTGTGGTACAACAAAAAACATTTCTTTGGGTGTAAAGTAATTTTACACTTAACACAAAAGAATTTTGCATTCTCGTGACAAATGCAACACCTAGTCTGCTTCTCCAGATATTTTATAATGTGGCCAACATTTTATCATAACGTGATTCTTTCTGTAAGTTCTTAGAATTATGACCAAATTTATAATTTTCATTCATTTTGAAGGTCTCCAATATGCAGGTAGCAACAGATCTACGAAAACCCAAATAATCCTGCTCACCACCGTTTTTTTCTATACAGTTGCCATGCGACAATGACGAAAGGGAAAAATACCACTTTTTGCCACGGATAGATGTTCTTGTATTTCTTGTGTTGCTGCGAAAATCTTTTTATTTTACACACAGGCGATATTGTTGTCATGTCATTTGCACAACAAAATCCCCTCAGCTCTAGTGGATCTAAATTCAAACGTTCCATGCTCTGTCTTTTGCATATCTTTGTTAGGGGGTAAGGGGCACATAGTAACTCGATTTTCCCTAATCGTACCAGTGGCATTCATGCCCTTTTTACCCAGTTCATCAATTAGATGGACTGATGTAAAAAGATATCAAAATATAAATGAAAGGGTGCTGTATTATCCATTGAGCCCAGAACGTCAGCAAACCTAAGATCTACGCTTGCACCTAAACTCATTTTCTTGTAGTCCTCTGGAATGTTTGTTCCTTGACCTTGATAAGGATCAAACCAAATTATATAACCCAGGCGCGTTGCACCGACCCAAAATTTGTAGCCCCATCTGATTGGTTTTGTTGAAAGTGAAGGAGCTTGTGCCCATTGCGTAGCTGATGATGTACTCGCAATTGCGTGGTTACCAGAAATGCGTAGCCTCTTTGCTAGCTGTGCCACAGTTAGTATATCATCTTCGCTGTCGCTCGATAATTATTCATTATCATCACTGTAACTAACTGTTTCAGGTGCTCGCAACTGAGATCCTGGTAGATTTGATAAAGAAACCTGGTTTTTCGTCACCTGAATCTTCATCAGTTAATTCGGCATTAGAGTTCTCAGGGCCACCTATTTTGCCAAAAATAGTGATGCTAGAAAGTTGTCTTGATCATCGTCAATATTTTCTAGCTGTTCGATGATCTCAAACAAACGTAATTCTCTTTGAATTGATCTGAAAAAATAAAATAAACAATATTAGTTGATTTGTACCGTAATAGTAGTCCAATATACTAGCGTTTGATAAAAAGAACACCTAATTCAACGATAAATTTTTAACCTAAAATATTACTATTTCAAATAAAAAATGTACTCAAAATATTGTGAAAGATGACAATATTACGATGCTAAGCGGTTTCTCACTAAATATTACGTAATTGATGTAAACTTACCTTTTATCGTTCATCCTTGTTTTTTTTCGAAATAAAATATGCAAAAACACCGCTAAGTATAATTTATATGCACGCGCAATCACTTGTAAATCAAACAATGTGGTTTAGTTTTACGAAACGTGACATAAACTTTATTCTGTTTTACCCTCAGTTTACCAGATATTTTTTTCCCGAGGTGTTCCTTTAAAAGTGAGCTAGTACTAACTGGGTTAAAATACTTTAATATTATCTTTACAGGCTTTAATAAGCGTCACAAATCGTGTTTTGAACTTGCCTACACAGATGAGTATTGGGACTAGCCGAATAAAAGTTATCGATCTATATTGTCCTAACTGTATTTGCGTCTAAAAATCGTTATCAAATGTATTATAATAATCGTTATGAAAATACTTGAAACATTAACAAGGCAAAATACTTAATCAAGACAGACAGGAGGACAGCTGAGGGCAAGAATTACCTTCGAAAATAAAAACAAAGTCTTTTCGCGTAAAACTGGGAGGAAACTTTCACATTTTATTGCTGAAATTATCATTGCAAACGGTTTTGGAGAGGGAGAGCTTACGAAACAAAATATATAAGCACAGAGCAATTACACGCGAACTCTTAGGTCGTGTATTCATTAGATTGTAAACGAGGCAAGTGGCGGTGAACGAAGAAAAAAAGAAAATATAATATAGGTTTTTTTCCATAAACTGGCTTAGTGGTTTAAGTGACCGCTTTGAGGTACATATCATTGTGCTGTATGGTTCAACCCCTAGACGGGTCAAATATTTTTATGATTTACAAATAGTTGTTGTGACTATGAGTGTTCTTTACTTGCTTGATTGTATGATTGCAAAGAACCCCGCGACCACGCGCTAATGCAGATTGTATTCAACAAAGTAATAATATTTTGCACATGATTTTCTTGTCTAAGCACATTTTTCTTTTTTTTCATTCAAATTTTTGTTTAGGGGCTTTTACATTTTAAAGGTATGTCAGCCCCATCATACCTTTACTTACAATATTAACCTCCTATTAACTACTTATGTGCTACGTTGACGAAACTTAACAGCTACTAACAACATATTATTATATATATATATATATATATATATATATATATATATATATATATATATATATATATATATATATATATATATATATCTAGCGAGCTTTGATTCAGGCTTCGTTAATATGCTAGAAAAACTACCAATGTCATTACACACAATTCTCTATCAACCACTCTCTCTACCTTCTCCCTTTGGTTCTTTTTACATTCCATCAATAAGTGATGCACATCATCAATCTCGTTGCAAAGATAACAGTTTGGTGAGTCGACTTTCTTCATGAGATATGCAAACTCATTTGATGGAAAGTGACCTGAACGCCACCTGTGTGCTGTGACCACTAATGATCTATTCAAATCAACATGGGCGAACCAAGGAATACGAGGAGGCTCACATCTCTGACACGACACTCCAATATTTTATAACAATAGGTTTCTCACTGCAAAATAGTTTCTTACTAAAAACCAAAGCACGAACCACTTACACGTGGCTTCGACCTTGTTGAAGTTCATTGCAAAAGTCTTTCAGCACGCTACATTGTAATTGTGACCTTATGTTTGTAACATAAGGTGTGCTATTCCTAAGTGCTAGTATTCATTAACCGTTTGACTGATTGTGGCGATAACGAGTCACGAACAAACTTGTATAACGTTAACATGAAAATACTATAATACCTACGCTTTAACTAGAATATATGGTAAAGCTTTGCCGCCTTATTACAAAACATGGACTAAATATAAATCGAGGTTTAGCCCTTAGCTTACCTGCGTAAAATTGATTTTACGTGCACTATAAACACATTTTTCTAAAACTATTGTCATTAAAATTCTTTGGAACAAATCTCGAACAAAAAATATGTAATTATTTGCCTCAAAAAGTCCTTTTAAAAATTCTCCATCACGGTCTAAACCTGGTATTATTTTTAAACCATGTTTTGTAATAAGGCCCTTGAAGTTTAGCTTTGAAGAATTTGCATAGTACTAACTAGCTTTGTAAAACATATTTATCCTATATTTTATCCCTTTCATCTCATCATACGATTGCAGTCCACTGCTGAACGTCGAGGCATATGACGATCAAGGAAGGCATATTAAAAAAGTGATCTGTAGTGAGTGCCTAGTTGACTACGTCAAGGGAACCCGCTGTCTAAATGTCATGTTTCTAGCTTCAGCAGTTTAGGCATCATATAGCATATCATTGCAGATTAGGAAAATTGATTATCACCGTAAGTGAATCAAGGCTTTCAGTCAAGATATAAATTATTGGTCAGTAAGTAAGAAGAATTTCAGACAGGCAATAAATAATAATCGAAAGCTTTATTTCAGCACATTTGACTCCACTACGCACGTGTCATAATAACATTTATATTGCGTTTTATATATTCATTTAATTTTATTTGTAAAGCCTTTGACAGTGAATGAGGCAGCATTTTCAATTCTAACGGTGCTTTCACGTTATTAGTGTAACGCAATAACATTTTTGAATAACAACATGTTTATATGAATATAAAATTGAGTTCTTTATAAATGTAAATTTTATTATGAACAGCTTTTAACGGTATTATAATTGGAAAACTCTCATATCGACTATATCAAAACCAAACAAATACACTCATATGTACACGAATCATCCGATATAGAGTATTTGGATTACTCTGGATTTATGTTTAAGCAATTATTATTGAAATTTTATACACCTACGCAAAAAAAAAAATGCTTTTAGAATTTGTGTTTGTGTTATTGCAATAGCGATGCAAAGAGAAATTATAAATATTTGTTGATTTAATTAAGTGGCGATGGATTATGAATATAAGTCGATTTATTTACTTCAGTTTAGAACTTGCTTCTTGCGTTATGAAATTGTTTATTTATAGGCTAGTTCAAATCAAATAGAAAATAGATAGCTAGTTGTAGCAATCAAGTAATCAGGTAAATTAGCAACGTGCCGCAGTGAAGCGATTAGGTTGGTATCCGCTTATAAATAGTCCTTACTCCCTACGGGCATAGCTGGCTATCCATTCAGCTGGTGCATGTGAGTTGATATAGAAAATCATAAATCCTTTAAAAGGCCTATTGCAACAACTAAATCTTATATCTAATACTAATATATAAAGCTGAAGAGTTTGTTTGTTTTTTAACGCGCTAATCTCAGGAACTACTGGTCCGATTTGAAAAATTCTTTCAGTTTCAGATAGCCCATTTATCGAGGAAGGCTATAGGCTATATAACATCACGCTTTGAGCGACGGGAGCAGAGCAGTAGCCTTACATAACGCGGGTGTAACCACGGGCATCCTGTAGTTATTGATAAAATCCATTTCGTTAGCAGTGACTTAATCTAACGGACAAGATAATAATGGCCTCCAACACAGGCCATTATTAAGAATAATAATATAAACAGTTGATTTCACAGCTAAAATAGACTCGACAGCAAGGTGAAACTGAATCATTTCAGGATTGCTTTGTAGTTCGTATTCTGGTCAACCGTCTATATGACAGGAAGATGGCTGACCCAAATTCACAATTAGGTAGGTACCTATACGGTTGTTTTATTTTTATGATAGATCTGTCAAAAAATAAATTCTACGACATCTCATATTTGCTGTTAAAGAAACGAACATAGATTTCATCGCTAGTCCTAGAAAGATTTATTTTATAGTGGGAACAGTGCAAGTGTTTTTTGTCCCGAACAAATTAAATACAATATGTTTAGCGAATCAGTCTCACACCGTACTATCCCAGTTTATCTTTCCAATAAACTGCAGATCAGAATCAGAACAGAATGATGGATGGTTTACGCTTCCCCAAAACCCAATCGCATATAAGGCCAGGGCCGTATTTGTCAATATCCCGAAATAAATAGCCAGTCTCAAATATCAAAAAGATTATCCTAATACATTGAAATCGATTCGACACTTGGGCCGACGCCATTAATTTGATACACAAGCGTTTATCACGAAATGTTTGTGAAAACGTGAGCTCCTTGACCCCGTTGGAGGGGAGGGCGGTATGACCGGAGTCACCTTGTATCCTTGAATATACAGTCAACTACAAAAGTCGATACACAAATCAAAATCTTTGCCGAGTCTTTATCAATAGAAAATTAACAAATCGTCCATTATAATTCTTAATTTATAAATTAGGTATGCTTTAAGTAAGTTTTCTTTGTCTAAAAATCCTACAAGATATTGAGAATATTTTTTGGGACGATAAAACCATTCACGTACCTAAATGTGTATGGTCTTATGCAGATGACTGTACCTAAACCGTCACTGCCAAGAATCAACTATAGAAAATCTTTTAATAAGTACATTCTATTTAATACCCTTTTTTGCCGCAAACGATGGGGGAAGGTTAATGAACTTATGGGAAGGTGTTAAGACCTCATAGAGTATCGACAGGCCTCCTTCACTCGGCCGTACCTACAGCGATAAGTGCCTACACTTTGGCGCGGCTTCCACGCCGCGTCGTCACCGCTCGCGCGCAGGGCTAGCTAATAACGTGAATTTTAATAGTGAACAACAAAAATGTTCACATCACAAGTCTGGTGCGAAGTATTGCTCATTTAACGGATGTGTGTCGGAAGCAACTTGAAATTTTGATTTTATTTATTTTACGAGAGCAACTTGAAAATTGTACTTTTTATTTGTTGAGATATTTCAATGATTATGATATGTGTCAAATTAAAGGTCTAATTCAAAAACCATTTTATCTGTTTGAGTCATGTAAATCGGTCTACGCGTTTAGGAAATAACTAAGAATTAGTATAGTGAAAACGTAAACCACCAGAATTTTTGTGGTTTTCGTTCTACGAGCTCAAATAGTGGGATAGGATACTTATAGTATAAATATTTATTATTAGGTACGTGGTCAAGTAGGTAGATAGACGATGAATAAATATTATAGTAGCAGCGGCAAGTCGACAACCCTAGCGCACCGCTCCGCGCCAGACAGCGACAGCGTTATGTGTTAGAAAAGAGCGGGAACAGTTAGGTCAATATCGCGTTAGGTACTGAATGCTCATGCGAGCTGAATTGCACTTTCTTGCTTAGTAGCAAGAGTCGCCATTTCTTTAAATTGGTTTGCGAAGTGGTGCTTCTGTTCGTAAGAACTATCTATTCTGTGGTATCGATGTCAAAGAAAGGTGATTGTTATTATTTTGTTAATTAATCAGCTTGATACGTTGAGGTAAAGAGGGATTGTGTCCGTGACATCTACTTTGATGGTTTGCTTGATTAGTTTATTTATAGATATTGCGTTATTGTTATAATATTATATTTATAATTCTTCGGCAATCCTTTCGGGGCTATAGTGACTATCAATGTACTTAAATATTGTAAAAATATTTGAAAGCCGTTATATTTAATTAAAGGACAAATAAAAAACAAAATGTCTTTCAGATCAATTTGATTGAAGTAAATAGAACTAATTTTATTAAACTTTAGGTACCGACACAGTCTAAACTGGTTATCCAAGTACTTTTAATAAAATATTCAATTTGTGTATATTTACACAAATTGAATATTTTCGACGAACAAATAATAATCTTCAAAGCATATTGGTGACGTTATTGAACCTACGTACGTACGTGCACAAATAACTTTTTACACTCCTATGTCATACTCCAATCAACTTAAAAACCAAATATTGGATACCTACAGGTGGTTGAAATGAAAGTAAAATCCGAACAGCATTTTTCGTTATACACACAAATTTTTATTCCCTGACTCAAAAACTGTTCCAACTTTGAGATGATAGTCAGACGATCAAAAACTTTAGGCATCGTCTATAGCCTTTGCAATTTCTCCACCACTTTGTTACCTGCAAAGTTTCAATTTTCATTCAAGTGCGGGTAGTTTCAATTTACAATGTGTTGATAAGCGCCATTTTGTCATTGACAGCATCTTCGATGGGTGTTCCTTTTCAAGCGAAGCCTTTGAGCCATTCCAGCCATCTGCTCACCGATATTAAATTCAATTTCCAAGTGCACTCAAGTAAATTCGGTGACGCCGTTTAAACATCAGCATTTTGTATTTTCGATCTCTTTGCATCTAATACGTCGATGTATCACTAAAGTTTAATACCAGTCGGTAATCAATTAGCTATGATAGACTAAGTGAAAGAATTTTGTAATTTGGTTCTGCACAATTTTTACCTTCATTTTCCAAGTAATATTTACATTGTTTTCAATGATTTAGGAGGCAGAATATTGTGTTTAACAATATGAGTATGAAAAATATAGTTAATAAACGTTGAATGTTAACATATGATTGCCTCAACACAACATCAAAAACCACAGTCACGAGTAGTCACGACGCTTTATTTATTGTGAAGATTATCGTACGCAAAGAGACAAACAAATACACAAAGCAACCATTCGTAGAAATAGTTCCAAAAAAACATTCGCGACCGTTCGCTACTCATTTAACATTTAAAAAGCAATACTTTAGCAGGCAACATTTTACGCTTAAATTTTCCTTACAATAAATTGTTGTTGAAAAGAGACGGATGTCTTCCGTTGCGGCGCGTAATTTATCTCTCAGATAAAACGGGAATAACAGAAAAGACATAGAGCATCAAGTATTTAGTAATAGCAACCTGTAGCCCGGGAAACGTTATTAATGGTCGCTCCCTGGACAACGGACAAGGGAGATTATTTTAAATAACTACAACGCTTGTATTGTGGGGATAATGATGATATACGAAAACTTTGAATATACTGTGTAATGTGACTTTTCCGTAAATCCTTGGTGACCTAAAGCCTAGAATACATGGGGATAGATATGCGATGCTGTTGCCCAGTGATCTACATGGTCCTCACCATTTTGCGATGGATTTAAGTGTCGCGGGACATGACGCTAGCTCACATAACATGTTGCTGCGGGCGTGTTGCTTGTGCACTAATATACCTAACGCTTACACAGATGAAACACAGAACGGTTATATAAATAATACCGTTATTGTAATGTATGTTGACTTCCCAATCTAACTCCGTTCGGATAAGTCTCAGGCCTAAGCTTCATTGTTGTATATTTTTACAACAGAGAAAAAGAGAAGAATTCATCTTGCTCCAATGATAAAACATGTTTGATGAAAAGAGATGAATTCAAAAAATCACTAAAGGCCTTTCCTAGCGGTAAATCAAAAATGTACTAAAATAGAAACCTAAACGATTCCTGATAAAACATCAAGAAGAGTGAACAGTTTCCGATAGTATCATCTTTCAGTTCAATACCTGATCAGCAAACGAATTATCTTTGTCAGGAAATTTTCAATAGCTTCCATTATCCTCCTAGCGTTATATCTGTTGCAATCCGGAGTCCGCTAACTAGTCTAACTAATTTGAAATTTTCAATAGCAGCCGAAGTCCACAAATATTGATATCTAAAACAGTTGTCAAAATATAGGTCAACAAAATACTTTATCTTCTACTCTGAATATACAGACGTAAGACTTTGTACGTAAGCTTATTACATAAACGGATGAGCGAGAAACAATGTGTCATTGTATCGCAGTAAAGTTTCGTTCCCGCTGGCCGAACTAGCAGAATCCTTGGACACGTAAGCTGGTCCAAAGTGGGACAGAATGTTGCTGATAAATTTGGGAAATTCAAAGCTTTAGTGTACTTAAACATGTGGAAGGTATTTATGTTACACGCCGAGTAGGATTACGTGTTGTGCTACAATAAAGTTACGTGAGATATTTTAGTTGCATATTTGTCTGTATTTGCTTTGGTGCTACTTATTAAAATGAGCACATAGCATTATTCTTCTAATTGATTAATTTGTAGGTATATGAAGCTATCGACAGGTGCTATTATAGTGTTATTTCATTTGTTTTTACGAAAGGAATTACATGAATGTTACGTGATATCATTCGTAATTTTGATGAGCCCAGCCCACATTGATGTAGGTTTGCGAAAACCTCACAAGGATTAAACCTTTCTATATTCTTTACTAGTCTCTGGTTATAGGTACATACATCAGAATAACAGAGAGGTTTCTTCTTCTTTGTGTCAGTGGTTTCAAGTATATGAGCCCCGCATAACACATGGGGTTTGACACAATAACCGAACTGAGTTTAGTCAGTTATAAGGTTACAATTTCGCCACAAAGTTACACAAACTTGTAAAATGCCCAGCGAACATTCTCCCCGACATTACTCTCGTAACTTGGCGTGGGTAACCGTCAATAAAACTAGCGAGGAGTGCACTATTCTCTGGCGGCCGGTAAACGGTCTTAATTGGGAGATAACTGTCGCGGCCAACCGGCTAGGCACTTTATTGAGCCTAAGCTTGACCGAATGGCGCTTAAGAGGCATGACGTAAAATACTTTGTCTCAAGACTTACGGCAAACGACTTTTTTACTACACTCAAATGAATGGCTCTCCTGCGCGTCTGTCTGTGCACGATAAACTCAAAAAATCCTAAACATATTTTCATACGGCTTACACCAGCGTGGAGACGGAGTGTGGCACGTCATGAGGGAGATTTAGATATTACGTTATATTTTCGAGTGAATAGCAAGCATTAATTACTTGGTGTAGCCGTCGCCTATCGGTGATTTTTCCTTATACGTATCATTCATTTGATAGCTAGCAGGAAAATATAGTACATTGACACTACGAAAGCCATTGACACTTTATCAATGGCAAGTTAATTAGAAATACCTTTTTCTATAGGTATCTAATAATAATAATGTTGGAGTAACTCGCACTTGCTGATAAAAGTGTTTTATATTATTATTATATTACACTTTACCTATTCATAGTGCAACAGCGGCGATAGCCTAGTGGAGAGACCGACGGACTTCTACGCAAAGGGTCTCGGGTTCGAATCCACGGCGCGCACCAATGACTTTTCGAAGTTATGTGCGTATTAAATTGTTAATGATCGCTTGCTAAACGATGAAGGAAAACATCGTGAAGAAACCTGCATGTCTGAGATTTCTCCATAATGTTCTCGAAAGACAAGTGAAGTCTGCCAATTCGCACTTGGCCAGCGTGGTGATCTATGGCCTTACCCTTCTCATGGTGAGAAGAGGCCCGTGCCCAGTAGTGGGACAGTTTATAAACAGGGCCGATGATGAGATTCATAGTGCTTATTTATTTAACGGCGATTTGAAATGTTTGCACTGGTATACCAAATGTTTCTGGAATAAGTTGTACCCTTAATTCTTCTTTTCCCAGTATAAAAGTCAGTGGTTGGTTAAGCCATTCAATCATCACCTTCTACGAACGGAAAGGCAGACAGTAAGCTTATTGAAAACCATTGTGTATTTCTTAGTTTTATATAAATAATATACAACCAAGGATATATAGGCCTAGAAAAACAAAGTTATTTGAAAACATAGAGAGACAGGTGAAAACGGGACCCTATTAATAAGCCTCCACTGTCTGTCCCGTCTGTCTGTCACCAGGCTGTATCTCATAAACCGTGATAGCTAGAAAGCTGAAATTTTTACAAATTATGTATTTCAGTTGCCGCTATAACAACAAATACAAAAAATAAAAAAATGAAAATATTAAGGGGGGTCCTCATACAATAAACGTGATTTTTTTCGTATTTTTTGCTCAAAATTACTAACGGTAATAGGGTAGACGCTTAAAATTTTCACAGAATATGTAGTTGTATATTACCTTTCAAAATAAATAATTAAATAAAAAAAATAATAATAATAAAGGGGCCTCCCATACAACAAACGTAATTTTTAAGCAATTTGTTACTCGATCTTAATAAGCATGTAGAAACTTAAAAAATATTTAAGTATACATACCTACAACAAACGTGATTTTCTTTTATAGATGATGGTACGGAACCCTCCGTGCGCGAGTCCGACTCGCACTTGCCCAATTTTTTATTAATACAGATCAATCTTTATCAGATACGGATACGACAGCACAACATCTAAAACTACGAAAAGAAAACTAAAGAAATTGAGAGTAGTTCAAAATTATGTGCAAAACTGCTACTTTCGGCGACAAGTCGAACTTTCCCAAGAACTATATTCAAGCAAGTTTAAGAGGGTGCGACTAAAAGAGCATCAGCACTGTCCCTTGGCAAAATCGATAAGTTTTAACTTTGTCGACCCAGTTCCCCCGGGGCAGTGGCTTTCCTCGCTGAAATTATAATGAAACAGGCCAACGCCACGATTTAAATAGCCTGCTCCATCAACCGGGTTGATAAGCAAAACTTTTCGGATGGATTTTTCACGGAGCTCGGCTACAAGTATATTGAAAATGGGAAATTGTTTTGAGAAATATTTTATGAGGTTGTGAATCTATTGTTGTTGATTAGCGGCAAAGTTTAGGTTTAGTTTGTTGGTTACTTACTTACAGATGTTTAATAAGCTTTGCAAGTATTCACTATGCTAGGTGTACATGTTCGTTCGTCGACATTGTCGAAAGGACTGCAAAACAATTGATGTCACTCAATTGCATATTTGCAGTTACATGGAGCTGGTAAAACAGATTACTTTGAAACGTCCAGCAAATTGAATATTTATTTTTCAATTTCAAATCAATCAATTTATTTTTAAGTATCTTAAGTTATTAATAGACACAAAAAAATATATACACGTAACATCATCTCCTCCCAAACTAAGCAGAGCTTGTACTATGGGTACTAGACAATGGATTGGTATGTATACATATGTATATACGTAATTTAATTTTATATAACAAAAAAATTATGTAGGTATGTTTATCTGTATGTATCATACATACAGATAAACATACCTACATAAAATTTTTGTTAGTAAATATGCTTATGAACTATGTTAATACTGTTTCATTTGCACGATAATGTTGTGCGTCCGAGTGGTACTTATAAGGTACAATCAAACAAGTCGGCGGTGGACCACTTTGAAAAAAAAAGCCCTTGGCTCGCTCATAGAGTCGAGGCACACTAGAAACTGGTTTTGTATATGAGTGTCAATGTGTGTGTAAAGTAGCACTGGAAGCGACGCTGTCTTGCTGAGCGATTCTCGCCCTTATGGTGGTCTAGCGGGAAGTTGTTCGACTGTACTTATATAATAATGGCTTAATCACGTAATTAAATTACTTCGTCTATCGAAAGTTTCAAAATCAAAATAAATTAGAATTAGTTATACTTATGCAGATTTGGCGATTTACATTTTAATAGCGATTAATGAAAAAAAGAAGATTTCGATTGTCATCTAAAACACTCATTAGCGATAAAAAGCATGCATTAGACTAAATATATATTAATATCTCTAACTATATAATATTATAAATATAGACGATCGATCTAAAATTACACTTTTTATGTTGCCTAAAAGTTGTAATTATCGCAAGACTCCGCTAGACGCCACAATAACTTAGTCAAAGTTTGCTTAAAATAAGCAAAAACTCTGCTGCCCAACGTTTGATCAGTGGAAAAGTCGCATAAAGCTTTAAAATGGTATTTACGAGTCTCGGGCTTACTGTGTCGACAAAAATTATGGCAGATGTATGCAAATCTGTGGATGTTTGGGTGTCCTAAATAACCACAAGCGAAATAATAAAATATAAATGCGGGCTGTGCATTAAAAGGAGTGTGCCGTGTAAAAGAAAATGTTTGCAAGAGAAACTGTTCCTTTGTGATTTTATTTTTATCGTGTTATAGTCCAGTTTCACTGCCTTTTGATAGGAATTAACTTTTAGATGGAATAAAATAACAACGAAATTAGTAGGTTGGTAACTAATTTAACTGCTACCTTTATTCGTTAATTCATCCAAAATTAAATCAACAATTCAAACTTGAAGTTACTTCTTTTAAATAACTTACATTTAATATCCCCTTTTGGCGGCAAAAGCTTAGTGAGAAGATCCACGGCATGACTTTTCGAACACTGGGTTCGAAATTAATGTTTCCCAAAGATTGTGGGCAAAGCTGCACGCCTGACAGTTTGCCATAATATTTTTCGAGAACACATAGGTAAAAAAATTGCAACTTGCACTTGTACAGCGTGGTGGACAGTGCCCTTAATCATTTTCATAGGAAGACGAGACATGTGCCCAGCATTGGAAGAACTATAAACACGCACTAAAATTAGTGTAATGTCCGTAAAAGCATACATTTTATTTTTTATTAATAGACTCACACGCCTGTAACCCCGAAGGGGTAGGCAGAGGTGTAATATTACACCCACATTTCACCATGAATTTTTAGGTACCACGTAATAGGGGGCGAGCCTATTGCCGTACCCGTACATTACCAGACTCAGTGCTGCTACTGAGAATTTCCTAACGGAAAAACCCAATAACACTTTGCCCAACCCGGAAATCGAACCCGAGACCTCCCAATCCCACGCGCACTTTTATGCCGCGAGACCAATGAGGCAGTCATTCATCAAGCATACACATTACAATTAATTAAAATTAACACTTAATAACCCATTCAACATTGACAAAATAGTTTGTTTGCGTGTAGCATCGGTCTCTAACATGTTATTAGTTATTACACCTATCATTTAATTATGTTCCGTATACAATAAATAACAGATAATGAAAAGCCACCACAACAGACAAATAAATGCGTGTTATTAATCTCTATTAATTTGTAGTGAAACAATGTTAATTATAGGTGTCGTAGTAAAGTTAATTATAACTTAATGCGTTGTTTAGAATATCTTAAGAGCAGATGTTGATGACCGTTCCGTATCTAATTTATTTTTAAATATTACTGGAGTTAGTGAATTAGTTATGTTTTTAAATTTGTGGTCTATATCGGGTGATTTTGAAAAGCTTGCATGTAGACTTAAGCTTAGTATACTTGGGAAAATCGTACTTACCAGGAAAACTCCTTATCTATTTTTATTTATTGAGGATTTCCAAGCTATGCTCGGAGTTTCCCTGCGAGATCGAATCAGAAATGAAGAGATCCGCAGGAGAACCAAAGTCACCGACATAGCTCTCCGAATGGCCAGGCTGAAGTGGCAATGGGCAGGGCACATAGCGCGAAGAACCGATGGTCGTTGGGGCAGCCGGGTTCTGGAGTGGCGACCACGTACCGGACGACGCAGCAGGGGTAGGACACCCGAAAGGTGGAACGACGATCTGGTTAAGATCGCGGAAGCGGTTCGATGCGGGCGCCTCAAAATTGGTCTGTGTGGAGAACCTTGGGGGAGGCCTATGTCCAGCAGTGGATGTCTCTAGGCTGACATGATGAGGATTTCCAAGAATATACACTACAGCTCACACAGATCCCATAAGGATTTGACAAGTGTCCTTCCTTCAGTTATAGGGAACCACAGCATGCAAATAGGTAAATTATTAAACTAAGTTACATATTTATATAACCTTTTAGAATGATGCCAGTAGGTTATCTTAATATCCAATTCTGCGAATTACCCACCTCTCCATACACTACCTACATATTCCACTAGCCCAGCAAACACAAAATTAATAAAAGTAAATTACGATTAAACTCGTCATACAAAGAACGCAAATATAAATAAATTATTAAATTTGCATAACGAGTCGCTCAACGAAATTCATTAGCCTTTAACAAGACTTTCGTCCGACATAAAAATTAAAATTTAACCGCATGCCTCTGACATCTCGTTCTGAAGAAATTATACCTGAAACAACAGAAATTATTTTATTAAAACTTCATCCATTTAATTTTTACAAGACATTTTCATATTAACATTTTTAACGGCGTTTTCAATATGAGTATAGAGGTGATAGAAAATTTCAGATAATAATAATATAATAATAATAATATTCTACCACATTCACAAAACACCATCTAGTCCCAAACTAAGCAGAGCTTGTAATAGTACAAGGTACATAGGGGTACTAGATAATGGATAAACATACATATATACGATTTTTTTTTGTAAATACATACATATTATACATAGAAACACCCAGACCATGACAAACATCCATGTTCATGCACACAAATGTTTGACTTGAGCGGGAATCGAACCCGCGACCTTCGGCGTAGCAGTCGGTTACACTCCCGCTACACCAACCAGTCGTAACTTTAGTTAAAAAAAAAAAGGTACCTAAGATATAATAAAATAAATAATTATAATATATTAAAAAAAATAACAACAAAGATTAGGTCAACTGCGGGTAATATCAAAAAGCAGAAGATGACTTATTGCCATCTAACAAGTTTATCTTCAGAGTAAGTGCAATTACTGAGGAATTCTAGAAATCTTAGCTTAGCAATCATAAATAAATTGTACCCCGAGGCTATAGCGCATAATAAGCAGTAAAGGGTAAGTCGTCAAAAGTTAGGTAGGTATATATATAAAGGGTATAGTATACTTACTAAAAATATTAAAGGTCACAAAATACAGGTACTAAAAACACTTTGAAGTGGTTTAAAATAATGATAATCACTACATATATTTCAGAACTACTTGAAACCACGATATACATATATGTGTTAATTGTGCTATGAATAAAGCACGCGCAATGCATCCTGTGTAATTAAACTAACACTGGCGCGCGGCCAGACTCGTTATTGTCAAACTTTACAATATACAGGCGAGAAAATACTTCCATTTCAAATTGCGTGCGGTATGCAAATATTATATATAGGCACCTGCATTGTATTTTATAATATCATTTGTTTTTATATTTATAAGCTGATTGCATGTTTGTTCAACTTATTTGAAATGTACTTTCGATATAGTTATAAAAAGTGCCTTCCAATGTTTTTTAGTATATATTTATTATATATCGGCATAAAAAAGCAGTGCAATAAGAATTATACTCACAAAATCGACTTTGACTGGTATGTATAAAGAATGTAAACAATATCAAACAAACTTTTTAAAGAAAATGTTTTACACCATGTAAAAATAATAATACATTTGGAAAGTTATGTCATTAAAACTTTAAGTCCATAACTAAATACGTCTGCAGTGCGACATTTAACAATTAAAACTATGTTAGTACGTCTATAATAGTGAAACTGATTAAAAATCATTGCAAAGAGCCCCAGTGTTAACGTAATTATGTAGATTCCACCAAAGTTATGAAAGTAATTTCTTAATAGCCGTGATGAGGTGTTATGAATTTTTAGCTAATTAACTTATAGCGCGATTGAGAACCGTTACCTGAAAAATCGTTGTTAATTGCGTAATAATAAAAAAAATTATGAATCTGGAACTTCCTTTTTAGGTAAGTTGACAGACGTCTGAAAAGCTTCATCAGACTAGTATAATAACGAATCAAAGAGATGATAACTAATTCTTATTTTCCTTTACTCAAAAGTTCAGTAGTAGGTAAGTAGCATACAAACTTGCACGTACAATATCAGTAAGGAAGCGCTGTAGTGACTGCCTGGCCCATTTGGAGCATATCTCCAGTGTTAATTAAATATAACCGGTGGAGACGGTTTGTTCAAAGACGTGCTAATTGTAGCCGTGCGCCGAATGTCGCTGGAATGGGGAAGTGGATTGCGCTAATGCAATACACCACTGTTGTGGATTCTTGCGATTTTCCAGTTGCCTGTTGAGATTTTTTGGAATTTGGCAATGATTTTAGGTCCCACGTAATAGGGGGCTAGCCTATTGCCGTTACCGGGCACATCACCAGACTCCGTGCTGCTACTGAGAATTTCCTAACGGAAAAACCCAATAACACTTTGCCCGACGACTTTGACGACTTTTTTAACGACTTTGCGAGACCAACGAGGCAGTCTGCTGGTGCTATTAGGTCCGATAAGCGTTACTGATGGTACTCTGCATATAATGCGATAGTTAAAGTAGTAGTTATGTTTTTATGAGTTCGAACTCGACATACGACAAAACCTTGCGTTTATAATAAAAGTTTTGATGACTTTCGCGATGTAAAAAGTAGCAAGGGCTATTAGCGTTATTTTTATATTGGTTATTATAAGTCGTGTTTCAGTGAAAACAATACCTACCCAGGTTACCGCTGCGCCGTTAGGTATTTATTTAACTTGCTGTTCATCATTTTTGTAGCAACTATTTACAATCCAAATCAACTATTTACAATACAAATCCTAAAAAAAGGACAGGTCAGAAGTACCCTAAACAGAAGAGCATGCATGACAAACTTGATGTAAGTGAATGAAGCAAGAGAGTAAGTCAGGATCGTTGCAAATGGCGTTCCGTAGTCTCTGCCTACCCCTCCGGGAAACAGGCGTGAGTCTATGTATGTATGTATGTATTTACAAGTCGAATAAACTAATAAATTATGATATAATAAAGACAAAGAGCGATGTATCCAAGGATAAAGATAAAATCTCATTTGTAACACTGCATCTCAAAGCGCCTCATAGCAGAAAATTGCTCTAGAAATATCGGTGTAAAATAAGTACATCTATCGCAGCGTGCCCTTCGCGAGATGACACAGGCACGTGTATGTATAATATACCTATGTAGTTTGGCAGCAGCCAACTTTCATGTTGACCTTGTTCTAGAAAAGGGTTGTAAAATGCAGGCAAATCCATTATGTGCCACTCCGATATAGGTCACAGTGATTCAGGGGTTTTAACTTTCGCATTAAAATGATAAACAGCGATGGCCAAGTGGGGACATCAACAACTGCTACGCAGAGGGTACCTTTTCAATCCTAGCGCGCATTATTAACTTACCTATTAAACCTATTAGTTAACGCGTATTAAATTGTCAATTTAATTGCTACTGAATGACGTCACATACTTGTGACGTCATTCAGTAGCCTGATTCCCTCACCCCTTGCAATTGGGCCAAGGATCTCTAATTACTATGAGTGTGTAGTGTCCAAAGCAATTACGCAGTTTCCGACAGCCACGCGCTGTAAACAAACTTCGTATAAATTATGAAAATTAGTGTAGTGTCATCACATTAGTTAAATAAATATATATAATAATATAAATCCAGATGGGAACAAAGTTAAATGTAACTGGAGAATTATGCGATATGTAAAGTAAACTAAATGTAACGGATTTAAATGTATAAAAGCTGTGAAATTATTCTCTGCTTTGCTGTTTTTCTGCAAAACTATAATTATGTGTTTTCGAAACTATCAAAGCAGAAAGTGCTCATATATGTATGTGTATTTTAGTAATGGGCGGTCCTCACAAATTCAACCGGAATATTTTTAGACTCGGCTGCAACTAAGTCAAAAAAATCTAAGTACTAATTATAAAACGAGGACTAAATAAAGCACCAGCTTGATCCTACATTTGTCGCATTTTAGACTTTTTCTAAAAAAATCGGGCAAGTGCGAGTCTGACTCGCGCACCGAGGGTTCCGTACGCATTTTACCTTATTTGAGGTTGGTGCTAATTACGCTAGTCTTCTAAATCTGAGGGTCTAGTACCAGTTTGCACTCAATCGTCACGGTGGACGATAGCCTAGACGACAGGAACAATTTCCATACACTTTCTAAATGCGCCCCCTAGCGGTCTCTATCGATCGCTTCTCTCCATTAGGGGCGCTTTAACAAGTACGAAAATTAACCTTAATTTTCAACTTTTTTAAATTTTCAGAATTTTTCCTTTATTTGTGCTGTAGGACCCTGCTTTTGGCCAAATTTCGTGATTCTAGTTCAACGGGAACTAGCATATAGGTTTTCGACGCAAAACCTATAGGGTACTTACGGTTGACCTAGAATTGTCAATTTTTGTCAAAACCAAGGTCTTACAGCACAAGTAAAGGAAAAATTCCGAAAATTAAAAAAAGTTGAAAATTAAGGTTAATTTTGGTGCTTACAAGTTTTCGCAAAAACCTAATTTTGACCATATCTTTTAATCGGGTCGACCCAGGACCCTGATTTTTACACACCCAATAGGAACCATAGACCTCAGTATCTGGTATAAATTTCAATTTGCTAGGTCCACCCGTTCCTGAGAAAATCGGTGGTGACACACGGACAGACAGACAGACAGACAGACAGACAGACAGACAGACGGACAAGAAAGTGATCTTATAAGGGTTCCTTTTTTACCTTGTTAGGTACGGAACCCTAAAAAGGATCGTTACTTATCGATTCTACATTTCCTCCAGCGAATATAAGAGACAGATGGTACTTAAAAATTTTGTAGTCTAAGTAAAACGTGACAAATAAAGCCTGGGCTTAACTTCGAACTATATTTTGTTCATGTTTTATGATGAGGCCGCAATGGTTTAAATTAGTCTAAATAAAACTACAGAATTGATGTCCTCTACGTGAGTTTTGTAACCTATGTTGTTGTCTCGAAATCTACTTTAGACAGCGAAACCTTAATTTATTATAACTGTACAACTTATTGAAAGAATAACTTGATATTGCTTTGTACCAGAATACTCTTTTCTTTTACCAATAATAAAAAAGTTATAAAAGTGAACCAGACTGATTTATCGAGAATTTAATTTAAAATATCTTCGCTGAGGCATCGCTTTGTTCAATATAAGTCGTTGCCATACAGTTCCAATGTAAACGATCCCGGAGTAGCATTCCAGTGACTTATCGAAGTTATCTATCTATCCAGTGTCGAGTTGTTTCCAATGCAATGCAATGTTCACTAAACTAGCACTACCTACTGTTTATTTCGAGAGCAGGAATTTATTGAAAAAGGCAGTGAATACTGTTTACTCTTGTTTAAGTAAAACTGTTCAATATAGAGTGACCTATTTGAAGAAAAGGCAAATATTTAAAGATCTATCCTATTTCTAACGATTTCGAGAGGCTGAACGAACGAGGTCTGAAGTATGTTATATCATGAAATCCGATGATTTAATGCATACTCCTCGCGATATGACTGACAATATTATAAGAGTCCAGTAGGTTCGATATGCGACAATTACATAGACCAAAAAATTTTCATAGACAGCACGAGTGACTCTTAAATCGTTTAACCAAGACCAACAAGTTAAATGAATATTGATCCTATAGGATGAGTGACGACGAGCGAACATTGGATATGTGTAATCTTAATATATAAAATCCTTGCGTTACTGACTGACTGACAGACACGCTACAGTCGAAACTATTGGGCGCAGGAAGCTGAAATTAGGCATGTATGTTCCTTGGGGACCGTAGGGGTGCACTAAGAAGGGATTTCCCGAAATTCCCACGGGATCGGCCAAAACGGGTAAATTTAAAAAAATGCAGGCGTAGCTGCTGGCGTCCTCTAGTTGTGTATAATATGGCGTTCCACATCACCCGCAAAAAAATCTACTCCGCATTTAATTGTATAAAAAAATAATTTTCCATTTAGAAAACAATAACCAAGTAGAAGAAAATATAATAATTTCAAAAAGGCATATTAACTGTATAATAAAAGCGGTTGTCGACGTTATAATAAACTTTTTGCCAGGAAAACTCTTATAAAATCAAGGATTATACTTAACGTTTGCGTCGGGGCAGAAATATATATTTTCTTCCGTACAATTCTGTCGGCGACTCTGTAATTATATTTCGGCTTAACCTAACTTTTTTCTCACGAGTCGGTCCGATAAACGAAATGCCGGCTGAATTGGATAATGTGGACAAATGTGGTTTACGATATCTGTACTTATATATAAAATTCTTGTGTTACTTACTGACTGACTGACAGACAACGCTCAGCGGCAACGACTGAGCGCAAGAAGATAAAATTTTACATTTATGCTCCTTGGGGAGTGTCGAGAAGCACTAAGAATGTATTTTTGGAAATTGCCATCCTAAGAGGGTTCAATAGTCCACGTGGAAGTCTAGTATGTTAAATGATAACAAATATAGTATCTGATTCCAGTTTGGAAGAGGCTAGACAAGTTATTGATCTTAACTTATTAAAATTTTACTTTACATTTCGTAAAAGTATGAATATCTATTGTTATACTTAGAAATGTTAAGAGGGTGTTGTAACGGAGCCTATTAGCAAATATCGGATGTTCCCCATGTACTTGTATTATCAACATACATGTAACAATGTACATTCGAGACACGTGTACACCTTACATTACACCAATTATATTACAGCTCCCACGTAATACTGTTTTCTGTTACTACAAAGAAATGCCTAAAACAAAATCCCAATACATATTAGAAATCAAAGAGCCGGAAATCTAGCTTAGAGATATGCCATTGGAGGAAGAGATATTCAACAGTGGACTATGGCTGGTTGATGATGATAATGACTGACTAGAGTAGCACCAGTAGTTGAACCATAGATACTTATTCGGGTTCTTTGAAATACCTTCTACATTCAAGACGAAGGCCATCTCAGTCGGCCAGTCAGCCGAAACATCGGATTATAATAAATTATATAGCTTGGCTCGCCCCCTATACTATCTTCAGCCTTTGACAGTCCACTGCTGGACTAGACCTCTCCTTTGAAAGGAGGAATTGGCCAACTATACCACGCTAGCCAAACGGGTTGGTATAGGGTTTATATCAAGTTTTCCTTCGCTTACAGTGCTGTTCTCTGCATAATATGCTCCCTCTGTCGGCTCTTACGACACCCATGGGATGATATGGGGTGGTGACATTTCGTATTCTTAATCCGTCATCACACGGACTCGTCACTTACTAATATATAGGTACTACACAAGTCGCCCCTATTACGTGGGACCTAAAAAATCATGGCGAAATGTGGGTGTAATATTAGTACACCTCTGCCTACCCCTTCGGGGATTCAGGCATGAGTCGATAAATAAATATAGCTTCCAGATAATTCGGTTTAATTTCAATGTTTAACATTCGCGTAAACCTAAGAAAATACTAAACACTACTCTAGTCATCTAGAGTAGTTGTCGTGAACGGATGCGAATAGGCAGTCAGCGGCAATACAAAAATGTTCAGCGAATTAACACAATGACGTCTTTCTCCATTCACCAATCGCAAGACAGCGTAACTAAGTTCCTTGATATCCGGCTAACCGTCGATTAATCACGCCTCTCAGTTAGGTTTCTTTTAACAAAAGTTAAACAAGCTCTAAATTGTGAAAGTTGAAACAAAAACTCAACCGCTGACAGTTTTGGAAAGTGATTTGACACATTGCTTTCACATTCTAAAAATATGATATTATCGCGTAGAAGTGTATGCGGGCGGACAGTCTTACATCATATTTACTTCACTAGTGTTGGTGTACATATATGGAAATCATTTGTGTAGAACATATTATCATGATATACCTTTACGAGTGTTACATATATATAAGTACCGAAGTACCGAGAAAAATTTTGTTAACCGCTGCTGTAAGACCCAATCTGCCCAAAATTAAGTCAAAACTTCAGACAAATCTGGACCCTAAAATATTCTGGCAAATGAGCAAAAAAACTGCTTCGAAAATATAAAGTTTTATGCAAGATTACAGATTTAATTTATCTTTTACTAGCTTTTGCCCGCGGCTTCGCGCGCGTTAAATTCGGGGTAACACAAATCTACAGTCTCAAGTTTTGTGAAGACACTCCTGATTATTTTAGAGACTTCAGAAACTCAATAGGGTACAAAGTAGCTCGGTCAGTATTCATGACACTATATACCTACCATTATATCTACCAAAAGGTACATAATGACATCGCCTTGCATACAGTCAAATGCCATAGCCATGTTCCAATATATGTCCAATATTAGGTATATCTATAAACACTTTAGCATTTATAACATTAGTAGAGAAAGTCGTTTCAGCCTTTTAAGCTTATTATATAATTATTAGTTTATATATGCGAACAATGTAATCACCGTGCACAATATGACTAATGTCAGTACTGACAGATATACGCACATGCGCACTCAATTATTATAGCGCATGCATCTTACTTCCAAGAGGTAAATTTGTGCCGAACAAACTTCTGGCCTCCTACAATCCCTCCTAGTTTAATTTTTGCATCTTATGGTAGCTTATGTCCGTCTCCATGGTCCAGTATATCTCTATATCAAATTTCAACAAAAGCGGTTCAGCCGTTTTAGCGTGAAAACGGAATATACATACATACACACTTTCGAATTTATAATATTAGTAGGGATTTTCTTAGTCTCTTTTTAGACATATGTTGTCTACGACATTGCAGTCGGAGACTTCGGCTCTCTCGGCTAGCGCTCTGCGTCCTTGGAAAAGGCTTCAGAGGCTTTCCTTGTATCGGCTTGTGTCTAAATATGTATATTTTTAATAAATGATAACCCGAAACCCGGAACAAAAGTCACGTGTGAACTTTGTTCCGGGAATAATTTTACGAGGTATAGGAGACGACGCCTGCGTATTCCCGAAGAGGAGGAAGAGCGGTACGAGGCTTACCGCCAAGCCAAATTGGCTCTTCAACAAGCTATCTGCGCTGCAAAAGATGCTGCTAGGAAAGAAATGCTGGAATCTTTAGATCGAGATCCTTGGGGGCGTCCTTACCGCATGGTAAGGGGCAAGCTTCTTTCTTGGGCACCTCCATTGACGGAAAGCCTCCAGCCTCAGCTACTGGAAGAGGTGGTTACAACCCTCTTCCCCACTCGAGGATCGCACACACCACCACCAATGTCACTGCCCTTGGCTGCCGAGACCGGTCATGAGGACCCTATCCCAGAAGTAACGCAACCGGACCTGCGGGTCGCGATACTGAGACTCCGGGCGAAGAACACTGCTCCAGGGCCAGATGGCATACCGGGTCGAGCATTAGTCCTCGCTATGAAAGAGTTAGAGCCCCAAGAAAGAGAGCTTTTCACAGCATGTCTGGAACAGAGCCGGTTTCCGTCTATTTGGAAAACCGGCAAACTTGTACTGCTTCGGAAGGCGAGGCGCCCGGTGAACTCACCATCGGCGTACCGACCCATAGTGTTGCTTGATGAGGTGGCCAAGTTGTTCGAAAGGATCGTTGCTGACCGCCTCGTCAGACACTTGACCACAATAGGACCGGCCCTTAACGAACATCAGTTTGGGTTCCGCCACGGGCGCTCCACGATTGATGCTATCAAGCGCGTGAAGGATCTGGCGGAAGAAGCGGTATCCCAGGGTGAAGTGTTGCTCGCAGTGTCATTGGATATTTCCAACGCGTTCAACACCCTGCCCTGGTCTTGTATTATTGAGGCACTAAGATACCACAAAGTACCACCTTACCTCCGCCGGATAGTCGAGGCTTACTTGTCGGGGCGCTGCGTTATTTATGCAGGACAGAATGACATGCACTGTCGCGACATGACATGCGGTGTTCCACAGGGTCGGTATTGGGTCCACTCCTGTGGAACATCGGATATGATTGGGTTTTGCGAGGGGACTTCCTTGAGGGCGCGAATCTGACGTGTTACGCGGATGACACACTGGTCAGTGCCCGGGGGAGAACACACAGTGAGGCAGCGTCGCTGATTACGGCTGCAGCGTCTCAAGTGGTGGGTAGAATCCGGCAATTGGGTCTATGTGTAGCCCTCGAAAAATCTGAGGCCGTTGCTTTTTATGGTCCTCGGAAGACACCGCTGCCAGGGTTCCACATTATAGTTGGTGGCGTGAGAATGGCTGTCAAGAACACGATCAAATATCTTGGTTTGGTTCTTGATAGCCGGTGGAACTTTGGCCCCCACTTCCGGGAGTTGTTGCCGAAACTGATGGGTGCAGCGGGCGCCCTATCTACGTTGCTTCCTAATGTTGGAGGGCCTAGTACAGCGTGCAGGCAACTATATATGGGGATCGTGCGGTCTATGGCCCTGTACGGAGCGCCAATTTGGGCTGACAACCTGAAGGCACCCAACATCACCATACTGCGGAAACCGCAGAGAGTTATGGCCATCAGAGTAACGAGGGGATACCGCACGATCTCCTTCGAGGCGGCGTGCATACTAGCTGGTTCACCGCCCTGGGACCTAGAGGCGGAAACTCTCGCGTTGTTATATAAATGGCGTGCAGAAGCACGGGAGCAGAGGTCTGCACTGGCACCACGAGAGGTGGAGAGGCGCCGTGTCGAATTGAGGGAGGTCCAAGTAGTGGAATGGCGTATGAGACTATCCCATCCCGCCGCTGGTCTGTACACCATAGAGGCGATCCAACCTGTGCTAAGGGAATGGGTTGAACGGAAGCACGGCTCCCTGACATTCAGGATGACACAGATGCTTACCAATCATGGGTGCTTTGGAAAGTTCTTGCGACGTATCGGCAGAGAGCCAGACGCGAGGTGTCACCACTGCATCAACTGCGAGGAAGAAACAGCGCGACATGCATTGCAGGAGTGTGCTGCGTGGGAAGAGCCACGTATTGCTCTAGTAGCTGAGGTTGGAACTGACCTCTCACTTACGGCGGTTGTACGAGCCATGCTCGAGAGTGAAAGAGCGTGGGATGCAATGGCTACCTTCTGCGAAGCCGTCATGATGCAGAAGGAATCTGCGGAAAGAGAGAGGGAAAATACGACTACTCTCTCCATTCGCAGAAGGCGCACCGGGCGTCGGAGGAGGGCAGATAACGCCCAATTCCGGCCCCCGTAAATGGACTAGAGCGGCGAGGAAGCTCGTCGTCCAAGTCTGAGGTGGCAGGCGTGTGATACCCAGCGCGCCTCCCTCAAGGGAGAGACCGAGGGGAAAAGGGGTTAGAATTTCCCCAGTAACCAGTGTGCCCGCCCCGGCGGACGAACACCCATGGGCCGCGCGAAGAACAGCGTGTTCCCGTAGCCCTCCAAACAGGTGCGAGAAGTATGACCGTGGTGGTTTTAGCCGGTAAGAGTCCGGCACACCCCTCCGTCTACCCCTGGCGGAGGATAGTCCAATGAGGATTTCCTCCACGATAAAAAAAAAAAAGGTATATTTTTTGTGCATTCGCTCTCAATAAATGTTTAGCCTGAATGTAAGTGTAACCACAAGTGTAACACTATCTAGACCTAAGATACACATCACGTAGCAACCAGCCACTCAGTTACTTTCCAGAACAATAGGTTCAAACAACAAACTAGAGCTGCGAATACGTGTTTTAGGTCACCTGCACCCTTGACCCACATACTGTTCAATATGATATTTACACGAGTGCATAATGCAGAGGCCTCGGTATCCAATCAAATGGCCCCGTCGAGGCAAGCCGTGCTTAAGAGCCTACATTGCTGCCAACACTTAGAGCCCCTTCACACTAGCGTATTTTCAGCGTAGGCGTTCGATGAACATAAGCGCCGCGCCGTGTTAAATTTATTGCAAGTGTGAAGGGGCTTTAAGAAGCACCGCGTTTTCGTATTGAAGTCTAAGTGGGTACGAGGCAGCGATTTATTTTCTTTAGTTGGTTCTCGATTCTCGATAGTTGTTTAAGTGATCGGATAGATAGGTGAGGTAGGAGCAAGTTTTGAACTACTTTGAAGGTGTTGTAGTTGAAATTATCTACATTTCAACGCCGAATTTTGATTGATGCAATGTTGTATTTTATTCCTGCTAATATTTTTCTCCTTTAATGTCAAAGAAACGAAAGTGATCTAAATTGAGCTAAGGCGCTTTTTTGTGGGTTAACCTTAGAAATTATCAGGCCGAAAAACTTTGCATCTTTTTAAGAAGCATATATCAGGCTTAATGTGACGGTGAGATAAATAGAAGCGAAATAGTTATGATAATATATCTCCGCGACCACGCTCGGTGTAAACCGAGCGAAACGTCGGAAACAAATACCTTAAATAAGTTAATTGTACGCGATTAAGACCCGCTAAATTATTTTGTATGATAGTTAAGATAAATCTAGAAATATGCCATTAAATACCTAAAATAAAAAACAAACATGTTAGCAATATTCATTACATTAAAATCAGCAATTTTTAGACAAACAAGATTCAAATTCAGTATTCAATTGTGATTTGCAAATATTTTCACAAATAGATTGAGGACTAAAAAATTAAAACCTTTTTATAAAAAGGTTTTAATTTTTTTCAGTCCTCACAGTTTTATCAAATACTTAATTGAGACGAGGCTGTTACTAATTTAAATTCATTCAACAGCTTATCTGCATAATCTATTCATTTAGGGACAAATAAGTTTTAGCTTTCAAAACTAGGGTTCGACTCTTTAAAACCTTATCTAAATTCAGGTCACAATGAACTTGATTACATTTATGCATTCGATTGTGGTGAGTGACCAGAGTGACCGTTACTGCTAAGCCAGAGGTCGTAGGTTCGACTCCCTGTCAAGACAATTCTTTGTGTACAGAGCACGATTATTATTGCAGTGTCTAGGTAAAAGTATAATCATCAGCCTTTAGCAGTCCACTGCTGGACTAGGCCTCTCCTTTGAAAGGAGGAATTGGCCTACTATATCAAGCTGGCCAAACGGGTTGGTATAGGGTTTGTATCAAGTTTTCCTTCTCTTACAGTGCTATTCTCTGCATAATATGCTCCCTCTGTCGGCTCTTACGACACCCACGGGATGACATGGGGTGGTGACATTCCGTATTCTTAATCCGTCACCATACGGACAAGTATAAGGGTAGTGTTATTTAAGCAGTTGCTTTGTGTCAAAGTTAACCTTCAGCCAAATCTGGTGAATGATCTTGGATGCCATCCAGATAACGCTTGGGCGCGATGATGATGATGATGTTATGCATTTAGGAATATACAAATATGTTTACGGAGAAGCAATAGCTGAGGGGAGGGACCGACAGACTGCTGCGCAGAGGGTCTCGAGTTCGAATCCACGGCACGCATTAATAACTTTTCTGCCAACCCGCACTAGGCCAGCGTGGTGGCCTTATCCTTCTCTTAGTGAAGAGAGGCCCGTGCCCAGCAGTGGGACAGAATAAAGGACTGGTGATGAAGTATGTTTATCAGTTGGTTACTCTGCTTAGTTAAGCATTAGATGACCGTATGTTTGTCCAGGAATATATCTTCTTAGGATACCTATTATAAATCTAAACACGGCAGGTACTAGGACACAGAATTTTACAACGTACGAATCGCTTTTCACTCATCATTTGACACGGTCATGTGAAATAGACGGTGCCAGTAGTTTTATTGGTGCACCGCTACTGAAATATGGTAAGAAATGGCAAAGGAACGTGACCGGAATCCACATCTCCGCTGTAATGCTCTGAGAACTCAGGGTTGTCACGTAATGAAAATATTTCACGACAAAAATTCATGTAACATTTTTTTAATGCTCTCATTCATATCCTCATTTTATCAAGCATTGCATAATGTGCGTTAAATGGCAAAGGTGAACAACATCCTGTGTGTTTAAACAAATGTTAAAGGCCAGGTCGCAGGAGATTGGCCGATCTGAAACTTCAACAACTGAGTTAGCCACACACTCACAAAAAAAGAAAGATTTTTTTCAGTACAATTCTGATACTTAATCATAAAATATATACCGACGGCCTCCATCGCTATCAACTCGGTATATTTGAGTTATGTATCAAAATACTGAATAATTACTTATTAATTTCTTTATTGGATGTAAATTTGAGGCAATCAATTGTGACGTCGTAGCTGATGCGCTCGTCCCTACCACTCTTGGCTGGCCGCTTCTCCTCCCAGCCACCTATGTATATATATACCGTGGCGCAGGAGTGATCGTCCTTTTTCTCACTCCGGACATCGCTGCTGCAAAAACTAAGTGCTCCTTGTGTCCAGGAGCACCGAAGTCGCGTCTGCCTGCCTGCCTACTGCCTACGCCCTGAGTTTTAGTTTTAGCTCATAAACTAGTTGCTACCGGGTATATTTTGATGTGGGTAACGCTTGCGCAAATAAATAATATTTTGTAACCAGTAAATCAATGTTTAATTTATCTCCAGTACACATACCTACTAGGTAATCTCATTAGACATATATAGTCTAATTATCACTAGCTACACACGGACCCAATAACGTTACACAATGAAACAACGAGCAAAAAAATTATACGATTATAGATGTTTCATCAAAAAAGACGCAAGTGTTATACCTTCCTCACAAAATTAGTAGGTACTAATAACTAGAAACAAATATTGATTTGAAATACATTTGAAAGTATGTAATTGAAAATTAAAATAGCAAAGTTTTATTCCTCGCAAAGTTAACGAAAGAACGCTAAAGTGGCAACCCTGTCATCCTTTGTACACTCCACTATTCTTTAATCTTATTTGCTTGGTGTTTTCACGGTTGGATATCGTGTTTGCGAATAGATTTTTTGTAAAGTGCTCTCTGTTTAGTTGTCGAGGTCAGGTGACAGTCGTTCCTTGTCAATATTGGCTGGCACGGTTCACCTTTGATGCTACAAAGAAGCAATAAGCGAGACACGTTTTAGGGAAAACGAAGTAGTAAAGAAATTCGGGTTCTAAATGTACGAAAAATACTGAAGTCACGCGCATCATCGTGAGAACGACAGATATTGGGTAGGTTGCTTTCGATTGTAAGGTCCCAAGTTTGATATTAAGGCAGGTAGGATTCAAGAAAATATATAATTAAAGTCTTATTGCATGTAGGTAATGAGATGTTGACGTCACACAACTGCTAACACGTTGTTTTTAAAATAACACACACTGTTGACATTGGCATTGTCTTTGTATCTGTGTCATTAACTTTATATGGATTCTCTCTGCCCTTGGTGACAGATACCTATTCAATACATGCCTTTATGTGAAAGATTTATTTTAAATAATACAGTTATATTTCTACATCTACTATGTGACACAACTTAACCGCTTTCTTTCATGGCATCCAAAATTGTCAATATGCATTAATATTATTTAAAGGCACTAATCGTGAAAATCAAGGCGCATTAGCGCGGCAATAAAAAAATAAAATAATGGAGCGTAACACACGCCTACAAAGGTTGAAATCAAAACGACAAAGTCATGACAAAAAGGCGTCCATTTGACCAAGACCATGTTAAATCATAAACGGAGATTCACAAGTCGTGATATTCACAAAGACATGACGAAACTCCAGTTCCGAGGGAAAGAAAAAGGGCAACTATTGCCGGTCTGAGAAGAGGCTCACGGAAACAAGATATCCGGGGTGAGGATGGTCAGGAAATAGTCGATCGAGGCTTAGTGAGAGCCAGGACGGATAAATAGAACCCTTCGGTGACTTTGTAGGATGTGTCTTGTGTGATCCCGAGTGGCAAAGTGGATAATCTGTTTGATCTTTGATTTCTTACAGGAATACGAGCCTTTAAGTGTTTTTTTATTAAATAAAATATGTTTTAGTATCCTAACTTAGATTGAGTATTGAAAGATAATATGAGAAGAGTGCCAGTTTTAAGGCTTTTGAATTGCGGTATGATTCAGGGGTATTTTGGATTTGGTGCGCTAAAAGGTGTAAACCTTTACAATATATATTGTATTCTGTTCGACATCGCCCGCGACTCCGCCCACGTGAATTATACACCTAATCTGTCCTCTAAAACATACTTTAAATAGGCAAAAATTGTTCAAAAACCCGTTCATTAGCTTATGAGTTTATAGCGTCCACACAGACAGACAGGAGGCGGCGGGGACTTTTATAATGAAGTCAATATATTTACGTAGGTACTATTTATGTTTACAAAACTCGTGTAATGATGATAAATACATGGTAATAACTGATGAAAGTCGTATACCTATATTCCTAAATCGTAGTAGTAGGTAAGCGCAGAATCCCGAGTTGCTAATATAAAGTAGCAAAGAATTTTCATATTTGACGCAGGGCCAAGGCTAACCTAGTTGGCAATATGACAACATCGAGTGCGGACAACGCAGCTTCATGTCCAAACTTCATGGTTAATTGTTTAAATATACATAGGCATTATTTTGTAGTTGCACAATTTTACCACTGATCAAATTTTCAATCGAATTGGCTTTGCCCGTCTACACGACACAATTAAATCACTGATTTTCATTCTGTCCACCCGATTGGTTAAAATCTGGTGGTACCGCCCACCCGATGAACTTGAGTTGGACGACTGGCGTCTACACGTCACGATTTCATCAAGTGATTTAGTCAAGTTGGACGTAAAATCGTGTCGCGTGGATAGGCCTTAAAAGATCCTTTATTTAGATTGGAATATACCTACGATTATTTTATAGCTACTCGCTGCAATGCAGATAAATGAATGAATACGTGACAGAAACAACGAAAGTAGAATACAATGGCACTATTACAAATAAATCGCAAGAAAATGCCGCTGCGTTCAATAGAAGTTCTACGAGAAATATAAAAGCTAATTAAGACATCACACAACAACTACCTACCTACCTGTCGAAATCTTTCAATCTGTTTAGGCTATAGTTACTATAGTATGTACCAGACATACATTTGTAGAACCGAAACCATCTCACTTCTGATACAATCGTATCAATCTGTACTGACTATTCACACAATACGATCGCATCTTATATGACGGCAGTATACATCAGATATGTCAAGCCAATCATATCGATCGAATGGACCTTTGACATTCACCCATTACGACAGTGTACCTACTACCTAGCACTAACTATAACTAACCTGTATACCTACGTTGCTAAGGCTTAGGCAACTAAGGGCAACAAAGGGCGACAAAATAAAGGAGTTCGAGTTCTCTAGTTACATGAATATTTAACTGTCCCTTTCACGGGCGGTGAATGATTGATACTTGGGGCCTACAGGTCGATGATACATCGAAAATGTCGGCAAGTTGCTTCGGTGTTCCGATATATTATATGTGTTGCTTTGCCAAACTGGTTCAAGGGTTTCCACTTGATGTGTATATTGATGTTTATATCTCAAGCATGAATATATTTGGATTCATTGTTAAGGATACAACATTTTATGCATGTTTTCCCACCATGATTATGAATGCTATTTTCCACCTTTCCCTCCGTGCAAGAACCCCAGCTCGAGTAAAAAAAATACCGCCACCATTGCTGTTACTTACTGGCTGACAGCACATAAGGTCCCTTTTCCTCTCATTTTATTTGTCATCTCAATAGTTCTATCGTTTGGATTTGCCAGTGCAATTTTTCTGCTCAATAAAATTGCGTGTTGGCGATATCAGATTTTATTTCCTTCACGAAATGGCTCTTGAAGAGATCAAATTTTATTTGCTACGAGTATTGGTAATACTATAATGCTGTCACTTAGGTATCTATATACTAATCCTGTTTAAGATTACTTAAATATGAAATTTTGTCCAATAACAATTACACTTGGAGATAATGCCCATGGCATTTAGTCTGCCTAGAGACTTCGTGAATAATTATGAAGCATAACTATATAAATACGCCACCAAAGTACCAAGTTTAATAAGCTTTACACTCATAGGAATGAAACAGTACAGAACTGTCAACAATATCCGGAATTTTAATGCAAAACCATTTGTTCTGGCATAGTTTGCACATGACAACCGTCTTAGTGATCACACTATGGTATTATCCAAGATAAAGTTTGTACCCACTACTTACTACCCGGCATAATTTCGCACTGGGATACGACGCCCGCGAGAGTTACTGGAATGTTCCATTATAAACACTTTATAAGGATAAGGCAAACAGACTAAGCTAGCTGTCTGTTAATTAGGTAAAATAAATAAAGTATTATAAACGTTGTATACTTTGGAACTAAGATATTATTCTTTATTTTGAGTGTAAATCGTTTTGGAAAATTTTGCCGAAAGCCTATTTATTCGGTAAAATTTTCCACGATTATTAGACATATCGGTAGACATTTTTTTATAATATGCGTCACACTACAACAACCGCTCTCTATCTTTGAAGTAGACAAAGGAGTAACTATAACTTAAGAGTGTTTATTCACCCTTAACAAAGGCAATCTCATTACCTCCGAACAAGTAAAACATTTCACAAAAAACTATCCCACAAAATAATGAGTCAACCGCAAAATGTGCAGTGTACGTTCTAAAGTACCGCACTGCTAACTTATTCTTATTGGCAGTTCCATTTGTGCGCCAACCAACCGCACGGTGCCATTACATGCCACTTTTAACAGCATTACCCTGTTATGGGATTTAAAAGCTCCCAGTGGCACCATAATGGTCCTACTTACAGCTGTGATATCAATTCTGTGTGTGGCTTTCAAATTAGAAGCTAATGACCGCTTTATACATCGATTTTGTTTGGATTTCTGATTACCTAATCAGTTCATTGGCGAGATGGGCATTTCATTAATTTGAGGTTGGACAGTAATAAATGAAATATATATTTGCGGCTTGTTTGTAAATAGGATCGTATTAATTAGATGAACAATCTCTAAATTAATCGTTAAATCTGTCTACTAGTTAATTGTTTAATTTTGAAATTTTAAATGCGATTTAATGTCTTTTATCGCTTACTCGAATCATCATGCCTAAGGGTTGTTAATGTTTATCATATTATTAGTATCTCAATGTTACCAAAAATATGACAAAAATACACTCCTTTATTTGCACAGGAAAACACATTTCTTATAAATTCCAATAGTTAACCAATACTTTAAGTAAATAAATACATTACTAAAAAAACTCTTCAAAGCTTTCGACGTCCTCAAAACTCTTTCCGGTTCGTTCAACAGTAACTATCCTTTAAAATCCCATTCGCATAAATAGGAAGATGTACCTACTTAATATTATCGAAGTCAGGCAACCCTGCTTGTTACAAGATATGACGGGGCGGAATACTCGTCGATGATGGATAGTCTGAGAATCGTATCTCAGGGTAATTTGTACCCAACGTCTTCATGTCATCGGTTCCTTCCGGCCCATAGCGCTTGACGTGTTAAGGTTTTGAATTAATACACGAACCGTCCTTGACAATAAAGTGTTAGTAGTAAACGAACCGTGATAATGTTTTATTTATTTACGGGAAAGTTAACGTGCAAAGGCCTAGAGGGTTCTTTATGCAGTTTTAATAGTTGGTATTTATTTACATATCATTCCAAAAATTAGGAAAGGACAATACAAATTGTTTATCGAAATGACCATTTATAATTGTACTCTGCAACTTTCCTACTCTATGTTTTACTGACACTATTCAAAACTAAATTCTTACTTTTGGCTTTCTTGACGTAACCTTCAAAACTTGCGAAGATTAAGATTTCAAATCGACAGTGCTATATTACGATCATGTAATTCTAATAAATAAAGGCTTTCAGAATCATAGACCGAAAGCGAACTTTTGTATACCAGCGCTGAAAGTCTATGTCTTAATAACATCTCTTAAAACTTTACTTTCTCATAATTTTACATAAAGCACCCCAATCATACAAACGTGATACCTACTCGTTTAAAAAACTTAAAAAAAAACAGCAATCTACATAAAAAAAGTAAATGAATAACTGTTATAAAGCGTGCATACGCGATCAATGGCAACACATTTAATTTAACAGCATTACTTATACGAGCCTGGGATCGAACACGTGCCGGAGCTAGAGGGTTACAGTGTAAGGCGGCTCTACACTCGCGGGACGAATATTCGGTGACATAATAAGGACGACAAAAGACAAGATAAACGGACAAGTGTATGGGCTACACCTAGCCTGGTGTAGAAACAAATTCGCATCCACCGTCAATTGCAACAGGAGTAAAGGTGTAAAGAAAACAGATGATGAGCAAATACTAATATTATATCATTTTATGTCGATATTCTCTTAGAGGGAAATAACTACCTTAGTGTTGCTTTCAAAACGTTAAGTTAGATCATGGTCTGCATGCAAATATATTACTGTTATTCCTAAAGGCAGACATATGAAAGTTGGGGCAATTTTTCTGGGCTTGCTAGGTATAATTCACTAAAATATGTTTGGATACGTACCTACTTATATTTACGAAACAGTCGCGTAATTAAATAAAATTAAAATATAAATACCTTTTATTTTGGCCGTGGTCACAGGATGACAGTTATCTAATAACCACGGCTAGTGTAACCCATGCTGAAAGACGTGAGCATATTTTTATCTTCAATTAATTACTAGGCATATTGAACCCATTACACACATAAATCATAATACTTTACTAGTTACCTACATTTCAATAAAGCCGTCGTAGGTCCACGTTCGCGGCGCGAGTCTGTCGCCTGCATACAACATAACCCGTTCAATGTTGCGCGCCAGTGGCCTAGTTGGCGAGTGGCTGGCCCTACGTCATGCACTTGCACTAATGGCCCGTGTCTACCCTACTCCCGCCTTCCGCCACCCGCTACATATGTGCCGATGTTTTAGAATTGGATTTGCGGCTTTTAAGGTCGATTTATGAAAATGCTTACAAGGCATTTGCTTTTAAAGCGATTTAAAACTGTGTTCGAATATAATGGCCGCGGCGAGTGTAGACTTGTAGAGGATGTTAAAAATGTTATAGTAAAATTTTTAGCTGCACGTGACTGCACTTAAATTACTTTAACCCTTTATCTATTATGCTTAAGTGTGTGTTTACTACCATTAATCGAGGCACAGAAAAATTGGGGTGGGTTGTAGGTGGCGTGACGTAAGCAACTTTTCACTTTTTGTGTGACGGCGGGTAAAAATTAATTAATTAAATTATTGCTTTAATGACTTTTAAGCAAATTACAACGACGTATTTTAGGTTTACGGCCTTATCAACACCTTTATGGGTACCTTGCATACTTGCCAGCGTTTACTCTCGTCGATGAGGTGCTAATGTTGTAACTCATTAACACTTCAGTCTTACCAAATAATACGATATGTTTTTTAGAAAAATATATTTTCGTTAGGATATTTTATTGATAATATACAGGCAGCGATAGCCGAGTGGATATACCAACAGACTGCCATGCAGAGGGTATCGGGTTCGAATCCACGGCGCGCACCATGGACTTTTCGGAGTTATGTGCGTATTCAATTGTTAATTATCGCTTGTCCCGTGCCTCGGAGAGCACGTTAAGCCGTCGGTCCCGGTTGTCATGAAGATCTTTGACAGTCGTTACAGGGCGTCAGTACCTTCTAAATTAACTGACACTAGTCTAAACCATGGAATATCGCTATCCCTTCGGGTTGCGGAGGTCAGACAGGCAGTCGCTCTGTGGAAAAGCTAATATTCAGCCAAATCCGGTTAGACTAGAAAGCGGACTCCAGGTTGAAAGTGGGATAACGCTAAGAGGATGATGATTATAGCGGGCACGGATAATGCATGTTAATGTTAATTATTTTGTCAGTATTGCTTATTATTTACGTACGGTGTAATGTCAAATAAATAATATTTTCATTTCACTTTCACTGGCAACACACGTGGAATATAGGAGATTATCAAAAACCGCATATATATATTTTTGTCAAACTCTATGAAAACAAAACAACGTTATTTTCGGCGACGAAAAAGTGATAGTGATATTTAATTGGCTAGCGAACCATCTAACGGGGAATTTTACTACCAACTACGTTTTACAAAACAGTCTTGTAAAATGAAGCCGTATAATGTCCGACACTTTATTGCAAGTTTAATATCGCGAGTTTCTGAACCATAAGCCGCATAGTTCCAGCTGAAAGATAAATAAGTTTGACTTAGAGCTACAGTTGAAGACTTCAAGTAGTTGTCTAACAAGGCTCGTTCTCAGGGGCGAGAGAAATAATTATTATACCTGCGGTAGTGCCGATACTTTCTACTTTAACTTGGTTCAAAGCTTTGTAAGCTGCCTTTTTTCACTAGATGGTATGATGACTATGTTCGTAGTTTGTTTGGGAATGCTGCTTGAATTAAATTTTACACATCAAAGACATAAAGTGACTGGCAGCAAAATTTTGTTACATAATAATATATAAGTTTTTTTTGTTTGATTGTGAACAAACAAGCAAATAGATTGCTAAAGTAATATAAAGTTGATCGCCGTTGTTTGCTCGGCATCAATCCAAATTTCTACTAAACAGACGGCCGGTTCCAATATTCGATCTATCCATAGATTTGGCTAAGAGCAGGCTAGAGATGCATACTTGACATAAGCTCCATACAAAATATGTCAAATATGTGTATATGTATATGTGTATGTCTCTAGTAGCCAATGGATAGTTCAAATATCGGTAGGGGTTGCAACACTAGTGCTTTAGCGTATTTACTTATGTAGATAGCCGAAAACGATTTACTTACTTTTTACTTTTTTGTATTTTTTTTTGCTGTCGATTTAATTTTATTTTTTGTTAAAAGAATTTTATTACATATACATAGACTCACGCCTTTTTCCCGGAGGGGTAGGCAGAGACTACGGAACGCCATTTGCAACGATCCTGACATATCTCTCTTGTTTCATTCACTCCCATCAAATTCCTCATGCATGCTCTTCTGTTCAGGGTACTACTAACCTGTCCTGTTTTTAGGATGTCTCCAATCAGCAGGTCGATTCAGAATGTCACGATAACTCAGTTTTCGTACGATTCGGTTTCATATCGTACGTTTACTTCAGTTTGTTATTCAGAACAACCGTTTCGAATGTTAAAATCACGTCAAAGATATCGAATCTAATGTGACGTCATAACGCCCGATAACTAGATACTTATCGTAAGTCAATGCTATTCAGAATGCTTCGATAACGCAGGTTGACAGCAAAATTCGATAATTGTTGTGGAAACATAATCGACAGCTACATAGCATCAGATTGTTATTCGAACTAAGTATTTTTTTACCTATAATTATATTTATAAATGAATTGAATGAAAATCAAATAGGTAGGTACTTAATTTCCCGCCATTTTAGAATGAGTGGTATCGTGGTATATAGAAAATTATCCTTTTTCGGTATCAACACCAATATTTATTATACCCAGGACTTAGTCCGAACTCTGATATCGGACACTAAAAATTATTTAAGTGGGGGCAGTAAATGTAGGGTAAGATGGTCGACAATGAACCACCTAAATTTTCAAGAGCTGTAGCTCTACTCCTATGGGCCCTAAGTATATACTTTTTACTTATAATTGTAGACAACTTAACAGGCTACATTATGTAGTACTTCATTTTTGTTAAAGTACCATAACTTCTAATGTATTTATATTTTTTATTTATTGGGAAATGATTCACTGTGTACCTACACTCAATGGTACTCAATGAACCGGGGGCTGGTGCACAGTGAACCGTGTGTGCAGACAATGAACCATGCCAATAACCAAAGCATTAAAATTATTGGATTATAATAAATCTTGTTAAATAAAACTCAGAATTAACGTACCTGCCTATATATTTGTAGTTACAATCAAACTGTATATTTTTTGGTAAACATGAATACAATTAACAATTAAATATTAGATATCAACAATTACAGTTTTACGAAAGTACTATTCAACAGACAACAAGTTTGTACCTACGTAGAAATAGCATTTATAATATTATTTTCTTAATCATTAATTAACAAGTCCCTTTTTATTTTTTGGTATCGGGTTGGAAAATCCTCATGCAGTCGCTCCGCCCTGGGGGGGAAGGACGAAGCGGACTGGCAGACTCTTACTGACTAAAAACCAACCCATGCTCCTCATGTAGGTACCCATGTATCGGAGGGTAGGGTTTCACCGAAGCATTCCTCGCTACCCCCCGACGGGTATTGACCCGCCAGATGGTCAGGCGGGCCCCGAACGAAACCCCCTTGGCGGCGGATGAAGGTGTTGGGCTCCGCCGGCCCATCCTAAAATTGAGAAATTTTATTACTTAGTCTTTTTTATTTCCTAAAATAACTAGGTATAAATGCAATTTATCTGGGTTAATACTCAATCTACCAAAGATGGTTCGCAATTGATCAACCCTTGGTTCATTACCTTAGTACAATGAACCAAGGATGGTACTCAATGAATCACTGGTTCATTGTTTACTCTCTCAAAGTGGTTCATTCTGTACCACCTCATACTTTAAAATTTTGAGGATAAATAGCCAGATATACAAACAAGAGGTGCTTAACGAAACTATCTTAAGTAAAAGCCCAAAAAACAACTAATTCGTTAATCCAATTGATATTCAGCTAGTGTTTACACAAATTGAATGAGACGAAATTTTACTTAGGTAGGTACGTTATTTTTTTACAATTTTCGCTACAAAATCACAAAACATAGGCGCGCGTGACCGCCTGCGCCGCTAGGTCTCTGTTGACTGGGGAGAGAGTAGGGCCCCTCAAAGACTCTTATTTAATGCAGTTTGCACCAACCGGCATTGTCGCGTTTCTGAATTATTTGCATGGTTCACTCTGTACTGCTGGTTCATTGTTGACCACTCGACCCTACTAGCATTCATGCAGAAATAAAGGTACCTAAGCTCAAATACCTATACTTTTAATTAATTGGGCCTATTTCACCAACCATAAGTACCTACTGTCGAGTAGGCTACTCGCCATGTAATGTAAAGATTGTAAAGGCACCAAAGTTTGAAAGGCACCCGTAACTTCATGTGTTTATTTCACGACATTCGCGTTCCAGTAGCACTACTTACTTACTTTCCAAGACATCTGCCAAATTACCTAGTGTGTTTACAATTGGTTTACAAGTTTACTTCTAGTTGAGAAAGTTGACCGTTGTTGTCATTTTGATAGATGGACTCACAGATATAACTGTAGTCAGGATGGACTGTCATTTTGTGTAGCTAGTAGCTTCGTCAAATAACATAGGTAAACTTATTACGATTAGGTACTCTATATAATTTATCAATAAAAATGTTCACTTGATTGAAGATGTTGTAATCTTATGACTATGACGCAGCTTTAACCTACCATACCTACCTAGAATTCGTGAAAGTATTACCTACATTCCGTGTTGATTATTAGGTTTTATTTTACTGACCTAGATGAAACATTCTTTTTCTGCCAGATTTCGTGTAGGTACCTATCGAAATAAGTGCTTAACTTTATAAAACATAAAATAAGCCCTATATCGCAAAGACGAGTGGTATTATTTTCATATTCAAGTGATTTTACTAATACATTATACAACCTATTAAATCTACTGAACATCTAAACAAGAGGTTACACCGATTCATTAGTACCTAACTGTAACGACAATAATGAAGTAGGTAGGTACTTCATTATTGTAGTTCACCTAATAAAAATATTTATTTTAGGTAGGTACCTATCAAGCAGTTTCCACAGTAACAAGTTTAGTACTTCATCATATCAGCCAAACGACGTCCACTGCTGGACATAGGCCTCCCCCAAGGTTTAGTAACAAAGTTTAGTACTTACGCTTAGGTATCTCGCTAAGTAGGTACTGCATCCCACTTAAGTGCGGCTGATTTATGGTGTGCGTCAAGATGGCGGGACCATGTGAGGTTTTTGGAATATAATGTCAATGGGTTTTAATGCAATATTTCTACTATTTTATACTTTCACAGAAAAATTGTACACCCAGAAAATTACTAAATATTCTACAATGAAACGGGTCCCGCTATTTTGATATCAAAATGGCGGGACCACTATTCAGATAATGAAAAACACATGGCTTTGTCTTATACTGAACACATCAAATTTTAATACGATTTAGTACGACTAGGTTTGAATCATTATTACACTTTAAAACTGCAATTTCAATAAAATACGTATATTATTATATTAAAATCAGAAAAGCGTCTGACGAAAAAGTATAATTTTAAGCTAAGTATCATTTTATGGCTCTTAAAATTTATTTAGGCGTTTAGTTTCGTTACAGTTTTATTTTGAGAGGGTTATTCTAAAATGTATTTATATTTTAGTTCAATATTTTACACACTGAGCAGACGATAAGAAAAGTACACAGTGACAATCACGGCTGGTTGCTGAGAGAGTTGCTTCATGGTGTACCTTTCCATCGAACGGAAATCTATGAAGTAACGACTACGAGTATTTACACACCTTCAAATCTGAGTCACGGTATCGACGAATACAATTCGCTTCGTTCAAGCTCATAATTACTAAATCGATCTCTTTCTGCCTCTTGACTTAAATATTATACAAAAAAAAGGTGTACATGCTCTCAAAGAATCAGTTGAGATAATGATAGAAGATAATAATATTACAACTTGCAAGCAATGTAATACTGTTAAAACTACTTCTTACTTGTTATCAAATGTACTGTTTTTGAATTCTGTGACAATGCAAAAATAAATCGAAACGACATACCTAGAACTCTAAAATTAAGTAATAAATATTATCATTTTATATCAGTAATTGAATACATACTGCCAATTTCAGAACAAGGCATAGGTCATTACAAATCTAACTGTATCAGATTTCCAGGCAAGTGGGAATGCTATGATGATAAGAAAAGTCGAATCACTAAAAATCAAACTTTTATTATTCCACACTGTCTTGTATGTGGAGAAATGATTTAATTCGCAATGATGTTGCGAATTAAATTGTTGCTGATTTCTATGACATGTTAAAAAAATAATAAATTCTATTTGTATTAAAAATATTTTTACTTTCCCGAAATATTATTACTGTTATGAGTAAAGTTGTCGTAGGCCATGCTGATTTCAGCACGAATGGGTCGGCTCAACCGCGGAAGTACTACCTAGACCTACTCTCTCACAGAAAATCTACGTAAAGCAACAGTATCAGTACAGCTGAACCGGCGAACTTCGTACCGCCGAACAGTCGATTCTTAATTTTTATTTATTTTTTGCAATTTTTCCCTCCGTAAGAACTCTCGTACTTCAAGGAATATTATAAAAAAGAATTAGTGAAATCGGTTCAACTGCTCTCGAGATTTGCGCTTAGCAATACATTCAGCAATTCATTTTTATATTACCTATAGATGTTTTTCTTGTGTAATTTTTTATTAATAAATTAGGTAATTTTAAAATAATTTACAACATTATAAGATATGATATCTTTTCAACATTTTCGTTTTATATCCAAATCACCAATATGTTTTTGGAAATATTGAACTAAAATATAAATACATTTTAGATTAAAACTGTGACGAAACTAAACGCCTAAATAAATTTTAAGAGCCATAAAATGATACTAAGCTTAAAATTATACTTTTTCCTCAGGCACTTTTCTGATGTTAATATAATATACGTATTTTATTGAAATTGCAGTTTTTAAAGGGTAATAATGATTCAAACCTAGTCGTACTAAATCGTATTAAAATTTGATGTGTTCAGTATAAGACAAAGCCATGTGTTTTTCATTATTTGAATAGTGGTCCCGCCATTTTGATATCAAAATAGCGGGACCAGTTTCATTGTAGAATATTTAGTAATTTTCTGGGTGTACAATTTTTCTGTGAAAGTATAAAATAGTAGAAATATTGCATTAAACCCATTGACATTATATTCGAAAAACCTCACATGGTCCCGCCATCTTGACGCACACGATTTATGTGGTGACAGTCCACCAATGGCATGCTGTATTGTTATGAAAGTTACTACGGCTATTGCTCCACTACACTTAGTTATAATTCCCCGACGTCTGACTGAAGTAGCTACACTACAAGATTGCTTTTATGAAATGTCATAGGAGCTCTAGATTGTACCCATGTTACAATATAGTCGCCTGGTGCATGGTATTTCTAAACATTATCATGACAAGGACACAACATGTTAATTTATACCTACCTGCTTAGTAGGTACAATATTAAAATGAAAGTAAAACTTAATTATTTCAGGTGATTCAGCAGATAATATTCAATAATTCACTTTTGAAACAATGACTTGGAACTGGTCAATTTAGAGATGGCTTACTTCTTGGTGATAGCGGATATGAGTGAAGCAATATCTTTTGACACCCTTTCTGAACCCATCATCCCTCACAGAAAACTTAATGATACACATAATAGGAATAGGGAATACAGTTGAAAGATGATTTGCTGTGTGCAAGAATAGATTACCTGTACTTAGACAACAGGTGACATTAAAATTAACTTGTGTGCAAGCTATAATAGTTGCCTGCATTGTCCTACATTACATTGCAGTCAATGACAATAACAGAAACAAAATAAACATTTATTCATTTAATATTAAGTATTTTTTATTTTGTATTATGTTCCTCTTCCTTCCACTTGCACTTCTTTTATCGCATTAATTTTCTTCAAACTCCCATACCTTGTAGTGATTCACTTGGTACATTAGCTGCAAAGAAAACAAAAGTGAAATTAATTTGAAAAATTGTACACTTGGGACCCTAAGTTCTTGGTGGAAACCCTATGCACCTTGCAGGTGAGGTTGGCTTGGGACCCTAAGTTCTTGGAGTATGCTACCGTGCTAACAAAAAAGAGCACAACTAACATTTTTTTCACAATTGAGTTATATACATATTCGGAATCAGGAAAAAAGGTATATTTGCCTAATGTTTTTTTGTATTTTAGCAACAAAATTAACAGAGATAACATAAGCTTAAAATGCACAACTGCGAGAATGTTTAAGACTTTTTATAGAAAAAGGTCATATTGTGAAATATTACTATATATTAGCAGTATTGTTTCCTAGCTGTACTGCTTTATTTAACTATTTAAATCATTTTAATATAATGAGCTATTATGGAAAGGCACAATTGCATAAATATGTTAGAATGGAAAGTCACATTTGGTTAATTATGCCTTTTATACGTAATATTAATGTTTTTACTATATTTTTTAAGTTAGGTTGAAAGGGAAAATGTAGATTATTGAATAAATACAGTTATAATATAAAAAATAAGTAAATCGTCTTATAGAATTCATGTAGAGATGTTACTATTTCCATTCATACATTTTCAATAACTACAATACTGTACCTAATTTATTTTTGACAAAAACTAAGAAATATTTTAAACTCGATTTTCTCCTGATTTGCAAAATGTTAGTTGTGCCCCTTTAAATTATGGCGGCAGTATGGTTCTGCAATAAAGGTTTGTGTCCTACTATGGGTCTCTTTTATATAATTATGTATACTTAAATCTTTAAACTTACCTAGACTTTCTTGAGCTGGCAGTTAATCAGAGTCAACAACACATTCCAAGTCCACATTATCTAGTGGAGGTGCTGTTTTCATGCCACCTCCGTCCGGTACGATACTGACGATACAGCTGCTAACGTATTGCAGTATTTGCAGTCTTGGTCGACCTGCATGTTCCTCGAGACCGATCATTCATTTTATATGCTTTCCCAAGCGGCTTCTGTCTTCTTCCACGTTATATTATCATCACTTTAATTGTTTACTTAAACACGTTTTGTTACTGTCATATATGGCGGAGTTTGCACTTCAATCTCTTTTAACTTTATCCATATTAGTTTATAGGTAAATAAAGTAACCACTTAAAAATTAGACGCTTTCCGAATCAAACACAAAAATACAATTTGACAAAAAGTATGTACAAAAACTTCTTCCCTCTTTTTATTGGTTAGTGTTTACGAAGTAAGTATTGTTCATAGGTTGCATCATAGATTATACAATTGCATTCAATGACATGAATGGTACATAGTTGTTTATTTTAATTTATATAAATATAAATATTTTTATTATAATGTTGATGTCATATAAATTGCTTTAATTTTAATCTAGATTATCAAAATAGTCCTCTGCAAAGCTAATTATATTTGAATAATTTGTACTTTCGTGTGTACATTTATCTATACAAGCATACTCAGTAAACGCACCATATTGTGTTATCGAAATCAAATTGACTTATCGAAAATCCAACCGAATCCGAAATCGATTGATTCTGAATAACATTGACAAAGCGCACTAGATTGGATTACGGTACCGATGACATACGATTCGATTAGTTGTCGTGAGATTCTGAATAGGCCTGCTGGTCAGAGAACGTCCGCCTAGGTCTCCCCCTTCGTCCTGTCCCATTCACACTTGCCTTGTATATCTGCTTGGTCAATCTTATCATCTTTTTATTACTCAAGCTAAAAAGGGACAAATAAAACTGTACATAAAAGCCGAACGTCACGCTTGTAAGCCAAACTCGTCCGTCTAGATCCCGGACGTATAACCTGTACTTACTTGGAAGAGACTGAGAGTCCACACCAAGCGAATGCTGGTAACATGAGTCTTTCGCGAAACCAAATGATTTGGTTTTGATTCTATGGTGGTGACTATAACAGAGAAAAAATAAATATGTCTTTGACATAACAAAACAAGGACTAAATATAACACAACTTAGTCCCGGATAGTTAAAAGAATAGCGGGTAGAATTCGGCACTGTTCTAACAAATTTTATACATAGGAGCTCTACAAAAATGTAATTCTAGCCTATAAGTGGAGAACATTTTATACAAATATAATACTAGAATTAAACTTTGAACAATATTAAGACGATCGAACAAGGCGTTGTTTTTGCCTCTTCTAGGTTAAGTTTTCAGACTACGGATTCGCAGCTTTCGGTCTGGTGATATGTCTTTGTCGTTTCATTAACTGCTTAACCTAACTTGACTTTTCTATGTTATTTCTTAAATAAACTGTACGATGAGATTCTACCTTATCTATCAGGTTAATATCTTCTCAGACCATAAATGTAGTATGTATATAAAATCTCGTGTCAGTGTTTGTCATCAAGCTCTTCTGACACAGCTAGACCGATTTTTATGTAAAACATTGTGTTTATTTAGTTGGTCTGAGAAAAATAGTAGGCTATTTATATATCCCTAGGTAATAGAGGTGTCCCCATGCGGTTCAGTTTTACCGTATTCTTGATAATTTTCTTATTCATGACAGAACAATGGCTGCCATCTATACTAAACTTATATAAACAAGAAACACAAGTACATACATAATTTAATTTCAATTTGGTTCGAGTAAGACTCTGCCAGTTTTCTCTTTGTGTTCAAAGTAATCCTCTGTCAGTGGCTGATAAGGACTCTTGTGCCGTAATTTGTTAGGATTTATTTGTTCACCATTATGGAATGTCTTTACTCGGTTTTCCTTATATTTCAGATGCTTTTTGATCTGTCTGTTTTGTTAGCACAAATATTCTTCTCGCAATAAAAGTAGAATATAATTTTGTGTGAAGCAATTTTTGAAGCGATCACTTTTTATTTCGTTCTCAGCTCATTGAAATAAAATAAAATATATAAGACTCGTCTGTTGCTTTGGAAGGCACTTGGAAGTACTCTGTTTTATATTTTTGATCTAATTTAGGTCAACGTTAGACCACGACAGATAATGGATTAATTAAAATGTCGTTTCATATTGGCAATTACTTCATAACACATGTATTATGCGTCATACAAAGTATTGCTTCATCATCAGCCTTTAACAGTCCACTGCTGGACTAGGCCTCTCCTTTGAAAGGAGGAAATGGCCTACTATACCACGCTGGCCAAACGGGTTGGTATAGGGTTTGTATCAAGTTTTCCTTCTCTTACAGTGCTGTTCTCTGCATAATATGCTTCCTCTGTCGGCTCTTACGACACCTGTGGGATGATATGGGGTGGTGAAATTCCGTAAGTAAGTATTGCTTCACAAGAAATAAAATAGGTCATGGTTAAATATCAAATTTACCAAGAGTTTTACTTTTAATTTCTTACTTTACCCATAAAGGTATTTAAAAAGAAAAAAAAGAGGACTTAAAAAGAGGTTTAATTTGCCTTTCTGCCTATACATTTTAGTCTAAACGAAAAGGGTTTTCTTCAGGTAAAGCTACTTAGTCATACTTCAAATTTTGTAGACAAGTCTCGTGATTAATTTGTTCGAAGTTTGTCCGAAATTCTGGCATGTCCAACCCACTTAATTTGGTAACTTTTTGACACTGTTAATAAATGAGTAAAATGGTGACAATGTATGTAAACAATTTATATAAGGAGGCAAAACCCTGCAATGGGTTTTGCAGTTCTGGTGTTATTATCAAGGTAAGTAAAATTAACATCTAACTCTCCAAACTCTAAACTAATTGATATACCTAAATGCATGCATGACGTAATGCTGGGTATATGGTAAAACTATATTTTATTCTTGTTATCTTGATATTAATAAACTCGCCCCCTATTACGTGGGACTAAAATAAATCTGGCGAAAAATGGGTGTAGCAATATACCTCTGCTTACCTCTTCGGGGATATAGGCGTCAGGCTATGTATGTATGTATATATATCTTGAAATCATGATAGGTGTCATTTAGGGAAGGATTTTCTAAAATTCATCCTTAACCCTTAACTTGGCAGAGAAAAAAAATTTGAGTACCAAAATAATTTTTATACAACATAATATTTATAACCCACAGATGCCTAGAAAAATCGAAAAAGAAATCTTATGCCGGTAGTTAAAAAAAAGCCACATGTATCTTGTGGGATACATTGCCAAGAGGCCTTAAAATATATAACGATTTCAATGTATCTCTAAAGATACACTGCCAAGTTTGATATACTTTTGCTGTAGAGTCATATATTATAACAAAAAGGAATAAAAGATGCATTTTCATATGTAAACAGTATATTTTATTAAAATATAAGTTGACTAACATGAATATAACTTCTTTCGTAACAAAAATAACAAAATATTCTTGGGTATGTGTGTTATAATATTGTAAAAACAATTTCTACCTGACAGTAAGCATAGTTTAAACCACATTTCATACACGTAATTGTGGTCTGATCTAGTACGCAAAGCTTGCATCGACCCTTGGAGCCAAATGAAGTGAAATAAATATATTCATCAAATCTAACATCTGTAGTCGGCCTTGCAATACAAGGTATCGTTTTCTTTGTTACTGGTGGCATAGAATTTGATTTATTTATTGGTTGCAACCTCCCAGAATATAGCGGCCCATGTTCCGTTACCATATAATTATGGTAACGGAATCTTTTCAGGTTGAGTTACTTGCAATTATTCGAGTGTCAAGTCCCCGATTTAAAATTTAGCTCAACACTGGGTTTGTACTACCTATATGTACTATTGCTTCCCGAAACGAGACATTTATACCTCTGAATGTGATTAAAATACTTCAAAATGTCCCTGGACCCTCCACTTTGACTGTCAAAGGGGCAGGACGATCTGAAACCGCTTCACAAGGCCAGGCAATTCACACCCCAAGGATTAGTACAACATATGTACGTGTTTATACTCAATGTTTAATACAATTGGAAGTGCCATAGTAAAATTGGGTGGTTAAAACATTGGTCCCGCCAATTTGATGATTTCTTTTATCGCTGAATTCATATGAAACTCGTAAGCAATGAGTATGTTAGGTCTCTTGCTGTGATAACAACTGAAGTAGGCTATGTGCGATGGTGGAATAGATGAAAGTAGAGAATCTTGAGCAGAAGAGTCCTTGGAATAGGTTTCAGTAGTTAGTTGGGCTGATTCTGAAGGACAGGAACCTGCTTTTGTTCGCGCGATAAGGTTACACTCATTATCAGAAAGTACGTGAAGATTTTCCAGTGAAGAGGGAAGCGAGGGATCGATGAAGATGCGTTATTAAAATGATTTTGAAAAGTAATATCAACAAATTCACAATCAGACTCCGAACTTTCTTCACCATTTGATGATTGATTGAGTTCTGGCACCATAGCAAGAATATGTCTAGCCCTCGAAAGCACATGGAGCTTTTTACCTATAAATAACAGAAAAAACGGTAAACTTTTGGAAGAATAATAGGCTTGGCAGTGTGCACTTATAGATACAAGAAGATTTTGTATTCATTGTTATAGAACTTGGCAGTGTGCACCATGAGATACATCCCTAGTAAACATAAAACTGTTGGGTACTTGGCGGTGTGCACGCAGTTAAAAATCCAATAAAGCCCTCCACCAGAGAATTTTTTGTACTCCAAATTGATTATTTTAGTAGAAAAACAATTATAATTTATAATTTTAGAAATAAATGCATGAAATACATACAAAAAACATTATTTTATGCATATCACTTACCTGTATGCGCGGGAGCATGGCGTCGATCGATAATGAAATAATTTGGCAGCTCACCAGTGCGCACAATTTGAAAAAAATAAACGCGTGTTCGAAAACAAAGAACTAAACGTTTACATAAATTTAATCTGTTTTAACAAAGAAATGTTCGGTATAGAATTTTTCAAATTTTGATGTATCTCTAAAGATACATTGCCAAGAAAAGGGTTAAGAGAGTAAAAATCAGAGCAAGTAAAGCCGCAGGTAAGTTTGATAAACATGCAAATAATCAAAAAAACTTTCAACCACACGTAATTTATATTTTTAATTATACATCTAGATCCATAAACTACATGCAAAAAATTGTCAGTAAATACTTTATACTAGAAAATGTTATACACTGAACATTTTAATTTGTCTTGTACAAAAGCAAGTTATCAAGCTATTTATCAACTTTATTTTCATAGATATATTTAATTATACGGTTGAAATTCGATCATCTACCGCGAAATCGAGTTAGTTGCTAATATAGTACGTGCAAACGTGAATTCTTGAATTAATATTAGACTCAGATTAAAAACATTACATTACATTTGGTACATTACATTTTGGCAACGAACGCACATGAAGTTACATATGAAATCTTCACTAAGTTTAATTCTGATTATGTCGGTAATTAAGCAGTCTTGTGTGAATAATTTAAAAAGGTATATTTATCTAAGGCAGTTTTTTTATTAAGATCATTGTTAGGTAAGGCAGCGATAGCCTAGTGGAGACAACAGACTGCCATGCAGAGGGTATCAGGTTCGAATCCACGGCGCGCACCAATGACTTTTCGGCGTTATGTGCGTATTGAATTGTTAATTATCGCTTGTCCCGCGCCTCGGAGAGCACGTTGAGCCGACGGTCCCGGTTGTCATGAAGATCTTTGACAATCGATACAGGGCGTCAGTACCTTCTAAAATAAACTGACACTAGTCTAAACCACGGAATATCGCTATCCCTTCGGGTTGCGGAGGTCAGACAGGCAGTCGCTCCGTGGAAAAGCTAATATTCAGCCAAATCCGGTTAGACTAGTAAGCGGACCCCAGATTGAAACTGGGATAACGCTAAGAGGATGATGATGAGGCTGATGATCATTGTTAGGTAAATCAGAGTAAATTACATTACAGGCATTGAATTCAAGTTAATATCAAGTACTCTCACTCAAATAAAGGAATAAGCATACCTGTACTAGCCTCAATATCATCCCCAACCTATTCAGTTTTGCGTGGAATAAAAAAGCAAAAAATAGTGGCGGCAGATAGCGAGTGGTAAAAAGGTAGTTTTAAGTAGGGTAGCAAATCCCTTTATGGTGGGACCCTCTAATGATTAGATTTGAAGAAATCAGAGCGTAGCGACCGCTATTCGTATAAAGGCACATTTCATGTGTAAATTCCCAATTCACTGGCACAATCAGTGATGAGGGGAATCAAATTAATTTTGTTTCACGAACTTGGGGTGGTAACTTTCAATTTGCTCGTGTGCTCTCGAAAGTTCACTGACTCATAACTGATTTTATTGTTCGGAATGAAATTTTGATTTATGTAATAAGTAAAATAGATAGGTAATAATAATGCTAAGATTTGATTTTGATATTCGTGTTAGAAGGATTGAGAAATCGATTTCCAGCCGTTGTACGATTGCCATAAGCAAATTGTTTATGTTTTGATTTACTCGCTCTGCCTTTCGCTTTGTTTCACCTCTTAGGTCAAAAGCCTTCTCTCTGGATATGACTGGATTGATTTACACGGTCAATAGTCGATCTATGGGTTCTCAGTGACCATTCTTTGTCGCAACAGCGATTCTTCACGCACCCAATAGCAAATCAAATCATTTCACAGTCGACGAAGCCCTCACAATATAAATGGGATGCAAGATTGGTTCGGTCCATCTCGACCAATTTCGATGGACCTTCGGCAGAGTAATTAAGGCCGTAGCGGTTCCAGCATGGTTTCTTTTGCGTAAAAATCGCATTGTCTACTGTGACCTCTTTTCATGGACATTTGTAATTGTGAACGGTAGTCTTAATTACTTTTTTTACGGTTGTTACTTAACCAATGTTGTGTTGGATTGGGAGCTGTTGTGCGATGCGGAACTTTTGAGCGCCAATGACGATTGAAGGGTTTGGCAATGCTGATAAAAAAACTTACGAAAAATTATGATTATGAAAAACTTGATAACTGTTAATATTTATTAAAGAGGTTTATGTTATCCCCGATTTTTTTTAATTATAGACTCATGCCTGTATCTCCGAAGGGGTAGGCCGAGGTGTATTATTACACCCACATTTCGCCATTCATTTTTAGGTCCCAAGTAATATGGGACCTATTGCCGTACCGGGCACATTACCAGACTCCGTGCTGTTACTGAGAATTTCCTAACGGCAAAACCCAATAACACTTTGCCCGACCCGGGAATCGAACCCGAGACCTCCCAATCCCACGCGCACATTTATGCCGCGAGACCAACGAGGCAGTCATTTACGTATCATACATTATAGTGTTATGTTTTATTTTTGATATTTCAGCGCAATAGATATGAAACACGAGACCTGCCTATGGTAATTCTAATGTCAAATATGTATCTCTAGTAACCAAATCCATGGATAGATCAAATATTAGAATCGGAAGATAGCCTAGTCAAGCGGAAACGGTCGTCATAACACGTCACTCAAGATATACGATTATATTTACAGTTCGGTGGATCACAAGTTTAATTAACTGTCTAGAGTGTCTAGACTATCAGCGTAAAGAGGTTTACTGCTATTTTAGTAATTTTTAGGGTTCTTTACCTAAAAGGTAAAAAACGGGACCCTATTACTAAGCCTCCGCTGTCTGTCTGTCACCAGGCTGTATCTCATAAACCGTGACAGCTAGAAAGCTGAAAATTCGTATTTTTTGCTCAAAATTACTAACTGTTGTGTGTAACAGGTAGACGTTTTAAATTTTCACAGAATATGTAGTTAGTATATTACCTTTCAAAATAAATAATCAAATAAAAAAAAAGTAAATAATAAAGGGGGCTCCCATACAACAAACGTATTTTTTAAGCAATTTGTCACTCGATCTTAATAAACAGGTAGAAACTTAAAAAGTATTGACAAGTATACATACAACGAACGTGATTTTCTTTTATAGATGATGGTACGGAACCCGTCGCGCGCGATTCCGACTCGCACTAGCCCAATTTTTAATTTTCTTGATTTGTCTACAATAGTTGATAGTTTTGAGTAAAGTTGGATTGTATACGTCGTAAGGTGCGGTAACCTGAAGGCTGTAGCGTCCTAACTATAACAATACCAGGTGTGCCCTGCAGATTTACCCTGAATGGTTGAGATATTAAGCTTTCTAAATTGTAATGTAAACATAGCATATCTAACGCTTTAGTTGCTTGCTTTATGAACGGTGCGCACGTCATGCGAATGCAATTTACATATTAGCACTAAAATAACAAGAATTGAGCATGCACCACACATATAAATAATACAGATGCATTGAGACCATAGATATAATACCCTTACATACATACATACATAGACTCACGCCTGTTTCCCCGAAGGGGTAGGCAGAGGCATATTAAACGCCCACTTTTCGCCAGTGTTTTGATCCCACGTAATAGGTGGCGAGCCTATTGCCGCTTATCGGGATATATTGTTTGCCAGAGCCTCGTCCGTTGATCGGCAGGTGCACCACTTGCAGGTGAGGTTGGCTTGGGACCCTAAGGGGCGGCACATACCTGACCGAAGATGCGTCGAACGTATCTTCGGTCGCGTCTATTCCGTCAAATGAATCGGTACACATCTGACGGAAAATGCGTCGAGCGTATCTGCACACATTCGCTGAAAGCGTGGCTATTATGCACACATATAAGTTTGTTCGTGCAGGGTCGTACTCAGGGCAGCTCAATATTTTACTGTCATATTCTTTTATCTAATCATTTTTCGTGTTCCCTGATGTTATGTAGTCACTGAAGTCCTGTAGTTATTTTATATTGAAATTCGAGTTTGGCTATTAAAAATATGTCGGAATTCGAAGATTTTTTATAGTAGCCAACACGCGTTATTTGAATATAATTATATCCTATTTAGGTATGGAGGTTCAAAAATAAAAGACGATAATACGATTTGGTTACGGTTTTTCACAAAACTTATACAAATGATATAGAAGGGGTTACAGACTACAGTTGCAGAGCAAGACACAAAATTTTTTCTATATAGGTATGTATGGAAATTGTTCCCGTGGACGTTTAGCACCTCATACCCAAAAATTGGCCCTCGATCCAAACTAGCAAATATGCGTACACTCATAGCACATACTAACACTACATTATTCTACATATTTCGTTTCTGAAAAAATAAGTAAGGTCTGGCGGCCCTGGAATCTTACGATCTTAAAATCACCGATCTGGGAATGACATGGATATGGTATGTCCAATACCTACGAATTTAGCGTGCACACCTACGAAACGTTGGGCAAATAAAATGGATGCGATTTGGGTTGTTCTCCAGAATGTAATCGATATCGATATGGAGCCGGTTAGAGGAGAATAAAACTTTTTTGTAGTAAGTTACCTTTGTTAGTTTAAATCTTTTGCCAGATTAGTTTATTCCATAATGCAAATGTGGGCGAACATCGCAAAGCGAAAGACGACCCTTGTATGAAACATGTAACAAAATATTTTCTAAGACCCAATATCGGTTTTTTAGACATATTTATGCACAAAAACAAAATTATTATGTTCGATAGACAACGATTTCACAGCAGATGTACCACAAACCTTGGCGAAAAATATGGTGATAGTGGCACGAATGACATTTCTAATAAAATATCGTCATGATTAATTTATTTAGTAAACTATGGCTATCTCTTTTTTCTGACAGAGATATCCCTAAGACAAAACGAGACAACACTAAGTTTGGTGGCTATATGTCGATTTCGTATATTATGTGTATAAAAAACATCATGGCGAAATGTGGGTGTAATATTACACCTCTGCCTACCCCTCCGGGGATACAGCCGTGAGTCTATTAAAATATAAAATATAATAATAGCATATATTATTAATAATGTAATTTTTCTATATGTACCTACTATTTGCCCTCTCCATTTATATTCCTTACTCAAAGGTCAAAATTCACGTGGTGCGTGATGCGTGCGACGTCGACGGATAATCCGTTAGTACGCTCGACGTACTAACGGATTATCGGTCAGGTGTGAATGGTTGAACGTTTTTCTATACATTTGCATGTATTGGCGTTACGCGACGGATAAAACGCGACGGATCTTCCGTCAGATATGTTCCGGCCCTAAGTTCTTGGTGGGAATCCTATGCACCCACGATTTTACTCATGGATCTCTTGAAAATAGGTCTCGCTACTTGATAGACTTGTAGCGCTCATAGCTTCTTGACGTGCCGATCGGCAAAGTTAAACAACCTTCTCAAAGGTCACCACTTGGATGGCTGACCGCTAGTTGTGCTTTTTATATCAGTGCGCTACTGCGTTTCGGCGGGCACCTAATATACTAAGGAACATAATTGTTTTTAATTGACGTATCAAAAAGTCAATAATGAGGAAAGTTCATAGCCGATTCATCATTTAATAACTCGTCCTGATAATTTTCACATCCGTCATAACAAGTATTACCGTGAATTAGCAACGGATATCTAACAACAGTGACAGTGGCGGTGGTCACATTCGCGTAATTTGTCTAATTAGCGCAGCGGCTCAATTAGAGCTGCAAGCTCAATTAGCGCGCACGGTCGCATCAAGGATGCTGCAGTGGCACCATCTGTTGATACTGCAACCACTAACTATTCTTCTCAATTCAAATGGGAATATTAATAATATGGTATAACTAGACTTCGGCTGCGGTTCCGCCCGCGTGAATTATCCTTTTTCAGGAAAGTGGAAACACGCTGTCTTTTCATAAAACCATATTAAAGTAGGTGCGGCAGTTTTGGAGTTTGTTTCATACAGACAAGAGTTCATTTTATAATATGAATTGATATAGTAATATCGACATAACAGCGATAGCCAAGTGACCAGACTAACGGACTGCTACGCTACGCGCGTCGCACGGTGGAACCCAGGGCGTGTTTCACTCACTTTTCAAAGTTCAGTGCTTGCTAATTAGTAACAAAAAACATTGTGAGGAAACCTGCATGTATGAGAGTTTTACATAATGTTCTCGAAACACACGGGAAGTCTGCCAACCCACACTTATCCAGCAATGTGGACTATGGCCTTACCTTTCTCATAGTGAGAAGAAAGAGGTTCGTGCCCAGCAGTAAAACAGTTTATAGTACCTATTAATCTCCTTCGACTGATAAGTCAGTCAGTGTCGCAGCAATCTGTCAAGCGTATTATACGGTTTTTTTTTTGTAAGAACCTAGTGCTCAGTAGCTGTGACAAAACCTTTCCTTTGATAATATTTGCGTAGGATCGCAGACTGTCTAAAACTCTGAATAGGAAGCCTTCGTTGAAACAATGGCAGCGCTTCCATAGCGATGAATTTTTACCTGAAACAAAGATAGTATTCCATAAGAAAGGATTTCACGATATATAGCTTAGGTAGTACAACATTAAATCATAGGTATGATAAAATAAAAGGGGAGCCCATGCAGCTACCAATAGGGTACCTGGCGTTTGGCGCTAGACGCATTTGAGGGCGACTGGCCAGAGATCGCAAAGTACTGAGATTCGTGGTAATCCATGGGAGGGGCCTTTGCTCAGCAGTGGGACAAAATAGGTTGACAAAAAAAAGACCTCACACATAAAATACTGTGCGAGTAAAGAACCATTTCAGATGTGGAGTGTGCCTCAGTCTCTCAGTCCTCTAGCTCCTCCGAAACGGCTTGTCCGATTTTATATATGTATTTGTGTATATCAGAATAAGTCATAGGTATTTTCGAACAACTTTTTATTTTAATACCTACCTATATCAAATCAACGTTTGCCAAGTCAGCAAGTTTAGAATAATAATCAATATTTTCACATTGTGTTGCGCACTATGAGGACTTACCTCATAGTCACTTGACAATATTTGAATTTAAAATTTCATGGTCTTTAATATTTGATGTACCTATATTGTCCTTCAAAATTGTCCGTGTGGTGACGGATTAAGAATACGGATTGTCACCACCCCATATCATCCCATGAGTGTCGTAAGAGCCGACGGAGGGAGCAGATTACGCAGAGAACAGCACTGTAAGAGAAGGAAAACTTGATACAAACCCTATACCAACCCGTTTGGCCAGCGTGGTATAGTAGGCCAATTCCTCCTTTCAAAGTCCAGCAGTGGACTGTTAAAGGCTGATGATGAATATTGTCTTTCGGGATATCGAACAGTACATCCGCGATCACGGCGCTTGCAACAGTGCTGAAATATCGGATACTCGAAACAATGGTAGGTACTTGGCAATATTGACACGCAGACTGAAACATCAAGGTGCACAAATAATACAGATGCAGTAAAGCGACATCTTGTGAGCATTGTATGCAGTGCACTGCCCTCGTTAACCTTTCAATTACGAGCGCATACACGGTTCAACGCAATAGTTCAATTATATACTATTTGAACACATTAACTCTCTCGCAAATAAATGTCTACACAATTAGATAGATACACTATTTATTGGGGGAGATTTACATCGAAAACCGTCTCGCAGTTGGTTATTTCACTTATTTCGTTATATTTCTAAATAACTGTATTGTGTTTAAAAAATATAATCGAAATAGTGTGGCAATTACTTTTTAAATAGTATTTTCTAAAGCTACTGTATTTTTCACTAAAATTACACTAGACTTGTTTTGAGTTATTTCTTTTGTAAATTGCATTAAAATATCATAATTCAAGAGACGAAAAAGTACCTACATCAAACTCTATACCAACTCATCTGGCCAGTGTCCCAACACCAAATCCACCAATTCACACACAATTCTATTGTGTCACCAATTAGGAGATACCTTTGTGGAGCAGTGGCTTGCGAAACGCTGTATGCGAAGAGCATAAATATCTATCTATCTATCTATATCGTCACGCCTGTCTCCCATTAGGGTAGGCAGAGACTATGGAACGCCACATGCTTCGGTTCAAACATACCTCTTTCGCTTCCTCGACATTCATTAACCTCATCATGCATGCGCGTCGGTTATGGGTACTTTTAATTTGGCCCTTTTTTAGTACGTCACCTATTTGGTCGGCGTACGTCCCCGCCTAGCGCGTCCCCTACCAACATTTCCATTCATTCTCGCACGATACACTCCTTTCGTATTTCTTCTTTCATCCATCCGTTCCAATGCATAAATATCCTAGGAATGTTTTTACTTCAAATACATGCTCTTCAAAAACAGCACTCTTGGTGAATATGAGAATAAAGGGAACGCATAAAAATAATAGCACATTCAATTATATGGTGTAACAAAGCGTGAATATTCAAGAGTAACACATAAACTAGCATGGTTTCGTTTGATGACTGTGTTCACCCCCTTACAAGAATGTATCTGTTTCTACATTTTCAGAGCTTGGCTGGCTGCTATATGGGTATTGTACTTTATTGTTATTTGACTACAAGGCTAATAATGGCCCGTTTGACCAAGTAAAAATCAATGCTGCAAGATACATTTTACTACCTACTATTATAAACGCGAAAGTGCGCGAAAGCTTGTGACGGAACGACGGATGGACGTTTGATAATCTTTGATATAATAACTACAGGAGTTTCTATAAACATTGCAGTAATATTATAGCTTGTAAGTATAAATCCTTTGTCGCGGTAACCGACAGCCACGCGTGCAAAGCCGCGGACGGCAGCTAGTATTAAATATCGAGCCGGGTATACTCCAGTATATATTAAAAATACTTAGCAGTAACATCAAAGTAAAACGTATCTAATATCTGACGCCATAAAGGTTTCGCACACAACAAGCGAGGATTTTAAGCAGCACAAGATATTCTGTAAGCGTTTTATAGCTTAAAATAAGCATTCTAAATTCAATTCTCGCGCTCAATATTTGCTATGAAGCCGTGGAGCGCTCGGAAAGCGATTGCTGGCCGATATGAAACGGAGAAGTGAACTAAATATAGTTAAGGACAGTGGTCCATCGGACTAGATACATGTATGGATAGGCTGCTGGGAGAAAATTAATTTTTGATTTAGAAATGTAACGTTGAAATTATCTCATGTTATCAAAATAGTTATAGAAACAGTAATAGAATGGGAAATAGATATTTTGTGTAAGAGAAATGACATTTCTGTCTATGGGTATCTGTAGTCCTGTATAAGAAGTATTATGAAGTCCTATTCATAAAACCGACACACATAATCTCAATATCTGGCAAAACATAGGAATAAATGCTAATTACCTATAAAAATATCTTTATTCTCGCTCAATGTACAACCAAACCTGAAAATTAATACCAGTCATGTCACCACGAAAGTTAAAAATTGCAACGTCAAAGCAAACCATTAGAAAAGCACAACTAAGTAAAAACTTCAAGCGATAAGATCATTTAAGTTGTAGCATTCGCATCAACGTCGTGCATAACAAACAAATAACAAAAAAGTTGAAAATGCAGTTCTTTTCACGTTATTTGTTGCAATAGCTGTTACATAGGTTGCTTTCTGCTTTTTATCTTGCTTGTACGATCGGTGGAAAGCGAACCTTATTTACGAAAGTGCACTGAAGTATAGGTGAACGAACTAAGAATGAAGGAAAGAACGAAGAAACCAATTTTATTACAAGCATATACAAGAGACTTACAGTGAGAGAATGTTGAAATTCTGTTCACTTGTTATAGTATTTGGAATAGGGTACGACACTACTCTTGCCGCGCTATCTTCTCGACAAACAAAACTTGTTGCGGAAACTAATATGGTGGAACTGTGTCGGATACAAATTGTATACGCATACTGCTGCGAATAAGCTGCGGCTGTGTTTAACGTTTCGACAATCTTATCTAATACTTATATATAAAGCGGAAGAGTTTGTTTGTTTGTTTGGTTGAACGCGCTAATCTCAGGAACTACTGGTCCGATTTGAAAAATTATTTCCGTGTTAGATAGCCCATTTATCGAGGAAGGCTATAGGCTATATAACATCGCGCTATGAGCGACGGGAGCGGAGCAGTAGCCTTAAATATCGCGAGTGTAACCGCGGGCATCCTCTAGTTCGTAATAAATATTAGGTTTGTTCTATGTTGTAGTATGAGCGACTATTGTTATGTTTTAAAGGCGTCTCTAGTTTAGTTTGGTGCTAATGACGTTCATACTCATAATTTCATATGGCAATTAAGTTGCAATGTAAAATAAAATACCTACACCGAATTTAATACCTTCACAAAATAACTTTTCAAGTCTTGTTTTGAAAATAAATCACACAAAATTCGATTTATTTAACCACTACGAATAAAAGCTAGCCAGATCTAGTTTCAATACAATGCACTGATTTAAATTCTCTAAATTGGACGCACGGACTAATCAAATTTGATTTATTTATGCATATCATTGTGGCAAGCGCACACTCACAGTGCGGGAAAGAGACTTAAAGAGAAACAACTTGACCAAGATGTGTGGTGCAGCGCATATGATATTTTGAACAGCATTTGTATTTATTACACCACAAGCACGAAAGTTGTAATTTATAATTAATACCATAATCAAACCAGAAAAATACTTCGATTTCGTTAAGGTTATCATTAAATCTTTTTCTCATGCATATCAAATTATGTTAACATTATATAATACGACAATGTTATGTACTTTGTTCTGTACTTTATTTACATTAAGAAGCAAGCAAAGAGGAGAAAGGGAAAAATGATTACCGCAAAGATAAATTATTACCTGCTGCAATGACAGCAAAGCTATCCAAAACACGCAACTTGCCGCTAGCTACTCTGGGCGAAGCACAACGGTTAGCTAAAACATTACAGAAAGCCCCGTCTATCTACATTTGCCTAAGAGCAATCACGACTAAACAATAACAATGAAGTGATTTTCCAATAAGTTTATATTAGCTAGTAGGAAATGTTTAAAACAATTTGTGGACAAATCGCCGTTTGGCGGGGATTCAATCGGCGATCGGAGCAGTATTCTATTAGAGAGTGCGGCGATTGGCCGGCGGCTAACGGTGGATGGTGGTACACCGTTATTGTGGACCGTGCAAGGAGTAAGCTTCAGGCGAGTAAAGCTGTACAGAATTGAAACACAAACAGTTTGTAAAACTAGTGAATACAATAGAAGGCACATATTGGCGTAGCGGGAGTGTAAGCGACTGCTACGTCGAAGGTCGCAGGTTTGATTCCCGCTCAAGTCAAACTTTTGTGTGCATGAACATGGATGTTTGTCTTTGTCTGGGTGTTTCTATGTATAATATGTATGTGTTTACAAAAAAAGAAGTATATATGTATGTTTATCCATTATCTAGTACCCAAAGTACAATCTCTGCTTAGTTCGGGACTAGATGGTGTTGTGTGAATGTGTTAGAATATTATTATAAAAATAAATTATTATAAAAAATATTAAATACTATTATTTCTTCTTTCAACAATTTGGTCTCAGTGGCGTGCCATTGGAGAGGCTTGGACTGCGGCAAGCTGATGATGATGATGAAGATATCTTCTTTACGTGTGAGTGTCTAGCAAACTCTGGTGTCGGAGTTTATGAACCGTCCCAGAGCCTCTGCATTGGCCGGACTATCCTTGTCCTGAGACATGTAAAGAGAATAACGGCTTTACGTGCAATGCAGGGTGTCACGACGTATTCCCTGGGTTAGATCCTCAAGCCCAAAGGAACCCAATTCGAATTTCCATTTGTCGACCTCACGTAGTACACTGTCTTGTTTAAAGAGACTCACATTGTACAGTCACTCATATAAAACACAGTCATCAATATCTGCCGTCAGATCGTGAAAGTAGCTTATGACTTGTACGACGCAACGTTTTCAGATATAACAGTAAGAGCGGCTCGCATCGAATGTGCATTAACTTTAACGATCCGATCGTTCTCGTCCAGATAGTGTGTGGCACTGTGTGGCCACCAATGCCTCTACTTATATTCGAGTTACGATGTGTATCTAACAAAGCTGTGCGAAGTGGCTGAGTCAGGCTGCCATTCCACAACTGGAGAGGAGCAGCATCGTGTTAATACAACCAATAACAATACATTAAAAACTGTGCAGCAGAGATTGACGCTTTTCTATTGGTTGTATTGACAGCGCGCCGCTTCTCTCCGCTACGGTGGAGTCTTCAGCCGCACTGAGCGAATCTATTAAAGAAATGTTGGTGGCAGTTTGCTCAGACACCGCTTAGCTCAGCTCTGCTTCGCACTTCGTTTCTGAATAATTGGCCTAAGTTTCTGTATAATAGCTTACAGTTGATCACGACCAACTAGTAATTGTTTGCATAACATCACTTTGTGTTTAAGCTCTGTTTCATAGAAGCGGGACTGCTTACTGTATAATATCAGCCCTCATACATTTTTATAAATTTGTCATATGATTTAGCAGCAGTCTAAGATTAAATAAGAATTTAAGTCTAAACGCCGCCAAAACGTGACAGCAATTATTCTGAGCTATACTAATCCTTGCAGTTGCATTTAAATGACAGAGTAACATCCATCCATCTTCACTGATTTTCGCTTTTATAATAGTACAAAGGATTTGTTAATACCGCACACTTGCAGTATACACGTCACTATCAACTTTTGTACAAAGTTGAGCGAATGCATCGACACTGCAAAGTTTCGCCTATTTTCTGCTTTGGCTTACATTCGCAAGATCCGAATTGTGAGATGCAGAGAACTAAAAATGTGGAACAATTTTATAGATACCTACTTCAAAACGTTTTGGTGATTGCTTGAGTTCAATACTTTTCCAAAGGCATCGAATTTCGCCAAAAACGTGATTGCATTGCCTTGACAAGCTTTTTGCGACTAGCACGATAGCAGTAAGGTTAGCCTAATAAAAAAGTGTTATCCACGAAAAATGACTAACGACACGAAATACGTCCAAGTTCCTCTTCCAATTATAACACGTATTTTGTCCACAAAGCGAGAGAATCATCCAGTCCACAACAGTATTGCATCTAGCTTTAGAATAAAACTACTTTTTTAAATTAGTATTTTCAAAGGCGGTATCCGACGCCCCAGAGAGCCTTCGCGTCGGATACACTTGATTAAAGAAATTAATTGTTTATCGTCGCTCGCACTACGTGACGCGAATATATTTAAAATGGCGGACTGCCACTTTCAGTGCAAGGATGACAGCGTTTCTTTTGATTAAAAATCTTCTTTGTACTTTGTGTGAGGGGTACAGCTAGAAATATGGCCATGATGAAACAAATATATAGCTTCCATTATGTTTTGTATATCAATATATATCTAAGATGAAGTAAAGTAAATTCCATTCCTTTTTTTAAATTTAGGGACGTATTAATTATCTTTCCAATTTGTTATATTTCGTTCAAAAGTAGTAACCATATTCTTCATCTTTTTGGAAATGCAGAGACAGCAATTTAAACTAGTAGAATCATACTCGACAATATTAAAAGCTGTCACAAATAAAACGTTATTATTCCGAGTATTTCATAACACGCACGCTAGTGTAGCTTCCATATTTATTACATAGGATTCCACTTAGTTCTGCACATATTTCTGTTGAGAGCGAACTGTGCACGGCACGTGCATCATAATATCCTTACATGTGCCAATATATAAGAATATTCTCAGTATAGTACTAATTCCTAAAGGGTTGAATGTAAATACTTGCTGTTGAACAACTTGTTCTGGGCCGTTGTCGAAATCTCGACCAAAAGTAGCAATTGCATACGAAATTGAACTTTAACTTGGATAAAATGTATAGAACTGCAGGTTTTTTGCAATTTCGGTTTTGTTACAGAACAAAAGTCATTCATATAACTAGCGCATTCCCTCCCTGAGATGTTGCATTATACTAACAATAAACTTATGTAAGGCAAAAATACTTCCTTCCTGTAATGTATATGTGCAAAACACAGTCCCAGTAAATATGGACCAACTGACACCCCTAACAAATTCCCGGGACAGTATATTCAGTCGTGGAAAGTTTCGATGGCGTACGAAACGTGACATTTCTTGGAAAGAAACTAGGTAATATGGTTTGTGAGAAAATTTTACTTGTGAGCCGACGACCCAAGAATACAGGATAAATCTGTTGTATATATAAGTACTCGCATTACATATACCTACGCGTTCCTTTGCTTTTTTTTTGGCTTCGCTGATTTGCCTTGAAGCATTGTTAAAAGGAATTTTCGCAGTCGCTAACTGGCGGGAAAATATCCTTATTTATTGTTCGTGTATACGAAATACGTTGCTCTGATTTTAAGTAATTGCGACTTGTAATAACGTAGATCCTACATTTCAAGAGATTGTCGAGTTTTTGGTAGATAGAAAATAATGTAACAAATAACTTGTAACCAATTGAACATTCTGGAGTTACCGCCTATCAGGCTGTTGTAAAGCTTACCATTTTGATGTGAGTCATATTTTTAAATACTCCAATATTTGTTTAATATTAAACTTTGTCTTAAAAGCTAATACTTATACTGTAGCTATGAACTTTTCTCAGGCACGTAGACTTCGAAACGATAACGTCAGAACTGTTGTCTGGTACGATAGCAATTGCTATAAGCTTCAAAATAATAACAGAGCCGACGTTTCCAATCACGCAAGTCATACATATGTGGTAGCAAGACTGGCGGGGCTTACGGAGGCACGTGCTCACAGAGGCATCGAGATCGAAGCGCAAACAACACAGACCTGCCCGAGGCCTGTGGCGACGTAACTCGACCGCAACACCCTGTATACTTTATGTGTTTAGATATGATGTGTCTGTAATGTTTCATTTACTCACTAGGAGTTGTATGGTAATGGCTGATTTAAAGGCAAGGATAATGGTAAGTATGTTACAAGAAGGACAATATTTGTTTCTATCACTCTTAGGTACCTATATGATTTTAGCACCTCGGCCGCTCGATGAAGTGTCAGATTTGGATTTTTGTATGGAGAACTGAATAAAATATGTATAAGGATTATTGGTAGGTCGAATTTGGACCTCTTATGTATGTTATATGTTATTATGTTATACCTATTCATAAGATACTAATACATAACAAAATTAAGATAAATCCGCCAAGATTTCGGTTAGATTGCAGCCGATTCATGTTACATCTATTTAAGTCAGCAAAATGTATATTATAAATAAATAATAACTTATTTCTATAATATAGTCATTGGAAAATAAAATATTATTAAAATATTTTACGTATGCAATAAACTTAATATCAGAAAATAACAAACGAATTCCAAGCAGACTTCGCAATAACCTTTCAATTTGAAGTTATTTTGGATATTATATTTATTTTCAAGCCCAAGATGAATGAAAGGCGAAAGTATTCAATATTCTTGGCCAGAGTATTTTATTGTAAATAAGAAAATATAAAGAGATAAATTGTGAATTGAATATTAAAGTACTGATCGTAAATATTTGGTGTGACGTTCTGTTCTGTGGTTCAACGTCTTTAAGTTCGAGGACCTCGAGTTTGACTTTGCTGCCGATTTCTATCGTAAATGAAATCAATTTTCGATTAAACTTTTAATTAAAATACTTAAAGAGCCAATTAATAATAAATATTAAAACTAGTAAATATATTCAAGTTAAGCAAGTATCGCTTAAAACAACTTAAGCATTATTTTAAGAAGAGAGGCATAAAAATATATCTAGATAGATGATAATTGAGTTTGATTCAAATAGGCGTTGACATTAAATTATAAAGAAAACATAGTGTTAAAGAAAGTTTTTTTATTTGTCTTATTGATAAAAAATACAATTACATCGCATTGCAGCATATCAGCAGTAAAATTAAACTCCCGTTAAAGGTAAATAATTAAAATTCGATTTAAAAAAATTGTTAACGAACATGAAAAGGTAATCGATTTTAAACTTTCGCGATTTGTATACATCATACAATATTATTTTGCGGGTCTTAGTCGCGATAATTTATCGACACACTGTATACAGAAAACCGACACACACCGACAGGTATCTCAACGCCTGCTCGCATCATCACCCGCGACATTTGGAATCCGTAGCGACCTCGTTAGTGAACAGAGCCTATGACCTCTGTGACCCTGAACACTTAAACAGTGAATTATCACATGTTCAGGAGGTACTAAGGCGCAACGGATACAAAAAGGAGATACCCCGTCGGAAGAGGAAGGACCGCAAATCTGAAGTAAGCAGAGTGCTGGCTTACATGCCTTATATCAAGGGAGTGACGGACAAAGTTGGAACAGTACTACAGAAATACTCCATCAAGACTGTATATAGTCCCCTCTCCAAGGTAGCACACAATCTGCGTACCCCAAAGGACGTAATTCCTCTACAAACACCAGGCGTCTACAAGGTTGATTGCAGTTGTGGTAGTTCCTGTATCGGACAGTCCAAACGAACGATCGCTGAAAGGGTCAAAGAACATATCACAGCTGTCAAAAATCGACAAATTAATAAATCTGCCATAGCTGAGCATTTGCTGGAATCTGGACCAAACCACTGGATAGAATTACATCAACCACAAGTCTTATCCACCGATCGCCACTATTACTCCAGGATAGTACGTGAAGCGGTTGAAATCAAAAAACATAGAAATTTCAACCGGGAGGACGGATACAGACTATCGACCACTTGGAACCCAGTTATCAACAAATGCAAACAACGCCGCAGTAACACAACTCATCAGTGTGTAGACGTCATAAGTGTAGTGTGTCGAAGTACCGACAGTGCGGATAGAACTCAAAATATCAAAAATACAAAACAAGTGAGGGTAGCTGCCGAAACCCGCGCTTCACAAGGACGGCGCTGAGCTGACATCAGTCCCTCCACGACCACAACCGTTGCAAGCCGGTAGAAATGTAGGAGAATAACAGAGGTATTTATGCCTTGAAATAAATAAATTATCGCGACTAAGACCCGCTAAATAATATTGTATGATGAAAAGGTAATTCATCTCAAAATCACACTTCTTATTAAACTACAATAAGGGTGAAATATCTCACAATCAAATATTAACATGGAAAAAAAGATTTGCCGTTCCACAATATTCTGCAAAAAACCCACATCTAATAAACTGTCGCTAATTAGCTCCTAGCCTATTATCCGTTTCAACCCTGTCAATGCAGCAGGACTTAATGAGGCCCAGCGGAAAACACGCAGCTCTCTCATAATTACACGATTAAGTTGGAAATAATGTTTCGCAAAACAATTTCCCGAGGGGGTTTGTTTCTGACGATTCGTGGTACATATTTACATAGACTTAATATCAAGTTGTCGCTTCGCAAGTATTGTCTAGAGCGAGCCGCTCCCTTCATTTTTATGTGCTCATAATTCCCCCGCCTTTGCGAACAGAGGAGACAGGCTTTATTCACCCATTTGCCTCATCCCTTATTGTCCTTTTTTCATATCTACGCTATTATCCAAGAACGTTGTTCATATTCATTGTAGCATGTGCTTTACGCCATATTTCGCAGTGATTGACGAACTGTGACTTTCTGCGATTGTGTTACAGATTATTCCTTGAACAGTATTTCTTGTGTATAAGAATATGCAGTTTATAAATTATACATACCATGGCAATAATATATTCAAATTCCAATGAAAACAAGACCATTGGGAATTCGGATCGAGATATTTTGTAAAGTAATTTAATGCTACTGATATAAATATATAGTATACCTAAAATATACAGCGATAGCCGAGTGGAGAGACCGACAGACTGCTACGCCGAGGGTCTCGGGTTCGAATCCAGGGCACGCACCAATGACTTTTAGAAGTTAAGTGCGTTTTAAATTGTTAATTATCGCTTGCTTATCGGTGAAGGAAAACATCGTGAGGAAACCTGCTTGTCTGAGAGTTCTCCATAATGTTCTCGAAAGACATGTGAAGTCTGCCAACCCGCACTTGGCCAGCGTGGTGGACTATGGCCTTACCCTTCTAACAGTGAGGAGAGGCCCGTGCCCAGCAGTGGGACAGTATGCGGCTGATGATGATGATACCTAAAATATTAATGACTACCTTCTGCCTGCAGCTTCGCCTGCTTGGGGGGTTGATTTTCGGGACAATATGTAGACCATGTGCTATTCTGATGTATAGTTATATAAATGCAAGGTTTCATTAAAATCAGTTCAGTTGTTTTTGTAAGAAAAAGTAACACACATACACCTTCACAAACTTTACATACATACATATCGTCACGTCTTTTATCCCCGAAGGGGTAGGCAGAGGTGTATTTCTACACCCACTTTTCGCCAGATATACTTTAGTCCCACGTAATAAGGGGCGAGCCTATTGCCGTACCGGGCACATTTCCAGACTCCGTGCTGCTACTGAGAATTTCGTGACAGAAAAACCCAATAACACTGCCCGACCCAGGAATCGAACCGGGACCTCAGGATTCCACGCGCACATTTATTGCGCGAGACCACCGAGGCAGTCGTATAAGGTTTGATGTCAAGTTTTCCGTCTCTACGCAAATATGGTATTTGCATCGTGTTATCCCTTAGTCGCCTCTTACGACACCCACGTTCACAAACTTTTACGTTTGTAAATTGTTTTTACGTAATAGTAAGTAATACGATAAGAACGCGGGTTCTAAATTAGCTTTGGATAGTCTTGGATATGACGACCATGTGTAAGTCGTCCCGGGATACTACATATATCAATTTGCATATGTACCAAACAATTGTTTCAAAATATCGGTAAAGCTACTACTATATTTTTATACAGCATGTACCAAATCAAATTTACCGGTAAATGTGGTAAAACGTCGGATACGTTCGTTCGTCTATTTTGTTTCTCATACATTATTCAGAATTATTCCGAGTGAGTAACGCGTTGTTTGCGCGTGTGCCTTGTGGCTTATTGTGGATTTTGTGGCACGTTGTGTGTTTTATTGCAAGTTCGGTGCCACAATAAACGTGGGCACGTTAAGGCCGACTGCGGCGGACGGGTTAACCGTATAATGGTCGCTCCTGCATAATAAACTAGACCAGGAGCTAACCTAGCTAATGCTTGTCTAAACCGTATGGAATTTGAAAAGTTATTTAATGTGGATCGGTGTAAAGATTTGATCTGTTACTTAGTAAGAGGCAGAACAAAGTAGAGCACAAATCGTCTGAAGCAATGATACTTATTGATATCTTCTTATTGTTATTAATCGCTTTTCAAATTTTTTTTGCAATTGTATTAAAAATTGTTCCATCTCCACACACCAAATACGTTACTTAGAGCCTGATGGAGGGCAATGTACGACTCCCGAAAGCAGTTACCGGGCAGTCAACGACTCCTCTAGAGGCAGAGTCACGAGAAACTACGCGGTTTGCCAGTCGCGGCGCCACCGGAATTCTCTATCTTAATTATCATCTTACCGCATCACTGCACTAACCATTAGTTAAAACATTTACACAGCACCAATATAATGTTAATAATACCCCGCATTATTCCTGCGGCATACCGACAAAAGATCGTATTGTATGCTAAATAATAAACATAATACCATTAAATAAATGTACGTAAAACGAACCGTATCGATGTTAGCGGGTCAGATATTGTAATGGCTTCTACCTGTGTGTTCGTGTGTGTGCAATGTTTTATAGAGCACTATTCGTTTTATAGCTGAGATGTGTCGCAATGGTACGGATAATAGGGAGAAGAATAATCCGCAGCTTTGTTTTTAGGCCTCAATCAGACAGAGAGCGGTCACGCGGTCAAACGTTCAAGCGGTCAGTTTTACGTTATTTGTGTTATATTACGTTACATAGGGCCTATCAGAGAGCGGTCACGCGGTCTATATCTGTATAGTATATGTGTATAGTACTTTATTGTTATTTGGCTACAAGGTTAATAAACGGCCCATTTGACCATGTAAAATTCAATGCCGCAAGATAAATTTTACTTACTATTGTTACGAGCTGGGGTTCGTGATAAATTATATACACTATGCCACTTAAACTGAACTTTATTCACTAACACAAACACTAAGTATAACACTAGATACACACACTTAATTTTCACTTCACTAGTAAAACACACTATTCACACCACTAGAACAACACTAATAAAACACCACTAAACACTTCCGAATTACTTCCTTCGCTTGATGTTGATCGCTTTCCGTATTCAATTGTTACTGTCCTGTCTCGCGCGCTCTCGCTCTATTTATACTGGCCGGATAACATCACTAGGCTTTTCGAGACGACTCACGATATTTCTGGAAACGTGTAAGGTGTTTCTAGAATTGCGTAAATGTTCTATTTACACCTACGCCATCTATTAGAGGATAGATGAAACAGCCTTAACAACTGATACATCTAATCTCATGTAGTTCTCCCATTCACTGATAGATGGCGTTATTTTCAATTCGTAACACGGCCTCCCTCTTAAACGTGTTCGTCTCGAACATCGTTAGACCCATAGTAACGAGCCAACCGGTACACATGAACTATCTTCGGTGCACCTCGCGACCCCTTCTGGATTCGATAGGTGACGTCGTTCATCCTGGTAATTATGCGATATGGCCCGTCCCATCTGGCTTGTAACTTAGGCGATTTGCCTTTGCTTCGTACTGGGCCATGAAGCCACACCAATGACCCCTTATCGAAGCCCTTGTTGTTCGCCCTCCGGTCGCAGCGAGTCCTCATCCTCCCAGACATCCACCGTCCCGACTCCCATGGAGCTCCTACATTGCACACCTTGAATGCACCTCTGCTACGAGTGGGTGGCCTCTTGACAGCCGCACAACTTGTGCATTTGCGGCACCAATCCTCGACGTCGTTCCGACAGTGGAGCCAATAAAACCGCTCTCGGACCTTAGTAAGCGTCTTCTTAACACCCATGTGACCTCCCGAAGCACCATTGTGATAGAGCCGCAGTACTTCCGGCACCTTAGTCCTGGGCACTACCATTTGCAGATGGCATTGGTTACCTCGAGCGTTTTCCCAATTGCGGCACAGAACTCCATCCTGGACAACCAAGCTTTCCCACTGTGCCCAATAACCTTTGGTGACAGGGCTCATTGCTGCGATATCACTCCATTTGGGCCTAGGAGCGCCTGATTTCTTCCATTCGAGAATCGGCTGTACGTCCTTGTCTTCTTGCTGGGCACTCTGCAGAGCTTCTTTCCATCTGTCGCTCAGATCCGTCTTCAACATTCTCACTAGCGCTGCCGGCTTCGCTTCCTGTCTTGCACAGTGTTTGCGTTGGTCGGGGTAAGACCTACACGTCAGAGCATCTGCGCTACGTTGCTCTTGCCGCCAGACAGGTACGTCAGGTGACCCCTTTGGTGGAGACAGGGTACCAACGTGCCGTTTACGCTTTGGGCAGCTCAAGCGGATATGGCCTCTTTCCCCGCAGTTGTAGCACCGTGGTGAAGAAACAACTTCCCTGATACGGTACATTCGATCCTCGTGACGTGCTGCTTCCACCTCCAGAGCGTAGGCTAAGGCTTCCTTGACGGCCTTGAAGTGCCTAAGTCTTACCGCTGCTCTAACCTCCAGGTCACGGATTCCATCGGTAAATACCTGGACGAGGTTCTCATCTATCAGCGCCGGCAACGACTGGTATGCCTTCCTGACCAGCCTTTCCACCTCCAGAGCCCACTGCTGCAGAGTTTCTCCGGTGCGTTGTGTCCTGTCCTTCAGCTGAGCACGATATACATGTTCGAGGTGCGCGTCTCCGTACCTCGCCTCCAACGCCTCCAGAAGCTTCTCGTAGGTGACGTCTTGCCCGAGCACCTCCAACACCGTCAAGGCCTGATCACGAAGGCCCAAGGTTAGGGCGGTGAAGGCCTGTTCTTTGTTCCACCCATTCGTTCGCATAACGGCCTCAAACTGGACCTTGTATGCAGACCACGATGATGAGCCATCAAATGGTGGAACCTTAAACCAACGAGGCGAGGGCGCCAAAGCTGCAGGTGTAACGTCGTAGGACCCGAGCCTACACAATTTCTTCTCCAATTCGGCAATACGGGTCTCGAGGTGATCATGTACACGCTTCTCAATGTCGCTGATACGGGCCTCGTGCTGCTGGAGTTCCTCCTTGACCGCCTTCAAGTCCTTCCCCACTGTGGCGCTGAGGTCCTTCATGAGCACCAGCTGTTCCTCCAGACGGTGGGCGTGCTCCTCCTTGTCGCGCGGCAGCTGCTCCTCTAGGCGGCGCGCGTGCTCCTCTTGACGGCGAGCCTGCTCCTGTAGACGGCGGTCCTGCTCCTCCTTGTCGCGCTGTAGCAGTTCCTCCAGGCGGCGAGCCTGCTCCTCCTGACGGCGGGCCTGCTCCTCTTGACGGCGAGCCCGCTCCTCCTTGTTGCGCTGTAGCTGTTCCTCCAGGCGGCGCGCGTGCTCCTCTTGACGGCGAGCCCGCTCCTCCTTGTTGCGCTGTAGCTGTTCCTCCATGCGGCGCGCGTGCTCCTGCATGAACGCCATCAGAGCCGCGATGTCGGGCACCGCCACGGAGAGTGCGCTTGCAGGCTCCACTGCAGCCGCGGAGTCGCCTGGTCCACCAGACGATGGAGAAGGAACGTCTCCGAAGCGTCTCTGGTCCAGGTCTTGCTGGCGCTGGTTCCTAGTACGAACTCCTTCAGTTTCTTCCTTCGGCATAACCGGCATAATTTATCCCTTTCTTCTGACACCAATTTGTTACGAGCTGGGGTTCGTGATAAATTATATACACTATGCCACTTAAACTGAACTTTATTCACTAACACAAACACTAAGTATAACACTAGATACACACACTTAATTTTCACTTCACTAGTAAAACACACTATTCACACCACTAGAACAACACTAATAAAACACCACTAAACACTTCCGAATTACTTCCTTCGCTTGATGTTGATCGCTTTCCGTATTCAATTGTTACTGTCCTGTCTCGCGCGCTCTCGCTCTATTTATACTGGCCGGATAACATCACTAGGCTTTTCGAGACGACTCACGATATTTCTGGAAACGTGTAAGGTGTTTCTAGAATTGCGTAAATGTTCTATTTACACCTACGCCATCTATTAGAGGATAGATGAAACAGCCTTAACAACTGATACATCTAATCTCATGTAGTTCTCCCATTCACTGATAGATGGCGTTATTTTCAATTCGTAACACTATTATAAACGCGAGAGCTTGTGACGGAACGACGGATGGACGTTTGACAATCTTTGATATAATAACTACAGGATTTTCTAAAAACTTTCTAGTACCTAGTATATACTTAGCTTGGAAGTATACGTTCTTTGTCGCGGTGACCGACACCTACGCGTGCGAAGTCGCGGGCGGCAGCTAGTATTAAATATCGAGCCGGGAATATTCCAGTATATTAAAAATACCTAGCAGTAACATTTAAGTAAAACGTATCCAATATCTGACGCCATAAAGGTTTCGCACACAACAAGCGAGGATTTTAAGCGGCACAAGATATTCTGTAAGCGTTTTATAGCTTAAAATAAGCATTCTAAATTCAATTCTCGCGCTCAATATTTGCTATGAAGCCGTGAAGCGCTCGGAAAGCGATTGCTGGCCGATATGAAACGGAGACGTGAACGAAATATAGTTAAGGACAACAGTCCATTGGACTAGATATATGTATGGATAGGCTGCTGGGAGAAAATTAAATTTTGCTTTAGAAATGTAACGTTGAGATTATCTCATGTTATCAAAATAGTTATAGAAACAGTAATAGAATGGGAAATAGATATTTTGTGTAAGATAAATGACATTTCTGTATATGGGTATCTGTAGTCCTGTATAAGAATTATTATGAAGTCCTATTCATAAAACCGACACACATAATCTCAATATCTGGCAAAACATAGGAATAAATGCTAATAACCTATAAAAATATGTTTATTCTCGCTCAAAGTACAACCAAACCTGAAAATTAATACCTGTCATGTCACCACGAAAGTTAAAAATTGAAACGTCTAAGCAAACCATTAAAAAAGCACAACTAAGTAAAAATTTCAAGCGATAAGATCATTTAAGTTGTAGCATTCGCATCAACGTTGTGCATATCATCAAACAAATAACAAAAAAGTTGAAAATGCAGTTCTTTTCACGTTATTTGTTGAAATAGCTGTTACATAAGTTGCTTTCTGCTTTTTATCTTGCTTGTACGATCGGTGGACAGCGAACCTTATTTACGAAAGTGCACTGAAGTATAGGTGAACGAACTAAGAATGAAGGAAAGAACGAAGAAACCAATTTGTACAAGAGACTTACAGTGAGAGAATGTTGAAATTCTGTTCACTTGTTATAGTATTTGGAACAGGGTACGACACGCGTATTTACAGACTATACAAGGCCAAAACGCAGCCATAGGGAACTGGTCGCGTACATATTGTAATGCTATATTTAAATCTGTGATTACAATATATACACGAATTTTGCGTACTGCTCGTGTATAGTTCGTAACGTGAATACATGCGTCCTAGTCCCGGGCTATACTAAATTAGTTACACCTGCCTGACAAGACAAGAGATATAGTTTAGTGAAATAATGGGTGCATATATGAAATAATATTTGAACTTTATTAGTGGAGGATTAAATTGTATGTAATTCAAGTAACTAAATAGGTTATGTTAGGTTCTCTTTTGACCCTTAACTCAAACATATGAGCCCTGCGAAGCAGGGCTCCGTCAACTTAGTTTATTAAAAACTATTTAATTGGACATAATGTCTACTTACCTACATATTATATTTGTGATATAATATAATATAATGAATGCCTTACAAAATCCAGAATAATCTTCAGATCTATACACGATTAGTCCGTATGCATAATGGCACTGTATATTATGGTATAAGCAAGTCAGTTAGATCACTACGAAGTATACTCGAGTATTTGCGAACTAATCGTGTATAGATTGGAAGAACTCAGCAAAAGAGTTATTTCCAATCTATACGCGATTAGTTTCACACCCCTGCGTTCTGGCCTTGTATATAATGTAAATACGCGTACGACACTACTCTTGCCGTGCTATCTTGGCGACAAACAAAACTTGTTACGGAAACTAATATGGTGGAACTGTGTCAGATACAAATTGTATACGCATACTGCTAATAAGTTGCGGCTGTGTTTAACGTTTCGACAATTCGTAATAAATAGGTATTAGGTTTGTTCTATGTTGTAGTATGGGCGACTATTGTTATGTTTTATAGGCGTCTCTAGTTAAAGGCCTTGCCACACGGCACGATTTTACCACTGATCAAATTTTCAATCGAATTGGCTTTGCCCGTCTACACGACACAATAAAATCACAGATTTTCATACCGTCCACCCGATTGGTTAAAATCTGGTGGTACCGCCCACCCGATGAACTTGATTTGGACGCCTGGCGTCTACACGTCACGATTTCATCAAGTGATTTAGTCAAGTTGGACGTAAAATCGTGTCGTGTGGCAAGGCCTTTAGTTTGGTGCTAATGACGTTCATACTCATAATTTCATTTGGCAATTAAATTGCAATATAAAATAAAATACACCGAATATAATACCTTCACAAAATTACTTTTCAAGACTTGTTTTGAAAATAAATCACACAAAATTCGATTTATTTAACCACAATTCGATTTATTTTCTAAAGCAGACACTCTAGTTTTAAATAAAATACACTGATTTAAATTCTCTAAATTGGACGCACGGACGAATCAAATTTGTTTTATTTATACATATGTGTTGTGGCAAGCGCACACTCACATTGCGGGAAAGAGACAGAAAGAGAAACAACTTGAGCAAGATGTGTGTTGCAGCGCATATGATATTTTGAACAGCTTTTGTATTTATTACACCACGAGCACGAAAGTTGTAATTTATAATTAATACTATAATACTATAATCAAACCAGGAAAATATTTCGATTTCGTTAAGGTTATCATTAAATATTTTTCTTATGCGTATCAAATTATGTTAAAACTAGAGGACGCCAGTAGCTACGCCTGCATTTTTTTCTAATTTACCCGTTTTGGCCGATCCCGTGGGAATTTCGGGAAATCCCTTCTTAGTGCACCCCTACGGTCCCCAAGGAACATACATGCCAAATTTCAGCTTCCTGCGCCCAATAGTTTCGGCTGTAGCGTGTCTGTCAGTCAGTCAGTAACGCAAGGATTTTATATATTAAGATTATATAACACGACAACGTTACTTTGTTCCTGTACTTTGTTCACATTAAGAAGCAAGCAAAGAGGAGAAAGGGAAAAATTATTACCGCAAAGATAAATTATTACCTGCTGCAATGACAGCAAAGCTATCCAAAACACGCTACTTGCCGCAAGCTACTCTGGGCAAAGCACAACCGTAAGCTAAAACATTACAGAAAGCCCCGTCTATCTACATTTGCCTAAGAGCAATCACGACTAAAGGCCTTGCCACACGGCACAATTTTACCACTGATCAAATTTTCAATCGAATTGGCTTTGCCCGTCTACACGACACAATCAAATCACTGATTTTCATTCCGTCCACCCGATTGGTTGAAATCTGGTGGTACCGCCCACCCGATGAACTTGAGTTGGACGACTGGCGTCTACACGTCACGATTTCATCAAGTGATTTAGTCAAGTTGGACGTAAAATTGGGCCGTGTGGCAAGGCCTTTATTCTTGTTTTAAAAATAAATCTCACAAAATGCGATTTATTTAACCACTTTACAAATAAAAGCAGACACTCTAGTTTCAATAAAATGCACCGATTTAAATTCTCTAAATTGGACGCACGGACGAATCTTTGTTTTATTTATGCATATCATTGTGGCAAGCGCACACTCACATTGGGGGAAAGAGACAGAAAGAGAAACAACTTGAGCAAGATGTGTGGTGCAGCGCATATGATATTTTGAACAGCTTTTGTTTTTACCGAAAGCCACGAGCACGAAAGTTGTAATTTATAATTAATACTATAATCAAACCAGGAAAATATTTCGATTTCGTTAAGGTTATCATTAAATCTTTTTCTCATCCATATCAAGTTACATAATATGTTAAAATTATATAATACGACAACGTTACTTTGTTCTGTACTTAATTCACATCAAGAAGCTAGCAAAGAGGATAAAGGGAAAAATTATTACCGCAAAGATAAATTATTACCTGCTGCAATTACAGCAAAGCTATCCAAAACACGCTACTTGCCGCAAGCTACTCTGGGCAAAGCACAACAGTAAGCTAAAACATTAAAGAAAGCCCCGTCTATCTCCATTTGCCTAAGAGCAATCACGACTAAACAATAACAATGAAGTGATTTTCCAATAAGTTTATAATAGCTAGTAGGAAATGTTTAAAACAATTTGTGAACAAATCGCCGTTTGGCGGGGATTCAATCGGCGATCGGAGCAGTATTCTATTAGAGTGCGGCGATTGGCCGGCGGCTAACGGTGGATGGTGGTACACCGTTATTGTAAACTGTGCAAGGAGTAAGCTTCTGGCGAGTAAAGCTTTACAGAATTGAAACACAAAAGGCACATATTTAATGGTAATATTTCTTCTTTCAACAAATCGGGCTCAGTGGCGTGCCATTGCAGGGGCCTATATCCAGCAGTGGACTGCGGCAGGCTGATGATGATGATGAAGATTTCTTCTTTTCGTGTAAGTGTTTAGCCAACTCTGGTGTCGGAGTTTATGAACCGACCGAGAGCCTCTGCCTTGGCCGGACTATCCCTGTCCTGAGACAAGTAAAGGGATTAACGTCTTTACGCGCGATGCAGGGTGTCACGACGTATTCCCTGGGTGAGATCCTCAAGCCTCCCAAAGGAACCCAATTCGAATTTCCATTTGTCGACCACACTAAGTACACTGTCTTGTTTAAAGGGACTCACATTGTACGTCACTCATATAAAACACAGTCATCAATATCTGCCGTCAGATCGTGAAAATAATCGTGAAAGTAAGGTGCATAGGGTTCCCACCAAGAACTTAGGGTCCCAAGCCAACCTCACCTGCAAGTGGTGCACCTGCCGATCAACGGACGAGGCTCTGGCAAACAAAATGTCCCAATAAGCGGCAATAGGCTCGCCACCTATTACGTGGGATCAAAACACTGGCGAAAAGTGGGCGTTTAATATGCCTCTGCCTACCCCTTCGGGAAAACAGGCGTGAGTCTATGTATGTATGTATGTAGATCGTGAAAGTAGCTTATGACTTGTACGACCCAACGTTTTCAGATATAACCGTAAGAGCGGCTCGCATCGAATGTGCATTAACTTTAACGATCCGATCGTTCTCGTCCAGATAGTGTGTGGCACTGTGTGGCCACCAATGCCTCTACTTATATTCGAGTTACAATGTGTATCTAACAAAGCTGTGCGAAGTGGCTGAGTCAGGCTGCTATTCCACAAGTGGAGAGGAGTAGCATCGTGTTAATACAACCAATTACAATACATTACAAACTGTGCAGCAGAGATTGACGCTTTTCTATTGGTTGTATTGACAGCGCGCCGCTTCTCTCCGCTACGGTGGAGTCAGCCGCACTGAGCGAATCTATTAAAGAAATGTTGGTGGCAGTTTACTCAGATACCGCTTAACTCAGCTCTGCTTCGCACTTCGTTTCTGAATAATTGGCCTAAGTTTCTGTATAGCTTACAGTTGATCACGACCGACTAGTAATTGTTTGCATAACATCACTTTGTGTTTAAGCTCTGTTTCATATAAGCGGGACTGCTTACTGTATAATATGAGCCCTCATACATTGTTTTTATAAATTTGTCATATGATTTAGCAGCAGTCTAAGATTAAATAAGAATTTAAGTCTAAACGCCGCCAAAACGCGACAGCAATTATTCTGAGCTATACTAATCCTTCCAGTTGCATTTACATGACAGAGTAACATCCATCCATCTTCACTGATTTTCGCTTTTATAATAGTACAAAGGATTTGTTAATACCGCACACTTGCAGTATACACGTCACTATCAACTTTTGTACTTGACCGACTGCATCGACACTGCAAAGATTCTCCTGTTTTCTGCGTTAGCTTACATTCGCAAGATCTGAATAGGGTAGTTTCCAGGGTCAAAATAATTGCATTTTATTTCGTCCGTATTTTAGATTATAAAAAAATATTGGACCCGTATTTTTTCTTTTTTCGATTAAATAAAAAATAACAAAGATATAGCCCATTAAAGTTACGTGTGACGTCATCTAGTGCTAAAAAATGCAGCACGACGTGACGTTATACGTTACTTTAATGAGCTATATCTTGGTCATTTTTGGTTTAATTTACAAATAAAAAAATACGTAGGTATCGCTTATTTTTGAATAATCTAAAGGACGGACTAATAATTTTTTTTTGTCAACTAGCCTATTGTGAGCTGCAGAGAACTAAAAATGTGGTGCAATTTTATAGATACCTACTTCAACACGTTTTGGTGATTGCTCGAGTTCAAAATTTCGCCAAAAATGTGATTGCTTTGCCGAGACAAGCTTTTTGCGACTATCACGATAGCAGTAAGTTTAGCCTAATAAAAAAGTGTCATCCACAAAAAAATTACTAACGACACAAAATACCTACATCCAAGTTCCTCTTCCAATTATAACACGTATTTTGTCCACAAAGCGAGAGAATCATCCAGTCCACAACAGTATTGCATCTAGCTTTAGAATAAACTACTTTTTTAAATTAGTATTTTCAAAGACGCTATCCGACGCCCCAGAGAGCCTTTGCGTCGGATACACTTGATTAAAGAAATTAATTGTTTATCGTCGCTCGCACTACGTGACGCGAATATATTTAAAATGGCGGAGTGCCACTTTCAGTGCAAGGTTGACAGCGTTTCTTTTGATTAAAAATCTTCTTTGTACTTTGTGTGAGGGAAGGAGTACAGCTAGAAGTATGGCCATGATGAAACAATTATATAGCTTCCATTATGTTTTGTAACACACTTTATCAAAGATAAAGTAAAGTAAATTCCATTCCTTTTTTTAATTTAGGGACGTATTAATTATCTTTCCAAAGTGTTATATTTCGTTCAAAAGTAGTAACCATATTCTTCATCTTTTTGGAAATGCAGAGACAGCCATTTAAACTAGTAGAATCATACTCGACAATATTAAAAACTGTCACAAATAAAACGTTATTATTCCGAGAATTTCATAACACGCACGCTAGTGTAGCTTTCATATTTATTACATAGGATTCCACTTAGTTCTGCACATATTTATGTTGAGAGCGACCTGTGCACGGCACGTGCATCATAATATCCTTACATGTGCCAATATACAAGAATATTCTCAGTATAGTACTAATTTCTAAAGGGTTGAATGTAAATACTTGCTGTTGAACAACTTGTTCTGGGCCTTTGCCGAAATCTCGACCAAAAGTAGCAATTGCATACGAAATTGAACTTTAACTTGGATAAAATGTATAGAACTGCAGGTTTTTTGCAATTTCGGCTTTGTTACAGAACAAAAGTCATTCATATAACTAGTGCATTCCCTCCCTGAGAGGTTGCATTATACTAACAATAAACTTTGTAAGGCAAAAAATCCTTCCTGTCATGTATATGTGCAGAGCACAGTCCCAGTAAATATGGACCAACTGACACCCCTAACAAATTCCCGGGACAGTATATTCAGTCGTGGAAAGTTTCGATGGCGTACGAAACGTGACATTTCTTGGAAAGAAACTAGGTAATATGGTTTGTGAGAAAATTTTACTTGTGAGCCGACGACCCAAGAATACAGGATAAATCTGTTGTATGTATAAGTACTCGCATTACATATACCTACGCGTTCCTTTGCTTTTTTTTTGGCTTCGCTGATTTGCTTTGAAGCATTGTTAAAAGGAATTGTCGCAGTCGCTAACTGGCGGGAAAATATTCTTATTTATTGTTCGTGTATACGAAATACGTTGCTCTGATTTTAAGTAATTGCGACTTGTAATAACGTAGATCCTACATTTCAAGATATTGTCAAGTTTTTGGTAGATAGAAAATAATGTAACAAATAACTTGTAACCAATTGAACATTGTGGAGTTACTGCCTATCAGGCTGTTGTAAAGCTTACCATTTTGATGTGAAACATATTTTTAAATACTAAAATATTTGTTTAATATTAAACTTTGTCTTAAAAGCTAATAGTTATACTGTAGCTATGAACTTTTCTTAGGCACGTAGACTTCGAATTGATAACGTCAGAACTGTTGTCTGGTACAACCGATAGCAATTGCTATAAGCTTCAAAATAATAACAGAACCGACGTCGTTTCCAATCACGCAAGTCATACAATACATATATGTGGTAGCAAGACTGGCAGGGGCTTACGGAGGCACGTGCTCACCGAGGCATCGAGATCGAAGCGCAAACAACACAGACCTGCCCGAGGCCTGTGGCGACGTAACTCGACCGCAACACCCTGTATACTTATATCATATGTGTTTAGATATTATGTGCCTGTAATGTTTCATTTACTCACTAGGAGTTGTATGGTAATGGCTGATTTAAAGGCAAGGATAATGGTAAGTATGTTACAAGAAGGACAATATTTGTATCTATCACTCTTAGGTACCTAGATGATTTTAGCACCTCGGCCGCTCGATGAAGTGTCAGATTTACAATGGATTCTTGTATGGAGAACTGAATAAAATATGTATAAGGATTATTGGTAGGTCGAATTTGGACCTCTCATGTATGTTATATGTTAAACCTATTCATCATAAGATACTAATACATAACAAAATTAAGAAAAATCCGCCATGATTTCGGTTAGATTGCAGCCGATTCATCTTACATCTATTTAAGTCAGCAAAATCTACATTATAAATAAATAATAACAAATTTCTGTAATATAGTATCATTGGAAAATAAAATATTATTAAAATATTTTACGTATGCAATAAACTTAATATCAGAAAATAACAAACGAATTCCAAGCAGACTTCGCAGTAACCTTTCAATTTGAAGTTATTTTGGATATTATATTTATTTTCAAGCCCGAGATGAATGAAAGGCGAAAGCATTCAATATTCTTGGTCAGAGTATTTTATTGTAAATAAGAAAATATAAAGAGATAAATTGTGAATTGAATGTTAAAGTACTGATCGTAAATATTTGGTGTGACGTTCTGTTCTGTGGTTCAACGTCTTTAAGTTCGGGGACCTCGAGTTTGACTTTGGCGCCGATTATTATCGTAAATGAAATCAATTTTCGATTAAACTTTTAATTAAAAGACTTAAAGAGCTTATTAATAATAAATATTAAAACTAGTAAATATATTCAAGTTAAGCAAGTATCGCTTTAAACAACTTAAGCATTCTTTTAAGAAGAGAGCCATAAAAATATATCTAGATGATAATTGAGTTTGATTCAAATAGCCGTTGACATTAAATTATAAAGAAAACATAGTTTTAAAGAAAGCTTTTATTTTTCTTATCAATATAAAATACAATCACGTCGCATCGCAGCATATCAACAGTAAAATTAAAATCTCGTTAAAGTAAATTCGATTAAATCGATTTAAAAAAAATGGTTAACGAACATGAAAAGGTATTTCATCTTAAAATCACAATTCTTATTAAACTACAATAAGGGTGAAATATCTCACAATCAAATATTAATATGGAAAAAAAGATTTGCCGTTCCACAATATTCTGCAAAAAACCCACATCTAATAAACTGTCGCTAATTAGCTCCTAGCCTATTATCCGTTTCAACCCTGACAATGCAGCAAGACTTAATGAGGCCCAGCGAAAAAACACGCAGCCCTCTCATAATTACACGATTAAGTTGGAAATAATGTTTCGCAAAACAATTTCCCGAGGGGGTTTGTTTCTGACGATTCGTGGTACATATTTACATAGACTTAATATCAAGTTGTCGCTTCGCAAGTATTGTCTAGAGCGAGCCGCTCCCTTCATTTTTATGTGCTCATAATTCCCCCGCCTTTGCGAACAGAGGAGACAGGCTTTATTCACCCATTTGCCTCATCCCTTATTGTCCTTTTTTCATATCTACGCTATTATCCAGGAATGTTGTTCATATTCATTGTAGCATGTGCTTTACGCCATATTTCGCAGTGATTGACGAACTGTGACTTTCTGCGATTGTGTTACAGATTCTTCCTTGAACAGTATTTCTTGTGTATAAGAATATGCAGTTTATAAATAATACATACCATGGCAATAATATATTCAAATTCCAATGAAAACAAGACCATTGTGAATTCGGATTCCGAGATATTTTTCAAATATAATAATAATTTAATGCTACTGATATAAATATAGGTATACTTGAAATATTAATGACTAACTTCTGCCTGCAGCTTCGCCTGCTTGGGGGGTCGATTTTCGGGACAAAATGTAGACAATGTGCTATTCTGATGTATAGTTATATAAATGCAAGGTTTCATTAAAATCAGTTCAGTTGTTTTTGTAAGAAAAAGTAACACACATACACCTTCACAAACTTTTACGTTTGTAAATTGTTTTTACGTAATAGTAAGTAATACGATAAGAACGCGGGGTCTAAATTAGCTTTGGATAGTCTTGGATCTGACGACCATGTGTACGTCGTCCCGGGATACTATATTATCAATTTGCATATGTACCAAACAATTGTTTCAAAATATCGGTAAAGCTATTATATTTTTATACAGCATGTACCAAATCAAATTTACCGGTAAATGTGGTACGAGGGTCAAACTGAAAGTTCTTAGAAAATCAAAAACTGATTACATTAGCCAGTTATTAGTTTTATTATATCTTTTCAAAATATTGTCCATTGACGTCAATACACCGCTGCATGCGATGGAACCACTGGGAAAAGCACTTTGCCCACTCGTCCTTAGGGGTCTCTTCAATGGCATCGCGATACGCCACCGCTTCTTCAGCATTCATAAACCGCTTTCCTTTAAGTTTTTCTTTAATTTTTGGAAATAAATAAAAATCACAAGGCGCGAGGTCGGGGCTATACGGCGGGAGACCCAGTAATTCAACGTTTGATGTCGCCAAATAGTCGATCGTTCTTGGCGGTGTGCGACGAGGCGTTGTCGTGGTGAAGGAGGATCCTACTGCGAGGTCGTTTCTCTCGAAGTTTTTCCAAGACAAGTGGCAAACAATTGGTAGTGTACCATTCTGCAGAAACTGTTTTTTTTTCCTCTAACACAATTGTTGCGAAATGACCTATCCTTCCAAAGAACGAGGCCACCATTTTTTTTCCCGCACTTCGATCTCTCTTCACTTTAGTTGGCAACTCCTCGAAAGGAAACACCCACTGAGCAGATTGTCTTTTGGTTTCAGGATCATAACAGTAAATCCAGCTTTCGTCACCTCTTAGTATGTCGAACACAGCATTTGAGTCACCTCCGTTAAATCTTTCAATCATTTTACGGCACCAATCCACACGATGGAGTTTTTGAGCCTTAGTCAAATTATGAGGTATCCACCGGGCGCAAAGCTTCCTGACCGCTAAATGTTCGTGGAGGATTTTGTGCACTTGACTCATACCGATGCCTAAGCTTGTCCGAATCTGCTGATAGGTCACTCTTTTGTCAGTCTCTATCATACGCCGCACAACACAGATGTTATTTTCAGTCGTCGCCGTAGAAGGCCGTCCCTCACGTACATCATCAGTGAGATTAGTGCGACCACGTTTAAACTCATTAAACCAGTTGTAAACAGTCGCACGAGATGGGGCTTCATCGTGAAAGGCCAATCGTAGTCTATCATAACTTTCTTGTTGACTTAAATGACATCGAAAGTCATAAAAAATCATTGCACGAAAATTTTCTCGTGTTAAATTCATGTTGACGTGACACAGACAATTTTCAATTTGCCGCCAAATCGTAAAACAAATGACAAATGAATGAAATATATACTCAGTGATATTGGCAAAGAGTTCTATTTTCAAATTTTAGAATATTTTTTTTATTATATTGTTTATAAGTGGCCAGTTCTAAGAACTTTCAGTTTGACCCTCGTAAAACACTGGATACGTTCGTTCGTCTGTTTTGTTTCTCATACATTATTCAGAATTATGCCGAGTGAGTAACGCGTTGTTTGCGCGTGTGTCTTGTGGCTTATTGTGGATTTTGTGGCACGTTGTGTGTTTTATTGCAAGTTCGGTGCCACAATAAACGTGGGCACGTTAAGGCCGACTGCGGCGGACGGGTTAACCGTATAATGGTCGCTCCTGCATAATAAACTAGACCAGGAGCTAACCTAGCTAATGCTTGTTTAAAACGTATGGAATTTGAAAAGTTATTTAATGTGGGTCGGTGTAGAGATTTGATCTGTTATTTAGTAAGACGCAGAACAAAGTAGAACACAAATCGTTTGAAGCAATTATATTTATTGATATCTTCTTATTGTTATGAATCGCTTTTCAAGTTGTATTAATTTTTTTGCAATTGTATAAAAAATTGTTCCAGCTCCACATACCAAATATCTTACTTAAAGCCTGATGGAGGGCAATGTACGACTTCAAAAGCAGTTGGCCACCGGGGTGTCAACGACTCCCCTAGAGGCAGAGTCACGCAAAACTACACTGTGGTAGTTTATGTATACTACGCTATTCGCGGCTCCGCCGGAATTCTCTATCTTAATTATCATCTAACCGCATCACTGCACTATAGTCGTAACCGTTAGTTAAAACATCTACACAGCACCAATATAATGCTAATAATAACACTGATTTTTTTCCTGCGGCATACTAACAAATGATCGTATTGTATGCTAAATAATAAACATAATACCATTAAATAAATGTACGTAAAACGAACCGTATCGATGTTAGCGGGTCAGATATTGTAATGGCTTCTAACTGTGTGTTCGTGTGTGTGCAATGTTTTATAGAGCACTATTCGTTTTATAGCTGAGATGTGTCGCAATAGTATGGTACGGGTAATAAGGAGATGAATAAACCTCAGCTTTGTTTTTAGTATCGAATTCGTGTTATAGGTGTGTTTATGACTGGTTCGTTAGCAATTTTCTTATCTCTCACTGATTATATCACTGGAATTGCCCCTGTACTTAACAGCGGTGAATCCAATGGGGTAGGCTAAGGTTTTCAAGTCTCCTTTAATGTCCAAAACTCCTTTTTAGTTTTTTCTTTGGTGAAACCTGCCCTCACCACGGTCAACCCTCCCACCAAAACAAAATAAGACTTTATCCTCTTTTCCAAAATAAAAATCAGTATCCGCCACTGGTTTCCACTGCTTTATTATGCCTCTGATGTTGCTAACGTGTCTGCCGTGCCATTCTCCTCAGCATATTATATATTCGCATCAGCGGAATGGCCCAGTTCAAGGTCAGATGGCTGTAAAACTCGCAACAAGCCGATCAGTGCGCCAAACGCCGCCAAAATCGATCTTTCGCCACTGCGGCATAGCTACACATAAAGCTATATATTTAGCACAATATCACACGTAATGTGAAGCCATTTTATCATCCAAGTTATGATGTAATAATACCTGGAAAAACACGTGTTACACAGCATCATTTCTCTGCAGCTAATGCATTTTAAAGCTGTGATACTTATCAAAAATATGAAATTATCAATGATTGTAAAGTGTTGGTAGGTAATAGAATATCATTTTATCTCTCGACTATTGTAATAATACTAAAGTAAATGGCTGCAGATAAAACAGTATAAAGCTAAACGCATTCTTTTCAACTACACCCACCAATCAGTGTCCAACAAGAATCGAAAAATAATACCTGCGATCAATTTCAGCGCGCACACAGAGTATCTTCTTAATACGACAATGGTTTTAGATAAAAGACATGATCGATCACTCATACGGAGCACAAAACCGTACGAATAAACCCTCAATCAGTTTCCATCGTATAATAACAATACAATCGAAGCACGTTTCGAACAGGGTATTAATCACCGAATGTTTTCGACCCCTGCGATGTTTTCGACCACCCAGCCAATAGATGCACATACATAATTATTGCTAGGATATTGGGTTTACATCTGTGGTACATGTAGGTCAATATTAATACCACTAGCACACGTTGGCGCGGCTATTTACTCCAATTTGTGCTTCCGTGCCGACTTCGAAATGGTAAAATAATATGTCTGTAGTTCTTGAAGGAATGCGCGTAATGTTCATGGGAAAAACAGGAATAGATCGTATCGCCGAGATGTCATGGATGCATATTATGATAGAACGATCGAATACTGAAGTTACTAAAGTTATCACTACAAAGAAACTGAGTAGTCGTATATTATTTAGTCATTTTGGGAAGACATTGGCACTACAGCAAATCTGCCGATTGCGATCGTCGCCTCTTGCAATTTCTGAAGCAAATATCTGAACAAAAATACCTTAGTACACCGAGTTTTGTTGCATTTTGTTTCATTATTGGACGCCTGGAAAGTGGAAGGTCACAAAAGGATATTTCCAATAAACCCAGGTTTACCGCAGATTATAAATAGTTCATGATTCACGAGTCCCAACTCTACATAAAATATAGGTATGCTAGCGAGAATATTGCTTTTACCGCAAAAGAAAAAGGCTCATCTCCTCCATTATTGAGTTCCAGAGCTTTTTATTCGATCTAGGGTCGCGGCTGCAATACAAGGTTATGGAGGGTTATGATCACGTTATGATAGATAGTAAAAAATTGGAAAATAGCGAATTTGTTTTATTATTTGGCATGGCATCCAGTTTATACGTCGATTGCACATCTCCAGGCAGTTGTATATCACATGAATCTATGTATATGTATGTAATATATGTATATAAAACTTTTGCGGTACTGACCGACTGACCTAAACCTTCACCGGGAATCGCATTATCTAGTGGTGAAAATTGTATAAAATCTGTTCGGTAGTTATTGACTTGATACATAGAGATAGACAGGAAGGAAAGGGGGACTTTAAAATATGTAATAGATAAATCTGAAAACGAAAATTTTCAGAAAGGCAGAACAACATTTATGAACCAAATAAACATCATACGCTTTTTTCACAATAAATAATTTCATTTACGAAATTGCAATGTTTCCTTAGCAGGCATTCATTTTGAACACTGCCAATGCGTACTGAAAAGCGAACTCATTTCATTCCATTCATTTATTATAAGCAATTTATTAACATTGGAAAGTAATTCACTTATGAAAGCATTACATATTCTGTAATAAGTGTGTATCAAAAGACGATGTTTGAACACGAAGGTAGCTATTCAGAGCCAGTTCAATACTCAACTGAGAAACCACATGAATGGGTGAAATATTTTACTAACAGCGAAACTAATTACTAAATAATTGAATGCCATTCGATATTACAAATAGGTAATTGTCTGACCGGTTCATATACTGTCTTATAAAAAGAAAATTGTATTACAAGTCGTGTGGAATAAGTTTGCAATGCCAACTTTGCGGTTGATGAAAGTTAACTTATACAGCGTTTGAGGTTTTCAGAAGCACGCAGTATGGAAATTTGCCTATATGTTACTATAACGTAGCACATTATAATATTGTTACGAGCTGGGGTTCGACGATAAATTATAGCTCACTATGCCACTTAAACTGAACTTTATTCACTAACACAATAACACTAGATACACACACTTAATTTTCCAACACTAATAAAACACACTATTCACACCACTAGTACAACACTAAACACTTCGACTTATTTCTCCTTCGCTTGATCTTGATCGCTTTCCGTATTCAATTGAACTGAGTCCGGTCCGTTCGCTCCCGCTCTATTTATACTGGCCGGATAACATCACTAGACTTTTCTAGATACTTCCACAAAACTGTCGAATAATCGCGAACAGCCTATGCTCGATACAGCAACGCCATCTAGTACAGAGTAGCTGAATTACCTTTAAACCACCGATACATTCAATCTCTTCTAGTACCCCCATTCACCGATAGATGGCGTAACACTGCCCCCCTCTTAAACGTGTTCGTCTCGAACATCGTTGGACCCATGGTAACGAGCCAACCGGTCCACATGAACTATCTTCGGTGCACCTCGCGACCCCTTCTGGATTCGATAGGTGACGTCGTTCATCCTGGTAATTATGCGATATGGCCCGTCCCATCTGGCTTGTAACTTAGGCGATTTGCCTTTGCTTCGTACTGGGTTATGAAGCCACACCAATGACCCCTCATCGAAGCCCTTGTCGTTCGCCCTCCGGTCGCAGCGAGTCCTCATCATCCCAGACATCCGCCGTCCCGACCCCCATGGAGCTCCTACATTGCACACCTTGAATGCACCTCTGCTACGAGTATGTGGCCCCTTCACAGCCGCACAACTTGTGCATTTGCGGCACCAATCCTCGACGTCATTCCGACAGTGGAGCCAATAAAACCGCTCTCGGACCTTAGTAAGCGTCTTCTTAACACCCATGTGACCTCCCGAAGCACCATTGTGATAGAGCCGCAGTACTTCCGGCACCTTAGTCTTGGGCACTACCATTTGCAGATGGTATTGGTTACCTCGAGCGTTTTCCCATTTGCGGCACAGAACTCCATCCTGGACAACCAAGCTTTCCCACTGTGCCCAATAACCTTTGGTGACAGGACTCATTGCTGCGATATCACTCCATTTGGGCTTAGGAGCGCCTGATTTCTTCCATTTGAGAATCGGCTGTACGTCCTTGTCTTCTTGCTGAGCACGCTGCAAAGCTTCTTTCCATCCGTCGCTCAGATCCGTCTTCAACATTCTCACTAGCGCTGCCGGCTTCGCTTCCTGTCTTGCACAGTGTTTGCGTTGGTCGGGGTAAGCCCTACCTGTCAGAGCATCTGCGCTACGTTGCTCTTGCCGCCAGACAGGTACGTCAGGTGACCCCTTTGGTGGAGACAGGGTACCAACGTGCCGCTTACGCTTTGGGCAGCTCAAGCGGATATGGCCTCTTTCCCCGCAGTTGTAGCACCGTGGTGAAGAAACAACTTCCCTGATACGGTAAGGTCGATCCTCGTGACGCACTGCTTCCACCTCCAGAGCGTAGGCCAAGGCTGCCTTCAGGGACTTGAAGTGCCCAAGTCTTACCGCTGCTCTAACTTCCAGGTCCCGGATCCCATCCGTAAACGCTTGTACGAGGCTCTCGTCAATAAGCGCAGGCGACGACTGGTATGCCTTCCTGACCAGCCTTTCCACCTCTAGAGCCCACTGCTGCAGAGTTTCTCCGGTGCGTTGTGCCCTGTCCTTCAGCTGAGCACGATACACATGTTCTAGGTGTGCGTCACCGTATCTCGCCTCCAGCGCCTCCATCAGCTTTTCATAAGAGACGTCTTGCCCAAGCACCTCCAACACCGTCAAGGCCTGATCACGAAGGCCCAAGGTTAGGGCGGTGAAGGCCTGTTCTTTGTTCCACCCATTCGTTCGCATAACGGCCTCAAACTGGACCTTGTATGCAGACCACGATGATAAGCCATCAAATGGTGGAACCTTAAACCAACGAGGCGAGGGCGCCACAGCTGCAGGTGTAACGTAGTAGGACCCGTGCCTACACAATTTCTTCTCCAATTCGGCAATACGGGCCTCGAGTTGATCATGTACACGCTTCTCAATGTCGCTGATACGGGCCTCGTGCTGCTGGAGTTCCTCCTTGACCGCCTTCAAGTCCTTCCCCACTGCGGCGCTGAGGTCCTTCATGAGCACCAGCTGTTCCTCCAGACGGTGGGCGTGCTCATCCTTGTCGCGCGGCAGCTGGTCCTCTAGGCGGCGCGCGTGCTCCTCTTGACGGCGAGCCCGCTCCTCCTTGTTGCGCTGTAGCTGTTCCTCCAGGCGGCGCGCGTGCTCCTCATGACGGCGAGCCTGCTCCTCCTGACGGCGGGCCTGCTCCTCCTGACGGCGGGCCTGCTCCTGCATGAACGCCATCAGAGCCGCGATGTCGGGCACCGTCACGGAGTGTGTGGCGCTTGCAGGCTCCAGTGCAGCCGCGTAGTCGCCTGGTCCACCAGACGATGGAGTAGGAACGTCTCCGAAGCGTCTCTGATCCAGGTCTTGCTGGCGCTGGTTCCTGGTGCGCACTCCTTCAGTTTCTTCTTTCGGCATAATCGGCATAATTTATCCCTTTCTTCTGACACCAATTTGTTACGAGCTGGGGTTCGACGATAAATTATAGCTCACTATGCCACTTAAACTGAACTTTATTCACTAACACAATAACACTAGATACACACACTTAATTTTCCAACACTAATAAAACACACTATTCACACCACTAGTACAACACTAAACACTTCGACTTATTTCTCCTTCGCTTGATCTTGATCGCTTTCCGTATTCAATTGAACTGAGTCCGGTCCGTTCGCTCCCGCTCTATTTATACTGGCCGGATAACATCACTAGACTTTTCTAGATACTTCCACAAAACTGTCGAATAATCGCGAACAGCCTATGCTCGATACAGCAACGCCATCTAGTACAGAGTAGCTGAATTACCTTTAAACCACCGATACATTCAATCTCTTCTAGTACCCCCATTCACCGATAGATGGCGTAACAATATATATAGATGCAGACGTAAAAATAATGGTCATACATAGCTCTACACATACATAATGTTCTTTCGTAGAAAACACTAGTGGAATTTATTGGCTTTGGTAGTCGCGTAAATCCATCCCAACGGTCACGCCGAGTATATCAAAAGAAAAGAAATTCTAAATTCTCCCACGTAAGCTACCAATCTGATCAACCAATAACGAAAGTAAAGGTTACAGAACAGAGTTAAGAAACTTGATAAACGTTTGACCATTAATGGCACACTATAACAAGCTGCACAGATAACAAAGCCACATTTATAAGCATTACTAATGCACAAAATGCTAAATGTCCCAATAAGCGGCAATAGGCTCGCCAACTATTACGTGGGATCAAAACACTGGCGAAAAGTGGGCGTTTAATATGCCTCTGCCTACCCCTCAGGGAAACAGGCGTGAGTCTATGTATGTATGTACTAATGCACACAAAACAGCTTCTGCCCAGTGCAGATCGTATAGACAAGGGAGTATATTAACCCCACAACAAATTTCAGTCACGACCGTCCCCTACCCCGAAGGGTAGCAATTAATTCTTTAATTAACCCTACAACTGCTCGGGTCATTGGCGCCGCGAATTAGAAGAAATGGCGACAAGATAACTTTACGAACGCACCCGCCATTTGTCTATATTCAATGTGCCACCGACGTAAACAGAATAAAAGGAATCTTAGGAAATATTATTGACTTAGTAGGTATATAAACGAAAGAGATGTAGGGACGTTCTATAAATAGTGGAACTTGGATATTGCTGGTGTACTCTGCAAAGGGGTGATGTCACTGTATACTATTTGCGCGGAATTTATTGCTCTTCTATTTACGAGCAAGGCTGAACTTAAATATGTAACATGTCAAAGGGAAACACAACGGTTCACGATAAAAACAGTCTAAGTGTGCAAGCTTCCCGGAATGTATATTACATACATACATAGACTCACGCCTGTTTCCCGGAGGGGTAGGCAGAGACTACGGAACGCCATTTGCAACGATCCTGACATATCTCTCTTGCTTCATTCACTCCCATCAGATTCCTCATGCATGCTCTTCTGTTCAGGGTACTTCTCACCTGTCCTATTTTTAGGATGTCTCCAATCTGGTCAGAGAACGTCCGCCTAGGTCTTCCCCTTCGTCCTGTCCCTTCCACACTTGCCTTATACACACATCAACAAAGTCTAGGGATATTTTATATTTCATCAAATATCTAAATATCTATGAAGAATTTTCTGATACAGTAAATAGAAGAATCATAGATTATTTTAAGGTCTTTAATAAAAATAAAAAACATTTCGTGTTTTTTTTTGTTTTAAATAAAAAAAATAATTTTTTTAATCATCATGGAAAATTAGTATGATAACAACAAACATTTCTTCTTAAAAAACTATTAATTTTAATAAAAATGGAAAAAATCTTGTAAAATCTAATCATTAATAATCAGTGTTTCCACCTCTTACATTGATTACACATCGACATCGATTGTTAATACTTAAAATTAAATTGTCAATGTCTTGCTGCGGTATGAGGTCCCATGTCCTTTGCAAGTGTTCGTAAAGTTGTTGTTCAGTCGTCAAATTTGGTGGAAAATCTCTCAAAGCTTTTCGTTGTAACATGTCCCAGGCATGCTCGATAGGATTTAAGTCGGGCGACTGTGCAGGCCAATCCAAAACTTTAATATCGTGCTCTCGGAGAGCGGTCGATACCAGCCGCGCCGTATGGCAAGGAGCATTATCGTGCATGAGTAGAAATTCATGGCCTATTTGAGTTCTGTGTGGGACAATAACGGGCTCTACTACCTCCTCGTGGTATATTTGTGCAGTCATGCTGCCTTGGATCCAAACGAGTTGGGTTCGTCCGCCAAGACGAATTCCTGCCCACACCATGATTGTCCCGCCTTGGTATGGGTGGACCTCCTGAGGGTGCCGTAGACGGCTAACTCTCCCTGGAGCTCTCCAAACGCGTGTTCTTCGTGAATCCGGGTGAAACCCAAACCGGGACTCATCGGTGAACAGCACCAAAGACCATTGTTCGTCACTCCATGGTAAATGCTCCCGAGCCCACGAAAGCCGCCGACCGCGATTGCCACGTCGCAATGCTGGAACACGCAATGGTCTTCGAGCATGAAGATCAACTTCATGTAACCTTCTTCGCACGGTTTGGTCGCTTACCAGCAGCTGGTGGTCCTCCTGGAGCCTTTGCACTAGTTGCAGCGCTGTGATATTGGGTTGTCTTCTGGCGGTCATTTGGAGAAATCGATCCTGTCTCTGCGTAGTAACACGATATCTACCTGTGTGCTGTTCGGCCACATCTCCAGTACTGCGATAACGTGACCACAACCTTGATATCACATTTTGACTGGTATGTAGGGCCTCAGCAACGACGCGTTGAATTGCACCATTTTCTAACATGCCCACGGCTCGTAACATTTCATCTCGACTCAAATGACGACGTGACATGACTTTTAAAGTTCGTACGTCACGTTAAATTAAAAAAGAAAAACAATTAAAAACCCTTTTCATTAATAATTATAATAAAACAGTTTTAACTTTCTTTAATGTAACGAATTACTAGCAAATTTGCCGCCATATTTTGTTTATTATTTTGTTTTTTTTCTTTCCATGTTCAAATTTTGAAAATAGAATAAAAGAGGTTTTAATCTGTATATAAACTTTTTGTGGAAACTAACAAGGTTCTAAACTATAAACTCGTAAATAATTTAGGATTAAGATATCCCTAGACTTTGTTGATGTGTGTATATCGTCTTTCTTCGTTAATATATTATAATGTAAAGAAAATACAGCATAAATTATAATGTAGAGAAAATACAGCACGTGTATAATATGTCTCTGTACTCAACATTGTTAGTCCAGTGTGAACATAAAGTTAATATTGTCGAGTTAAGTACATAATAGCTCACATTACGCGAGAGTAATTTAGTTAACTTAATTCTGTACACAAATCTGCCAACTGTATATATGCGAACCATTAAGCTTTGTAAAGGGCATATCAAATGAAACCAGTCACACAATTTGTATCTTTATTTGTATATATTTATCTGCATATTAAAGGCATATGGCAGCGATAGCCTAGTGGAGATACCAACGGACTGCCAAGCAGAGGGTATCGGGTTCGAATCCATGGCGCGCACCAATGACTTTTCGAAGTTAAGTACGTATTAAATTGTTAATTATCGCTTGCCCGGTGCCTCGGAGAGCACGTTAAATCGTCGGTCCCGGTTGTCATGAAGATCTTTGACAGTCGATACGGGGAGTCAGAACCCTCAAATAGACTGATACTGGTCTAAACCATGGAATATCGCTATCCCTTTGGGTTACGGAGGTCAGACGGCAGTCGCTCTGTGGAAAGGCGCAAAAAGTCTTAACTGCAACAACGGCAAAACTCACTTCTAATAATAATATTTTCTTCAATTATTAAAATCGCAGGACAACACATACACATAACCAAATTATCCCAAACTAGGCAGGGCTTATCCTGAAGGTAATCAAATAAAGATTAGGTCCACCAAAGCACAACACATACAATAGTACTTCATCATGTCAGCCTAGTGACGTCCACTGCTGGACATAGGCCTCCCCCAAGGTCCTCCACACAAACCGATTGTGAGCCGCCCCGAATCCAACCGCTTCCCGCGATCTTAACCAGATCGTCGGTCCACCTTGCAGAAGGTCTACCCTTGCTGCGTTGTCCGGTACGTGGTCGCCACTCTAGAACCCGCCTGCCCCAACGGCCATCGGTTCTTCGAGCTATGTGCACTGCCCATTGACACTTCAGCCTGGCTATTCGGAGAGCTATGTCGGTGACTTTGATTCTCCTGCGGATCTCCTCATTTCTGATTCTATCTCGCAGGGAAACTCCGAGCATAGTACTTATCACAGAAATATTTGTCCTGATTGGGAATCAAATTTACATCATCATGATCGTCCTAGCGTTATCCTGGTTGCATCCAAAGCTTTTGCCTTGGAGCCTAGTGTCCGCTATCTAGTCTCACCAGAGGCTTCGCTCTTCATTTCTAATATGGCTATCGTATGGTTGGTATAGTAACGTAACTGCCTCCGTGGTTCAGTGGATAGCGTATGCGACTGCTGAGCGGAGGTCCCGGGTTCGATTCCCGGGTCGGACAAAAGTGTTACTGGGTTTTTTAGCAGCCCGGAGTCTGGTGATGTGCTCGATAACGGCAATAGGCTCGCCCCCTATTACTTAGGACCTAAAAATTCATGGCGAAATCTGGGTGTAATATTACAATTTACACCTCTGCCTACCCATTCGGGGATACAGGCGTGAGACTATAAATAAAAATAAATAAGTACCTAACATAACTATTTCGTTCTTGGTCGACTACGTGACGTAATGAAGGCGTAGCTCCATTTTACACTTAGGGAGTTCGAATTTGAGCCTCAAACCTGCTTAACCTACCTATTCAAATATATGTTTCTCTATTTAGTTTAGTATACAGCAATGTCGACGTTGTACGCAATCAGTTTAGCCACGTTACAGAGCACTGTGCGGTACACGGTGGTTTGTAAGCAGACGCGTAATTGCTCAGTGACAGCGTTGCAGCGCGTTTGGGCGCAATATTGCACGTGATATATTACGGGATCAGGCGCATCAATCAGTTGACGCGTGCATTTAATGTGTCTTTTGTGACACTGTTTATACATACAAGTTATATTAGTGCAGTAACGTATGGCATATTTTTAGTGTTAACTTGTGGTTGCTTCTTCGGAAAGGTGTAAATCTCTACTTGGGTGTATAAAAGTGAGCTCTTGGGGTACGGCAGTATGGAGTCTCAGTGGTAGTTATTTGGTGATGAAGCGCTCGCATTTCTAATGTATAAGTTTAATGTATTGTGTGTCAGTGGTCTATATTCGATTCGTCGAATGATAAATTAGCAATCTTGTCTTAAAATACATAAAGTTGTCATAAATTAAAATGAATTGTAATGGAAAGTGCATATAATACATACATACATACATAACGTCACGCCTTTTATCCCCGAAGGGGTAGGCAGAGGTGTATTTCTACACCCACTTTTCGCCAGATATACTTTAGTCACACGTAATAAGGGGCGAGCCTATTGCCGTACCGGGCACATTTCCAGACTCCGTGCTGCTACTGAGAATTTCGTGACAGAAAAACCCAATAACACTGCCCAACCCAGGAATCGAACCCGGGCCTCCCGATCCCACGCGCACATTTATGCCGCGAGACCAACGAGGGGGCAGAACAATTGATATCAACGAGGCAGTAGTATAGGGTTTGATGTCGAGTTTTCCGTCTCTACGCAACGATGGTATTTGCATCGTGTTATCCCTTAGTCGCCTCTTACGACACCCACGGGAAGATAGGGGGTGGTGACACTTGTATTCTATGCCGTCAACCACACGGCAAATATGTAATAATGCATATAATAATACTTAAGATATGTTAAAGTTTACGATCGCAAAACAAAGAAGATGTCGGCATTGTCTGGCTCGAGTGTATTTTGATGAACCATTTTTTTAAAAGACACCAAATCCTTTACCGCGAGGAAATTTTTTAGCATTCAACCAACGGACACACAAAGAACACCAATAATCAGAAGTGTTGTTCCTTGTGAGGATTGAAACCTTGATAATAAACAAGTCGTCCACTTAAAATATTACACCATCTATACAAGCACACTCTTTCTCTTCTTAGATTCGCCTCGCATCATTTATTTCATCAGCCCTATATATAAACTGTCCCACTGCTAGGCACGGGCCTCTTCTCACTACGAGAAGGGTAAGGCCATAGTCCACCTCGCTGACCTAGGTAGTGCGGGCAGACTTCACATGTCTTTCGAGAACATTATGGAGAACTCTCAGACATGCAGGTTTCCTCACGATGTTTTCCTTCGCCGTTTAGCAAGCGATAATTAACAATTTAATACGCACATAACTCCGAAAAATCATTGGTGCGTGCCGTGGATTCGAACCCGGACCCTCTGCGTAGCAGTCTGTCGGTCTCTCCACTAGGCTATCGCTCACTTTCATCATTTATTTACCTAACAATAACTCCAGCAGTTTAGACATATTGCGAGCACTGATTGTAGACGTAGATACGTCTGCCAATGAAATACGATAGGGTGCGCCGTCGTCGCATACCGTAGCGGTCCGACACTCGAGAATGCGGAACTTCTAAATGCACCATCATATTTGTACTGTACGATATAATGACGCCGGAATTTGTAATTACATGAACGCCAGTTACTTATTAAAATAATGTCCCAGGATATATAGACATGGTCATTTGGTCATTTGATACTAAACTAGACAGATCATGTACTATGGTAACCAGAAAACTGATACTGATATAAATGCAAATATCCGTAAATATGAATGACTAGTTTCTGCCTGCGGCTTCGCCTGTATGGAGGTCGGTTATCGACTATAAAGGTAGCCTAGGGCCTATTAAGACGTGTACACTTGTAGCAAGGTCTCATCAAAATTCGAATAGTAGTTTTTCCGTAAAATACTAACAAGCATCAATTCATCCCTTCTCACAAAGTTTGGCATTTATTATAGTAGGTAGTAAGATAAGCTTAGAATGCAGGGCTTAAATTAGCTCACCAAGCATTCAAACAATAAAAGCGGAATTAAGAGTGGACCACAATGTATACTACCGTCGCTTGCTTGCTTTTGTGGTGATTGCAACAGCAACATTGGTCGCGCTACCAATACCAAAACCACACACTCAACCATGCAGTCGATTCTGGTCTATTTCAATGGGAACATATTAAGATGTTGATATATTTGACTGTTGGACTAGACCAATAGTTCAGTCTAATATATCAACATCTTTTGGTTGATGACCTCGCCTGCTACCCCGGAGGTCGGGGGTTCGATTGCACCCAGGACAAAGCTTTGTGTGATGAGCAAGGTCATACGTTCTCTGTCTGGGTATAAAAATAGATGGGTTTATGATATTTGGATAGTCTTGGATCTGACGACCGTCGTCCCGGGATACTACATATATCAATTTGCATATGTACCAAACAATTGTTTCAAAATATCGGTAAAGCTACTATATTTTTATACAGCATGTCCCACATCAAATTTACCGGTAAATGTGGTAAAACATTGGATACGTTCGTTCGTCTATTTTGTTTCTCATACATTATTCAGAATTATTCCGAGTGAGTAACGCGTTGTTTGCGCATGTGTCTTGTGGCTTATTGTGGATTTTGTGGCACGTTGTGTGTTTTATTGCAAGTTCGGTGCCACAATAAACGTGGGCACGTTAAGGCCGACTGCGGCGGACGGGTTAACCGTATAATGGTCGCTCCTGCATAATAAACTAGACCAGGAGCTAACCTAGCTAATGCTTGTCTAAACCGTATGGAATTTGAAAAGTTATTTAATGTGGATCGGTGTAAAGATTTGATCTGTTACTTAGTAAGAGGCAGAACAAAGTAGAGCACAAATCGTCTGAAGCAATGATACTTATTGATATCTTCTTATTGTTATTAATCGCTTTTCAAATTTTTTTTGCAATTGTATTAAAAATTGTTCCATCTCCACACACCAAATACGTTACTTAGAGCCTGATGGAGGGCAATGTACGACTCCCGAAAGCAGTTACCGGGCAGTCAACGACTCCTCTAGAGGCAGAGTCACGAGAAACTACGCGGTTTGCCAGTCGCGGCGCCACCGGAATTCTCTATCTTAATTATCATCTTACCGCATCACTGCACTAACCATTAGTTAAAACATTTACACAGCACCAATATAATGTTAATAATACCCCGCATTATTCCTGCGGCATACCGACAAAAGATCGTATTGTATGCTAAATAATAAACATAATACCATTAAATAAATGTACGTAAAACGAACCGTATCGATGTTAGCGGGTCAGATATTGTAATGGCTTCTACCTGTGTGTTCGTGTGTGTGCAATGTTTTATAGAGCACTATTCGTTTTATAGCTGAGATGTGTCGCAATAGTATGGTACGGGTAATGAGGAGATGAATAAACCGCAGCTTTGTTTTTAGTATCAAATTCGTGTTATAGGTGTATTTATGACTGGTTCGTTAGCAATTTTCTTATCTCTCACTGATTATATCACTGGAATTGCCCCTGTACTTAACAGCGGTGAATCCAATGGGGTAGGCTAAGGTCCTCAAGTTTCCTTTAATGTCCTGCCTTCAAAACTCCTTCTTAGTTTTTTCTTTGGTGAAACCTGTCCACACCAGGGTCAAGCCCCCCACCAAAACAAAATAAGAGCTTATCCCCCTTTCCAAATTAAAAATCTGTATCCGCCACTGGTTTCCATTGCTTTATTATACCTCTGATGTTGCTAACGTGTCTGCTGTGCCATTCTCCTCAGCATATTACATATTATTCGCATCTGCGGAATGGCCCGGTTCAAGGTCAGATGGCTGTAAAACTCGCAGCAAGCCAATCAGTGCGCCAAACGCCGCCAAAATCGATCTTTCGCCACTGCGGCATAGCTGTACGTAATGCTATATATTTAGCAGAATATCACACGTAATGTGCCATTTTATCATCTAATTTATGGTGAAAAAACCTGGAAAAAACACGTGTTACATAGCATCATTTCTCTGCAGCTAACGCATTTTAAAGCTGTGATACTTTGCAAATATGAAATTATCAACGATTGAAAAGTATTGGGATTATAGAATATCATTTTATCTCTCAACTATTGTAATAATACTAAAGTCAATGGCTGCAGATAAAACAGTATAAAGCTAAACGCATTCTTTAAATAAATACCTGCGATCAATTTCAGCGCGCACACAGAGTCTTCTCAATACGACAATGGTTTTAGATAAAAGACATGATCGATCACCCATACGGAGCACAAAACCGTACGAATAAACCCTCAATCAGTTTCCATCGTATAATAACAATACAATCGAAGCACGTTTCGAACAGGGTATTAATCACCGAATGCTTTCGACCCCTGCGATGTTTTCGACCACCCAGCCAATAGATGCACATACATAATTAATGCTAGGATATCGGGTTTACATCTGTGGTACATGTAGGTCAATATTAATAGCAGTAGCACAAGTCGGCGCGGATATTTACTCCAATTTGTACTTCCGTGCCGACTTCGCAATGGTAAAATAATATGTCTGTAGTTCTGGAACAGATCGTATCGCCGAGATGTCATGGATGCATATTATGATAGAACGATCAAATACTGAAGTTACTTAAGTTATCACTACTAAGAAACTGAGTAGTCGTATATTATTTAGTAATTTTGTGAAGACATTGATAACTATCGGCACTACAGCAAATCTGCCGATTGCGACGGTCGCCTCTCGCAATTTCTGCAAAAAATTTCTGAACAAAATTACCTTAGTGATACCAAAGTCATCGCCGACGTCAAAACACTGAGTTTTGTTGTATTTTGTTTCATTATTTGACGCCTGGAAAGTGGAAAGTCAGGTCACAAAAAGATATTTCCAATAAACCCAGTTTTACCGCAGATTATAAATAGTTTATGAATCACGAGTCTCAACTCTACATAAAACGTATGCTAGCGAGAATATTGCTTTTACCGCAAAAGAAAAAGGCTCATCTCCTCCATTATTGAGTTCCAGAGCTTTTTATTCGATCTAGGGTCGCGGCTGCAATACAAGGTTATGGCGGGTTATGATGGATAGTAATTTTGGAAAATAGCGATTTTTTTCTATTATTTGACATGGCACCGAGTTTTTACGTCGATTGCACATCTCCAGGCAGTTGTATATCACATGAGTCTGTATATATAAAACCTTTGCGTCACTGACTGACTAGCCTAAACCTTCCTCGGGAATCACATTATCTAATGGTGAAAATTGTATTAAATCTATTATTGACTTGATCTAGTCCATAGAGACAGACTGGACGGAAGGGTGACTTCTTTAACAATATATATAGATAGATCTCAAACGAAAATATTGCACAAAGGCAGAACATTTTTGAATAAAATAAACATCATACGCTTTTTCACAATAAATAATTTCATTTACGAAATTGCAATGTTTCCATAGCAGGCATTCATTTTGAACACTGCCAATGCGTACTGAAAAGCGAACTCATTTCATTCCATTCATTTATTATAAGCAATTTATTAACATTGGAAAGCAATTCACTTATGAAAGCATTAAGTACATATTCTGTAATAAGTGTGTATCAAAAGACGATGTGTGGCCACGAAGGCTGCTATTCAGAGCAGTTCAATACTCAACTGAGAAACCACATGAATGGGTGAAATATTTTAGTAACACCGAAACTAATTACTAAATGATTGAATGCCATTCGATATTACAAATTGTCTGACCGGTTCATATACTGTCTTATAAAGAGAAAATTGTATTACAAGTCGTGTGGAATAAGTTTGCAATGCCTTAAAAACTTTGCGGTTGATGAAAGTTAACTTGTACAGCGTTTGAGGTTTTCAGAAGCACGCAGTATGGAAATTTGTCTTATAAACAGTAATATATTGCCTCTTGTGGTCCAGTGGATAGCGTATGCGATTGCTGATCGGAGGTCTCGGGTTCGATTCCCGGGTAGTGCAAAAGTGTTATTGGGTTTTTCCGAATTTTCGGTACCAGCACGGAGTTTGGTGATGTGCCCGGTAACGGCAATAGGCTCGCCCCCTATTACGTGGGACCAAAAATTCATGGCGAAATGTGGGTGTAATATTACACTTCTACCTACCCCTTCGGGGATAAAAGGCGTCAGACTATAAAAAACAAAAATATAAAAATATATTGTCCGTAGGTAGGTACTTATATTATTATCATTATCACGTAGCAACTAATTAATATAATTATATAGATTCAACGTAAAAATTAATGCTCATACATAGCTGGGACATAAAGTTCTTTCGAAGAAAACAATAGTCGAATTTATTGGCTAAGTATAGCTGCTTATACCGTAGGCGGTATACGCGTTAATCCATCCCAACGGTCAAGCCGAGTATATCAAAAGAAAAGAAATTCGAAATTCTCCCACGTAAGCTACCAATCTGATCAACCTATAACGAAAGTAAAGGTAAACAGAACAGAGTTAAGAAACTTGATAAAGGTTTAACCATTAATGCTACACTGTAACAAGCTGCACAGATAACAAAGCCACATTTATAAGCATTACTAATGCACAAAATGCTAAATGTCCCAATAAGCGGCAATAGGCTCGCCAACTATTACGTGGGATCAAAACACTGGCGAAAAGTGGGCGTTTAATATGCCTCTGCCTACCCCTCAGGGAAACAGGCGTGAGTCTATGTATGTATGTACTAATGCACACAAAACAGCTTCTGCCCAGTGCAGATCGTATAGACAAGGGAGTATATTAACCCCACAACAAATTTCAGTCACGACCGTCCCCTACCCCGAAGGGTAGCAATTAATTCTTTAATTAACCCTACAACTGCTCGGGTCATTGGCGCCGCGAATTAGAAGAAATGGCGACAAGATAACTTCACGAACGCACCCGCCATTTGTCTATATTCAACGTACCACCGACTTAGATAGAATAAAAGGAATCTTAGGAAATATTATTGACTTAGTAGGTATATAAACGAAAGAGATGTAGGGACGTTCTATTAATAGTGGAACTCGCATATTGCTGGTATACTCTGCAAAGGAGTGATGTCACTGTATACTATTTGCGCGGAATTTTTTGCTCTTCTATTTATGAGTAAGGGTAAACTTAAATATGTAACATGTCAAAGGGAAACACAACGGTTCAGGATAGAAACAGTCTAAGTGTGCAAGCTTCCCGGAATGTATATTACATACATACATACATAGACTCACGCCTGTTTCCCGCAGGGCTAGGCAGAGACTACGGAACGCCATTTGCAACGATCCTGAATTATCTCTCTTGCTTCATTCACTCCCATCAGATTCCTCATGCATGCTCTTCTGTTCAGGGTACTTCTCACCTGTCCTGTTTTTAGGATGTCTCCAATCTGGTCAGAGAAAGTCCGCCTAGGTCTTCCCCTTCGTCCTGTCCCTTCCACACTTGCCTTATATATCGTCTTTCTTCGTTAATATATTATAATGTAAAGAAAATACAGCATAAATTATAATGTAGAGAAAATACAGCACGTGTATAATATGTCTCTGTACTCAACATTGTTAGTCCAGTGTGGACATAAAGTTAATATTGTCGAGTTAGGTACATAATAGCTCACATTACGCGAGAGTAATTTGTTTACGTAATTCTGTACACAAATCTGCCAACTGTATATATGCGAACCATTAAGCTTTGTAAAGGGCATATCAAATGAAACCAGTAGCACAATTTGTATCTTTATTTGTATATATTTATCTGCATATTCGATACGAAAGCAGCTTTGCGGATGTAAGAGAAATAAGTTTTAACTGCAACACCGACACAACTCACTTCTAATAATATTTTTTTTTATAGACTCACGCCTGTATTCCCGAAGGGGTAGGCAGAGGTGTAACATTACACCCACATTTCGCTATGAATTTTTAAGTCCCACGTAATAGGGGGCGAGCCTATTGCCGTTACCGGGCACATCACCAGACTCCGTGCTGCTACTGAGAATTCGGCAAAATCCAGTAACACTTTTGTCCGAATCGAACCCGGGACCTCCGATCAGCAGTCGCATACGCTATCCACTGGAACACGGAGGCAGTATAGGATGTAGGAGGCAGACAATAATATTTTCTTCAATTAATAAGGCTCAGGACAACACACACATAATCAAATTATCCCAAACCAGGCTGGGCTTGTCCTGGAGGTAATCAAATAAAGTTAAGGTCCACCAAGGAAGGCACAACACATAATAGTACTTATCACAGAAATATTTGTGCTGAGTGGGAATCAAATTTACTTCATCATGGTCGTCCTAGCGTTATACTGGTTGCATCCAAGACATTTGCCTTGGAGACTAGTATCCGTTATCTAGTCTAAGGGCGGTTTCAGATTAGCGTTTTATTACGCGCGTATAAGATCGTTTTTGAAAGCGCATGTAGGCGCGCCTTTTGGCACCACGCGCAACTCGTACGAGCGTTGACGCGCTTCTAAGCTCGTATTACTCGTATTAGCGCGAGCCGTCAGAATCCATGACAAGAGACTCTGACAAGATGTCACTACCGTTTCGAACGAACACGCCGAAATATGCCATGTTTACGTGAGTCTGGTTTTTTGAAGCGCGTAATGTAGCGCGCGTATAAGCGCGTATGCTGAAACGACCGTATACGCGCAGAAAAATACGCTAATCTGAAATCACCCTATCCAGAGGCTTCACTCCTCATTTCTAATATCGCTATCGTGTGGTTGGCATAGTAACATACCTATTTCGTTCTTGGTCGACCACGTGACGTAATGAAGGCGTAGCTCCATTTTACACTTAGCAAAATCGAATCTGACACTCAAACCTATCCATGTTTAACCTACCTATTCAAATATATGTTTCTCTATTCAGTTTAGTATACAGCAATGTCGACGTTGTACGCAATCAGTTTAGCCACGTTACAGAGCACTGTGCGGTGCACGGTGGTTTGTAAGCAGACGCGTAATTGCTCAGCGACAGCGTTGCAGCGCGTTTGGGCGCAATATCGCACGTGATATATTACGGGATCAGCAGCATCAATCAGCTGACGCGTGCATTTAATGTGTCTTTTGTGACAGTGTTTATACATACAAGTTATATTAGTGCAGTAAAGTATGGCATATTTTTTTTGTGTGGACTAGCGGAGGTGTAAATCTGTCAATATGGTGTGTATCATGCAGCAATATGAGGTCTTGGTAGTATTTGCTGAGGGATCAATCTACCGTATTTCTAATCTAAAGCTTTATAAAATTATGAATTGTGTCTATATACGATTCATCGGATAACGGTATGAGCATAATTTCTGCAATGTTCTAAACTTATTTGAAACATCTAGATACCTTTGTGTTATATTATCCCGATTCTCACTCAGCGTAGTTTCCATCAACAAGGCGCCCACTTAAACTATCACAACATCTATACAAGCACACTCTTTCTCTTCTTAGATTCGCCTCGCATCATTTATTTCATCAGTCCTATATATAAACTGTCCTACTGCTGGGCACGGGTCTCTTACCCACTATGAGAAGGGTAAGGCCATAGTCCACCTCGCTGGCCTTTCGAAAAAATTATGGAGAACTCTCAGACATGTAGGTTTCCTCACGATGTTTTCCTTCGCCGTTTAGCAAGCGATAATTAACAATTTAATACGCACATAACCACAGAATAGATAGTACTAACGTAATATAACTCCGAAAAGTCATTGGTGCATGCCGTGGATTCGAATCCGGACCCTCTGCGTAGCAGTCTGTCGGCCTCTCCACTAGGCTATCGCTCACTTTCATCATTTATTTACCTAACAATAACTCCAGCAGTTTAGTCATATTGCGAGCACTGATTGTAGACGTAGATACGTCTGCCAATGAAATACGATAGGGCGCGCCGTCGCCGCATACCGTAACGGTCCGACACTCGAGAATGCGGAACTTCTTAATGCACCATCATATTTGTACTGTACGATATAATGACGCCGGAATTTGTAATTACATGAACGCCAGTTACTTATTAAAATAATGTCCCAGGATATATAGACATGGTCATTTGGTCATTTGATACTAAACTAGACAGATCATTAGCTTAGCTTACAATTCTTTACTGTACACCAGAACACAAAACACATACACGAAAACAAACCACCAAAAACAAAAAACATACACGAGTACAGTAATCAAATTTTAAAGAACTTAAAACTAGTGGTACAAGGGCGGTCTTATCGCAAAATGCAATTTCTTCAAGACAACCAAGAATGGAATACATGAATTAGTGACTGAGAGAATGGGTAGGTTGGTGTACTTCAAGGAATAGTGTATTCTGATGAGCTCAATAAAACTAATAATAATACTATGTATTTACATACTAATATTACAACATACATAAATATATACTTGATAAAATTTATAAATAGATAGCATAAATAAATACAATATCAGTGCAAGTTTAAAAGAGCAGTCATGGAATATCTCCTAAGTAGTGTTTGGTGACAAGTTTCTTAAATACTGTCTAGGATTGAGCCTGTCTTACTGTCTTAGGCAACGAATTTCACAAACAAACAGCCTGGGCAGTAAAAGATTTGTCGTAAAAAACCGTAGAGTGTGCAGGAACTTTCAGTCTAAGATTCTCTGATGATCTTAAGCACTTCGTATGTGTGTCGTGAAGATATTCAAAGCGAACTTTGAGATACATAGGAAAAGAAGGATTGTGTTAAAGTACTATGGTAACCAGAAAACTGATAAACATTGTTATATATCCTTAAATACATACCTATTATAAATAAATTACACCCACGCACAGTAAATAATCGTGCTCATCTCAGTCATCACTTAAAAGTTTGACCTGAGCGGGCAGCGAAATCTTTTCCACGCTTATAAAACAGTCTGGGTCAATCACTGAACCAACAAGCCGGTCAAAAATATTTAAATTAAGGTACTTGTAGCAGCGTTATCAGTTATCATAAGAAACCGAATAATATTAAAATACGCATTAGCTTATTTACGGTTTTCTGGTGAAAATTTGCAATTTACTTAAAGGAATTTATATTTATAGGCGGCGATAGCCCTGTGGTGTACGTAACGGACTGCCGAGACGATGGTCTCGGGTTCGATCCCCAGGTACCCCGGGCACACCCCTCTGACTTTTCGAAGTTATGTGTGTATTATCAGCCTTTAACAGTCCACTGCTGGACTAGGCCTCTCCTTTGAAAGGAGGAATTGGCCTACTATACCACGCTGGCCAAACGGGTTGGTATAGGGTTTTTATCAAGTTTTCCTTCTCTTGCAGTGTTGTTCTCTGCATAATATGCTCCCTCTGTCGGCTCTTACGACACCCATGGGATGATAATTATGGGTTGGTGACATTTCGTATTCTTAATCCGTCACCACACGGACAATATATAAATAATGTTAATTATCGCTCGCTTAATAATGTGCCCGGTAGATGGCAATAGGCTCGCCCCCTATTACATTGGGACCGAAACATAACTGGCGAAAAGTGGGTGTGTAATACACCTCTGCCTACCCCTTCGGGGATGAAAGGCGTGAAGTTATGTTATGTTATGATGTGAACTTATATTTTTGTGTACATTGCCTTTTTGGATATGGACCAGGTATCTTTGTTCACAGATATTAAGTATTGCCGCTGGATAATTGTAAAGAATTTTCTTAAATCCACCGTTTTTTAAAACAGGCTCAGTGAAGAACAACCGGCATTATACACCTACCTTCAAACAAGCACGTCACGGCAAGCCATTATTCACATACCTTATCTTAATATATAAAATCCTTGCGTTACTGACTGACTGACAGACGCGCTACAGCCGATACTATTGGGCGCAGGAAGCTGAAATTTGGCATGTATGTTCCTTGGGGACCGTAGGGGTGCACTAAGAAGGGAATTCCCGAAATTCCCACGGGATCGGGCAAAACGGGAAATTCAAAAATATGTGCGTGCGAAGCCGCTGGCGTCGCCTAGTTGATAATATTACATTACAATGATGTCAATATGGTTGATTGTACTCTCATCACAAACAATATCGAGTATAATAAACCTTTGCAAATGAAGTATTATAAACCAGGGTAACGATCCCTTGTGTTTTACATCATTATAATTAGTCAGAGCCGCCAGACAAAAGGGGATAGGGACGTTTGGGTACCGTTTCATACAAGTGAAATCACGGTAAGGGGTATCGATATTATACGAGATATTAAAGGTAGATATTACAGGGTGTAAAAAGACCCTTAACGAAAACTGAAATCCCATGTTGTACCAATCACTACGAACATTTTTTACTTCGGCACCGTACCTGGGAAATTACTGGTTCAGGAGATATTGAGGCTCAAAGTTAGTAAGGAATTTTTCTAATTAGGTACAAAATCGATGCATTTACCCCGCCAATATGTTTTTTAGATGCCCTATAACGCCATGGATAAGTAGGTATTTTCAGAATTACACGCGCGCGCTTTTAATTACGGTTTAAAAAATGTGCAAAATGTAAAAAAAAATCAATTGCCAGGTATTCTTTTTGGTTAGTATGACTTGGCATGATTTCCACAACTAGTATACGTCGGCTTGGTGAAGGGTCTTGTGACAACCTGTATATAGGTATGAATGGAAATCTAAATTTAGGTATTTGGAATAAATATCTACGCCATTCGTACAATGGCGTACTACAGTGTTGTGCTCTACAAATTATTGTTATGAATCTGGTTGTTCTTTGTTCATGACGAATGCATGTTTGTTGAGTAGTTAGCGAGACATAATTTATTTATAGTACGATATTTGTACGTATTTTATACATTAAATACTGTTTTAATTTCTTTTTTATTCACTTTTTATTCCTGATTGTACACATAAAAGTAAAAAATACATAAAACGAGTAAAAAAAAAATAGACAAATAAATTTTGTATAGGTACAAAGGTGAGCTTAACTCAACACTGAGTTTTCTACCAGCAAACGTTTGAGACTGCAGATTCGATTTGAGAGCTAAGGCACAGAATAGATAGTTCTAACGAACAGAAGCACCACTTCGCAAACCAATTTATAGAAATGGCGACTCTTGCTACTGAGCAACAAAGTGCAATTCAGCTCACACAAGCACTCAGTACCTAACGCGATATTCACCTAACTGTTACCGCTCTTTTCTAACACATAACGCTGTTGCTGTCTGGCGCGGAGCGGTGCGCTAGCTGTCGCGCTAGGGTTGTCGACTTGCCGCTGCTACTATAATATTTATTCATCGTCTATCTACCTATTTGACCACTTAATAATAAATTACTAATTTAGTATCCTATCCCACTATTTGAGCTCGTAGAACAAAAACCACAAAAATTCTGGTAATTTTTACTATTCTAATTCTTAGTTATTTCCTAAACGCGTGGACCGATTTGCATGATTCAAACAGATAAAACAATTTTTGAACTAGATCTTTAATTTGACACCATAATCGTTGAAATATCTAAACAAATAAAAAGTACAATTTTCAAGTTGCTCTCGTAAAATAAATAAAATCAAAATTTCAAGTTGCTTTCGACACACATCCGTTAAATGAGCAATACTTTGCACCAGACTTGTGAATCTTGTGATGAGACATTTTTGTTGTTCACTATTAAAATTCACGTTATTAGCTAGCCCTGCGCGCGAGCGGTGACGACGCGGCGTGGAAGCCGCGCGAAAGTGTAGGCACTTATCGCTGTAGGTACGGCCGAGTGAAGGAGGCCTGGCTAAGGGTAATATTAGTGAACAAAAAAAAAATAGGATACCAAAATATATATTTATATAGGTATAATTATATTCATTTTTTTTGCACAATTATGTCATCTTACTATCTGCCAAATAAACAAAGTTACACAAAAACATGTGATATCAACTGATCAGATCTTACAATATTGTGTTAGAAAATTTAATTAACTCATTATTATATTCTCATTTTTGTGAATTCAATCATGTACTACGTGTGAATTAGGCTTATATTCAATCGCTATTAAACCCATGTCCATTTGCCAATCACTTCTAAGTAGTATCCAAGACCTGAACATACAACATATCCTCTTACATACAACAACAAAGCCACATGCCACTACAGCCATGTATCAAGCCGTACGCCCGAAGCGCCACCTGTCGAACTTTATTGCAATAAATTGCACAAGCATCGCTAAGCGTACCTCTTACTTTTGCACGTGAAACTTTTCGAAGTGTGTGTACCTTACATTTGCACGTGTAAGTTGTCGAAGTGTGTGTGTGTTCCTCACTTTTGCACTTGAAAATCGTTGAAGTGTGTGTACCGAAATTATACTGCTATGCAAATCCAACGTTACAACTTCGATGCTATGATGGTTTGGGAATGGATGAAGCTTGAGGTTTGGTATGATACGTGCTATTTTATCGTTCTTTATTCTTATGTGTGTGTAGATCACTTGTCTTGGCTGACATATCATCCCAGGTGTAAGCAAATGCAATACAAGGCAAGTGTGGAAGGGACAGGACGAAGGGGAAGACCTAGGCTATCTGACCAGGGGGGCGATTCAGAATCGTTCGATATCTCATTTGACATTCGATTCCGTTAATTGTCAAACGGGCCACCTCATTTTTTGTCAAAACTATCGCATTTCCTATAAATTTTATGCATTCAGTATGAAGTAAATTAATAAATAAACCGAATTCAATGAATATTTGTTCAAACTATCTCTGATAGGCGGCTAAAAGACGAGGACAATAATTTGACATATCGTACGATTACTTGTCGTGACATTCTGAATCGGCCTGCAGATTGGAGACATCCTAAAAACAGCACAGGTTAGAAGTACCCTGAACAGAAGAGCATGCATCAGGAATCTGATGGGAGTGAACGAAGCAAGAGAGATATTAAGTCAGAATCGTTGCAAATGGCGTTCCGTAGTCTCTGCCTATCCCTCCGGGAAACAGGCGTGAGTCTATGTATGTATGTAAACTACTAAAGCCTGAAACATAATGTTCGAGAAAACTTTTTGTTTAGGGGTTCCCATTTTTATATGGATGTGTAACCCATGGTAAGCAATATACAGTAAACTTTATGATGTTGAAACTTGTACCTAATTAAAAGCTAGTACAATGGTATGGCACTAAACAGTAGATATATACATTTTAATGGCATTACTAATATTAATCCTTTGAAATATATTTTATACTAATCGAATATAAAACCGTTCTGTATTCACAATAAATGTTCCACCTAAATAAATTAATTACTATATTAATTATTAAGCCTTTAACCTGAATACTAATCATTAAACTTTATTAGCGATAAACCAATTTAGTAATAAATGAGAACGATAAACGATTATGTTACATAAATATATGCAATAATTGATAGTCTATAAAAATAACTATAATGCTATTGCTACACCTGCGTTAGCGTTAACGTTAATGGCAATGGCCAATAACGCGTTATTTAACGCGTTAAAAAAATCGCATTGGTAATTAGTAGTTTAACGCGTTATTAAAACGTCGGCCACATCTACGTAGCGCCTAAATTAACGCGCTAATTGTCGCGTTACGACGCAGGTGTAGCAGGAGCATAAAAGAAAGAAGTCTGCATCTGCATAATTTTTATGTTATGATTTACAGCCTGAATCTTTATACAGCGTGTAAAAAGACCTTTAACGAAAAATGAAATCCCATGTTGTACCAATCACTACTAACATTTTTTACTTCGACACCATACCTGGGAAATTACTGGTTCAGGAGATATTGAGGCTCAAAGTTAGTATTTTTTTCTGATTATATACAAAATCGATGCATTTACCCTGCCAATATGTTCTGTAGATGCAGATAATTGGATAAGTAGGTATTTCGAGCATTGCACGCGCGCTCTTTTAATTGCGGTTTAAAAAATGTGAAAACTTAAAAAAAAAGTCGTTTCCCAGCTATTATTTTTGGTTAGTAGGACTTGACATGATGTCCACAACGAGTAGACTTTGGCTTGGTGATGGGTCTTTTGACAACCTGTATGTTTGTATATATTAGGTTTCTTTTCTTGAGATTAAAAGCCTCCGACTCAATTTAGTCATTTGATTGAAGTATTAAAAATTTAAAAGATTAGTCTAGTGTATCTTTACAAAATTTAATTATATTTTTATGAAAGCCTGCAACGACTGAGTTTCTTGCGTGACTATTAACAGCTTCTATTGAAAAGTATATTTGGACAAACAAAACAATATTTGGACAAAGAAACCGCCCGAAAAATGTGTTAATAGATAGGCATACAAAAAGAAGTTCCTGTAGAGCTCCCTATTTCCAACGTAAAAAAGAACAATTTAGCAAATCGAAGCAGCCTCCGAAGTCAACAATCGTGCAACGCGGTGCACCGTGCAATGCAATCTGCAATCTACAAACACATCGTACAGATGTAGGACATAAAGAGCGCACGCTGGCTGCATGGCATGTAATGCGTCACCACATGTGCTTGAATATTATTAGTCTTTTCAGACCTTAGGTCAAAAGACTTCGACTCAATTTAGTCATTTGACTTAAGTAATAAAAATACGATAGAACGATAAAAGACTAGTCTAGTCGTGAGTCTAATCTTTTAAAAAAGTCCTAAAACGACTAAGTTACTTTGTGTGAATGTGGTAGAATATTTATGTATCTTTATCTTAATATATATATTTCTTGTGTGCGTGTGTATGTCACTGAACTCCTCTTAAACGACTGGACCGATCTTGATGAAATTTTTTGTGTGTGTTCAAGGGGACTTGATAATGGTTTAGATTCACAATTTAGTTCACTGGAAAATGTTTTTTTACTTAATTTTTAATTTGTAAGTAGTTGTGGATTTTGGAATGTTTAACATTGGATCCGACGGACTGCGCTGCTATCGCAGTGTCAAATCTTATATTAATAATTTCGTCAAGGAGTACATCGAAAACTTCCCTGAATAATAAAACATAAAAAAATAAAGATTTCGAGTCGACAACATATATCCGCAAAATTCGGATTGTCGAGTATTTTGTTAAATTCTAATGGTTCTGACAGACAAATCACAGTCGCCATATCGGCCACTCTAGCGAAACGTCACAGATACCGGATAAGATTTTGAGTACTACCAATAAATACAGATGTAAATATCTGAACCCTTTGGTACTACCTACCTTCGTCTTAGTACTAAGTAGTTTGTATGTGTAAATACTTTTTGCAGTTATACATATTTCAAAAACAGTTAAAATGACAATTATTAAAGAAGTATCCGCCCAATAAAGAAGATTTGTGTAAAGATCCCGAGCATAGATGATATACTATAACTAGAGAACCCCGAATTTACGCGAGCGAAGCCGCGGGCAAAAGCTAGTGTATGTATAAATTCTCCAGCTACTAGTGAAAAGTTAGTATTTGTGGACAAGCAAGAAAACTCCCGAAAAAAATTATTACGTATAGGCATACAAAGAATAGTCAGGAAGAAGTGGTAGTGGGCAGTGCACATAGCCAGAAGAACCGATGGCCGTAGGAGCAGAAAGGTTCTGGAGTGGTGGCCACGGCAAGATGGACGGACGATCTTGTTGGGGTCGCGGGCAGCGGATGGATGCGGGTGGCTCAGGGTCGGTCTGTGTGGAGAGCCTTGGGGGAGGCCTATGTCCAGCAGTGGACGTCTTTCGGCTGATGATGATACAAAGAAAAAAAGTTCCCGTAGAGGTCCCTATTTCCAAAACAATTTTGCTAATCGAAGCGACCTCCGAAGTCAACAATCGTGCAGCGCGTTGCACCGTGCAATGCAATCTACAAACACGTCGTACAGATGTAGGACGTAAAGAGCGCACGCCGACTGCATGGCTAATGTAATGCGTCGCTACATTCAATCACAGAGCTCGCCTCTCGCCCGTTCACTCCTGCATTTATGTAAATGAATGGAAAATCTTTAATATGCCACTCGTTGTAGATTGCAAAGTCTTGAAGGTATTTAAAGGCATCTATCTGAATGTGGTATTTGCTCTGCTGCTGCTGCGTTTTCTATGCCTAGGTATTATCTGTCATAAGACTGGACAGCTCCTGTACCCGGTCTTCTTCCAGTAGGGTGCGTCGGTCGGCAGCCGCGGTGGTTTTTAGTGTAAACACCAAATACTCCGGCTCTCGTTTCCGCAAGAACTGGAGATACGAAGGGATTTTCCACCTCGTAAAAAAGAAAGTATTTTATGTCATAAATGTTTTGAACTTACGACCTGTCTCGGGTCTTCGCTCAGTAATGAAAATAAAGTTATACCCTTCGTATGGTTACATAGTTTCAACTACGCAACTACTGTGAAGAAACCTGTCAAGGATCGGAATTAAGGGAGCTAACATTGTCAAAAGTATGGATATGCCTAATTTTTTTATGTGTTTCCGGAACTAGATTCCAGAAAATTTTGGATTTTTAATGAAGGTTTTTTTCAACAGTTTAAAACCATTGGTAATTATATCAAATATTTCAAGTGAGCTTCTGTAAGTTGACACCGTAACGTAAAACGTCTGATTTTCTTCACGTGCACATAAGGCAGCAAACTGTCTCTTCTGTGCCATACAATAGTTCACAACAAATATAAATTGGCCATAATTACAACATCACAGTTAGTAAATCACGTAGCATTTTACGACGACAACAGCGATTGGGAACATCTGGCGTCGGCTCGCACTACGGATATCTGTGCCTAGGCACAGCTGTACAGCGGACGTTACTGTGACAAATTGTACTGTGTATGAAAAAAGTTAGGTTTACAACAAGTTGTAAACAACGATATTGACAATATACACGACTGGACATTCCCGAGTGTTACATATATCCTATTGTAGAATCGAAACAAAAGAAAACGTCGGGCGCGCGGGTGCTGCACGCCGACGACAGCTCGCTCGCTGTGCTGCACGCGTTCGACGAGCTGAGACGACTGCTGCCACAACTGCAGCAGCTGCCGCTAGACGTCAGCGCCGTCTATGGTATGTCCATCACTCATTATACAGACTTATACCTCAACCACAAGTCGTGGTCTGACTAAGCGTGGAAAATGTGATTAGACATGAACACATTTCGAACACAAAGATTTAGCTTGAAGAAAGATGTTAAACTGTTGCTATAATTAATAAAATCTGGATAGTTCCTGCAGGTCAATAATGCTCTATATAATTTCAAACATATCCCTGACCTACATATGTGTAAAATTTAACGGTGACCGGCTTGACGTCTCCTACCTTTTAATTAATTCATCGCTGAATAAATATCAAATCTCGGCAAATAATTGATGACTGATGTTGAAATTTGGAAGTTAGAAAAAGATTTTGTGTTTAGTTTGGTAAATAAATTAGAGTTAGTGAAAAAGTGATAGTAAGAGTAGTAGTCCGTGTGGTGACGGATTAAGAATACGGATTGTCACCACCCCATATCATCCCATGGGTGTCGTAAGAGCCGACAGAGGGAGCATATTATGCAGAGAATAGCACTGTAAGAGAAGAAAATCTTGATACAAACCCTATGCCAACCCGTTCCGCCAGCGTGGTATAGTAGACCAATTCCTCCTTTCAAAGGAGAGGCCTAGTCCAGCAGTGGGCTGTTAAAGGCTGATGATGATGAAAAAGTGATTGACCTATTACGTTTGATCCACATCATCATCATAATCCTAGGGTTATTCCGGTTGCATCCAAGACTTTCGATTGGAGTGCAGAGTCGACTTTCCAGTGTAACTATATTTAACAATTTATGAAATCCAACCTTTTGGTTGACATTCCGCTTTTATATATGTGTAGATAAATGCAACATCAAAATGAGATAAAACGACCTGTCTGATGAAATATATATATCCCTTCAATTCAAAGCTAAGTAGACACAAAGAAACAGCACACTGGCAAAGACGGCGAGGTCATAACACTCAATTTCTCGCGGCGAGGTTCAAAAAACAAAATTACAGCTCTTTATAGACGCGATTGCCACTTTTCACGCGAGCTAACCAAAGAATGAAATATTAAGATAATGGGCTAGTCCATTTATACTTGTCTGAGGCCTATTCCAATGGCTATTGAACTAAACGGTCGGTAACCTGCTGAAAGGTCCGCAGAGGTCAGCGCACGAAACGATGTAAAATCGCCTGAGGTGGCTCCTGGCACAAATGAAATAAATCGAATAGCTAATTAATTATATATTAATTCCGATGACATATTACCCGTCACGTTTTATTGGGTAATTAAATGGGGGTTGGCATGCAACTGTGCGATACAAAATAGATTGCATTTGCTGCAGGCGTTGAATTGAGCACCTATTTGGTATAACGAGTATGCAGAATAAACCTGGTAAGTGAAGTAAGTAAAAAGATTGGAATACGTTTTGAAAAAGATCCAGAGATAAATTACGTCGAGTTAATAAGGTATTTTACTGTTTATTTTTAAATGTTTTATTACGCTATCATCATCCCCCTAGCGTTATCCCGGTTTTGTCCAAGACTGGCACGCCTTGGAGCCCGAGGTCCGCTTACTGGTCTAACCAGATATGACAGAATATCAACTTTTCCACAGAGCGACTGCCGTCTGACCTCTGCAACCCAAAGGGATAGCGATATTCCACGGTTTAGACCAGTATCAGTTCATTTGAGGGTACTGACTCCCCGTAACGACTGTCAAAGTTCTTCATGACAGCCAGGACCGACACGGTTTAACGTGCTCTCCGAGGCACGGGGCAAGCGATAATTAGCAATTTAATACACACTTAACTTCGAAAAGTCATTGGTGTGCGCTGTGGATTCGAACCCGATAGCCTCTGCATTGCAGTCCGTTGGTATCTCCACTAGGCTATCGCCTTTATTACGCTATATAGACTCATTGCATATGTACATATTTCACACACTACACTTATTTCGCCTTTGGACCCGCCAAATAATTTTAATAGAATTGCAAGCACTATAATTTGTAAACACCTCATTGTTAATAACATTTAAACAGTTTAGCCTCGAAATGTCACGCGACTCTTGTAATAGAGTAGGTTATAATTAAAGTAACCCTGCACTACATTCTCAACTTTTTATTTGCATTAAACAAAGGTTATATTCGTTGAATGTAAAGGAAAAATGGGCAACGCAACTCAGTCATCATCCGACTTCAACGTCCATCGTATAAAAACACGCACAATACTTGTACCAAAAAGAAAAAAAAACAAATTCCATTGGTTGGTATTGGTAGCACGGGCTGTTGCCGTGCAATTCCATTTCACTAACATACAATTTCATCTTCTTCTCAATCGAATAGTTCCTCTTCATCCCACTTCTACTTTATGACAATCAGTTAAAGAGCCTTTGAGAATTACTGGTGCCATTCAATTCAGGACTTTTTCTCATCTGACGAATTAATTAAACTCTCAATCAAATTTTTACGACGGACATAAAATCTCATCGGCAGAGTTTCACTTACCTACTGTCTTTAGACTCGTTTTCATTTGCTTGAAAGGATGGAACTTTAATGGATATTAAATCTTTTAGAATATCACCATCTCTGTACCAAAGGAAGCCAAGTCTAACACAAAGATAATAATGTGCAGTCAGTTTGTTGCAAAATGCACATCTTATACTAATATATAAAGCTGAAGAGTTGTTTGTTTGTTTGGTTGAACGCGCCAATCTCAGGAATTGCAGGACAAAAAATCTTTCAGCGTTAGTTAGCCCATTTATCGAGGAAGGCTATAGATAGGGTATATAACATCATGCTATGAGCCACGGGAGCGGAGCAGTAGCCTTAAGTAACGCGGGTGTAACCACGGGCTCATCTAGTATTAAATATTTTCAAACTTTCACGAATTGTACATGTATTAATATTTATAAAACGTTTCTAAATCCAGTTTTCTCAAATAAAAGAAAAAGTGCACATATCTTATGTAATTAGGTACATTTTATGTCATATAAAATAAAATTATAAAAACTACCAAGTTCCTCCGAATTCAAATACTTATAGATACTGTCCCAAATTTTCTCATCAGACAAACATGCAGTCTAACAGTTTGATAAAATAATAACAATGTAAGACAATTACCTACATATGAAATGTCGAATTGAGTGGACAAATCAATTACTTTACATAGTGTACATCTATTAATTGGATCGTAGTAAGACTAATTAATACTGAATACCCTACATGTGAGATAATGATGATATAGATATGGATATGATATTCAAGATCCGCAAAAGCCGTAGGTAGATGTAGCATCGGCCTGCAGTTTATTTGCCATTGCAAGAAGCTCCCCAATAGCAAAAACTTGGAACCCTTCCCAGTGCGCAACAAATGCAAATTCAATAAGTGATTAAACTAAAGATCTTTTAAAGTTGGAGACGTACGGTCAATCAATTTCAATCTGTGCCGAGTGGTGGGGCCTGTCTCTGGCCAAATTGAGATTGACTCGATTGACGGACTCGGGGTCAATCACCAATTAGAGCGGGCTTTTTTAGCAGTGTCGCAACGGTGTGAGGCGCCGGAGATCGATTGTTAGCAACGAAACAAACGTATACACCATTGTTAATTCATAAATATTTTTGAATTTGCCGCAGTGATTGGTTTCTGTTTTCGTCATTGCTGCTTTTATCTGGATACCAGTTGAAATGTTGTAGAGTCAATATCATTAAGACAATTACAGATAACAGTAGAGATAGAATTCTAGTTACAATTATGGCAAAGTTCACATTGCCCGATTGATACGTATTATTATGATATTAGTAGAGGATGCCCACGGCTGCGCCCGCAATATTTTTTAATCTACCTACCCGTTTTGCCCGATCCCGTGGGTATTTCAGGAAATCCCTTCTTAGTGCTCCCTTACGGTCCCTAAGGAACATACATGCCAAATTTCAGCTTCTTGAGCCCAATAGTTTTGGCTGTAGCTTGTCTGTCAGTCAGTCAGTATCGCAAGGATTTTATATATTAAGAAGATATTAATACGATATTCTGTCGAAACACCTAGCCACAGACTTATTTGAAGCCCTGTAGCTCTCTTGTATTGCTCAAAATGGTAAACGTAATAATCTCCTAACAATACACCCGATAATAGAGGCGCAGTAATAGAAGCAGGGGTTCAATATTACGCTAACAAGCCAAATATTACAATAAAACACGACTACCCCAAACTATCGACAACCCATACCAAATGGTAGTACCAAAACTTAAATCTTATAACATCTTGATATGAACCCACTACGACATAGTAGGGACATATAAAACGTTATCGCATCGGTAAGACGCAGCTGACCAAAGACACATAACTGCTGATAACACTGAAAAGGTTTCGTTCTACGAAGGCTTTATGTAGAACATAAAAAGACAATCGAAACAGCCGCCAATGGGCCGAGTGTAGCGCCACGATAAGGAAATTGTGTTTTTTCAATGGTGAATTTTTTTCATGGTTATAGCTATGTATAGTATATTCAGCTTGAGAACATCGAGATACAAAATACCGCGAGTCAGTAAGCCAACAGCCGCGGTTTTTATTATTTGGAACTAAGGTAGAAATCGATTAATTATGTGTCGGTAAAATGGTTTTTAATTGTTTATCACAAATCTAGATTACGCCATGACAATTAATTGAATGTAGCAGGATTAAATTTGATTATATGAATAAATAAACATATTTTAACTCTGGATATTGCCATGGCCAACAATTTAATAAATCTGGATTAAAATATGTAGCTAATGGATTAAATGATATATATATATATCGTCACGCCTTTTATCCCCGAAGGGGTAGGCAGAGGTGTATTTCTACACCCACTTTTTGCCAGATATACTTTAGTCCCACGTAATTAGGGGCGAGCCTATTGCCGTACCGGGCACATTTCCAGACTCCGTGCTGCTACTGAGAATTTCGTGACAGAAAAACCCAATAACACTGCCCGACCCAGGAATCGAACCCGGGACCTCCCGATCCCACGCGCACATTTATGCCACGAGTACAACGAGGCAGTCGTATAGGGTTTGATGTCGAGTTTTCCGTCTCTACGCAAAGATGGTATTTGCATCGTGTTATCCCTTAGTCGCCTCTTAGGACACCCACGGGAAGATATGGGGATTAAATTATATAAATCATGAAATGATTCATAGGCGTATAGTTGGCAGTATTTTTTTTTCGTATCCATAATGGTCTACAATGTAATGTTTCTACGATATACACATACACACAACACCATCTAGTCCCAAACTAAGCAGAGCTTGTACCTACTATGGGTACTAGAGAATGGATAAGTAATAAGCATACATATTATATATACCTATACTCCATTCAAAACAAAATCAATTTCACTCCTAACAAAAACATTTGGCAAAAAATATAAACATCGAGGGCTTTCAATTGTATGAGCTTGTTCTACTTGTTTGCGCCCAACCACTAACACTGATTTGATTGCCATTGTACAGTTGTTTCGCTGTCAAATATCAACATAGTGTTTATTTACAAGAGCACATAACATAACATATCTTCACGCCTTTTATCCCCGAAGGGGTAGGCAGAGGTGTATTACACACCCACACTTCGCCAGATATTATTGCCATCTACCGGGCACATTATTAAGCGAGCGATAATTAACATTTTTAATACACACATAACTTCGAAAAGTCAGAGGTGTGTGCCCGAGGTACCTGGGGATCGAACCCGAGACCATCGTCTCGGCAGTCCGTTACGTACACCACTGGGCTACCGCCGCTTACAAGACACAATATTTTTATTAAATTTATACGAGAGCGCTGTCTGAAAGAAGATATCGTGAGAAGAATTGAGAAAGGAATGCTGAAATGGTTTGGACGCGTGGAAAGAATGAGTGAAGAAAGAGTGACGTATCGAACATATTAAGACAAATGTGTTGCGTGGTCGCGGCAAACCTGAACTTCGTCTACCAAATTGGAGACGTTTAAAATAAAAAAAAGTGCCGAAGAACCGGCGAGCAAAAAAGGTAATGAATGGAATGGAAGCGCGTGAGGTTTGTAAGGATAGAAAGCAAATGTTCTGTTTTGTCTGGCTACCCCGAAGGGAAAACGCTTGAGTGTATGTATGTAGCAAAACATATTTATGAATCTGTAACATCAAAATATCTCAACAGAGGAGATTAATAGATCAGCAATTGGAAGTTTACATAACGTCCATCATAATCGGATATCGACCGTCAAAACTAAGTACAAACACGATCAGAACACTTAATCATTATCTAACCTCCCGAGCAGTGTTACGTAACAGTGTGACGTCATATAACTGTGGTAAACGGTAGTATGTAACGCTGAGTATCCATTAAACATGGGCACAGATGAGAGAAAATGACTGAATCATGCCCAAACTATTTATGTGATAGGCCTACATCGCATAATTATTTGAGAAATGTAGGTGAAATACCTTATACCTATTTGCCCCGATTTATCAGCATGGGTTACACATGCCCGGTCACGAGATGACTGACGTTCTGTGAGAACTACAGGTTTTGACACCCACCCTCTTCTTTTCTTTAACTACACACATCAACAAAGTCTAGGGATATCTTAATCCTAAATTATTTACGAGTTTATAGTTTAGAACCTTGTTAGTTTCCACAAAAAGTTTATATACAGATTAAAACCTCTTTTATTCTATTTTCAAAATTTGAACATGGAAAGAAAAAAAACAAAATAATAAACAAAATATGGCGGCAAATTTGCTAGTAATTCTTTACATTAAAGAAAGTTAAAACTGTTTTATTATAATTATTAATGAAAAGGGTTTTTAATTGTTTTTCTTTTTTAATTTAACGTGACGTACGAACTTTAAAAGTCATGTCACGTCGTCATTTGAGTCGAGATGAAATGTTACGAACCGTGGGCATGTTAGAAAATGGTGCAATTCAACGCGTCGTTGCTGAGGCCCTACATACCAGTCAAAATGTGATATCGAGGTTGTGGTCACGTTATCGCAGTACTGGAGATGTGGCCGAACAGCACACAGGTAGATATCGTGTTACTACGCAGAGACAGGATCGATTTCTCCAAATGACCGCCAGAAGACAACCTGCAACTATATACCAAATAATATACCAAAGCGCTGCAACTAGTGCAAAGGCTCCAGGAGGACCACCAGCTGCTGGTAAGCGACCAAACCGTGCGAAGAAGGTTACATGAAGTTGATCTTCATGCTCGAAGACCATTGCGTGTTCCAGCATTGCGACGTGGCAATCGCGGTCGGCGGCTTTCGTGGGCTCGGGAGCATTTACCATGGAGTGACGAACAATGGTCTTTGGTGCTGTTCACCGATGAGTCCCGGTTTGGGTTTCACCCGGATTCACGAAGAACACGCGTTTGGAGAGCTCCAGGGAGAGTTAGCCGTCTACGGCACCCTCAGGAGGTCCACCCATACCAAGGCGGGACAATCATGGTGTGGGCAGGAATTCGTCTTGGCGGACGAACCCAACTCGTTTGGATCCAAGGCAGCATGACTGCACAAAAATACCACGAGGAGGTAGTAGAGCCCGTTATTGTCCCACACAGTACTCAAATAGGCCATGAATTTCTACTCATGCACGATAATGCTCCTTGCCATACGGCGCGGCTGGTATCGACCGCTCTCCGAGAGCACGATATTCAAGTTTTGGATTGGCCTGCACAGTCGCCCGACTTAAATCCTATCGAGCATGCCTGGGACATGTTACAACGAAAAGCTTTGAGAGATTTTCCACCAAATTTGACGACTGAACAACAACTTTACGAACACTTGCAAAGGACATGGGACCTCATACCGCAGCAAGACATTGACAATTTAATTTTAAGTATTAACAATCGATGTCGATGTGTAATCAATGTAAGAGGTGGCAACACTGATTATTAATGATTAGATTTTACAAGATTTTTTCCATTTTTATTAAAATTAATAGTTTTTTAAGAAGAAATGTTTGTTGTTATCATACTAATTTTCCATGATGATTAAAAAAATTAATTTTTTTATTTAAAACAAAAAAAAACACGAAATGTTTTTTATTTTTATTAAAGACCTTAAAATAATCTATGATTCTTCTATTTACTGTATCAGAAAATTCTTCATAGATTTTTAGATATTTGATGAAATATAAAATATCCCTAGACTTTGTTGATGTGTGTATACACATTGCACAGTTTTATCGGAATTGCCGCTACTTCGACACACAACACGATTTTTTTGCCTCTATTTTATCAAATAACTAGCTTTTGCCCGCCGCTTCGCGCGCGTTAAATTCGGGGTAACACAAATCTACTTTCAGTCTCAAGATGTGTGAAGACACACCTGATTATTCTAAAGACTTCAGAAACTCTATAGGGTACAAAGTAACTCGGTCAGTATCCATGACATTATCTACCGAAAGGTACATAATAACATCACCTTGCATACGGTCAAATGTCAAAGCCATGTTCAATATATCTCTATAAACATTTTCGCATTTTAAATATTAGTAGGGAAAATCGTTTGAGCGGTTTAAGCTTATTATATAATTATTAGTTTATTATGCGAACAATTTAATCAACGTGCACAATATGACATTATGTATGACGTGACAGTACTGACAGATATGCGATAGCACATGCGCAGCACTCAATTATTAGCGCATGCGTTCTTACTTCCAAGAGGTAAATTTGTCCCGTACAAACATTGAGAATGCGTACAAAATTCTACCCTCCCTACAATCCCTCCCAGTTCAATTTTTGCAACTTATGGTAGCCTATGTCCGTCTCCATTATCCAATATATCTCTATATTAAATTTCATCAAAATCGGTTCAGCTGTTTTAGCGTGAATACGGAACATACATACATACATACCTACACACTTTCGAATTTATAATATTAAGTAACTAGGGATAGATATAGATAGATAACTCAGCGGGCGGGTAGGCGCGGTGCGGGAGGGGCAATAGCAAGTGAGCGACATCTTCGCTACGCTTCATCGATATTAATTTCTCGCCCGGAAATTTTTATTTTGCGCTAACTCATTACTTCATTAGACATATAGTGTAAAAGGCAATTTTGATCTACATTAAATGCATAACGTATCTAACGTATTTAATTTAATAAGGATTAATACTGTGTTGTTAAAAATAGGTTCGGAAATAACTCATCATTTTATTGTAATATGTAAAAGCTAAATATGGTTATTGTGGGTTATCCTTGGAAAATAAACATATACACTGCGGACTTTTTTGTAGATCTATTAAAGAGGTACAATCCCACCATACATTGTTTTGTTCTAACTCAAAAGATTTTGGCAGCGTTTTTGAGGAAAGCTCCTGATCGCCTTAATTTTTTCCGGCGCGTTGAACTAATATCGTCGCAATATTGTCAATTTGCACAAAACCTAAACTTATTATACACTAAAACCTTCCTTAGGGATCACTCTCAATGTTATTGAAAACTGTATAAAAATTTGTCCAGTACTTTTCGAGTTTTGAGCGAAGAGACAGACAGACAGACGCGGCGGGGGACTTTGTTTTATAATATGTAGAGATTACGATTGCGAGCAATTTTCCAATTATAAGTTTTGGTATTAGGTAATCGCCGCAGTTTAAGAGTATTTGGCCTAACTCATCTCTGACAAATGCGCACTGTATCATGGAATTATTAAAAATTACAGCACTTGCCAGTTAATGTGCCAGTTTGTGAACACAGCTTAAGAAGCTAAGCTGCACCTGATTTTGTGATGTAAACTCAAAGGTATGCTCTATACGAAAATAAATAGTCAAGGCGGAATTAGAGTTTCGGTTTGCGAAGGAGGTTGACTCTGGCAAAAATAGGTTTTCTCAAGAGAAACACTAATAGTGCATTAGTCAAGCATGATTCATAATTATGCTTTTGTCGTGGGGAAAGGAGAGCTTTGAGCCTCTTAGCTCTAGTCCTTGACAATCGTTATGGGAAGGCAGTATCCCTGAGTAAAGTGTCGCACGACGCGTTGTTTGAATTGGTTGAACTTATCTTCACGGATCACGGAACTATAGAGGCAATAAGCATGATATTGAACTCATACCTCACGATCACCACTAACATAACTTCACGCCTTTTATCCCCGAAGGTGTAGGCAGAGGTGTACTACACACCCACACTTCGCCAGTTACGTTTCGGTCCCAATGTAATAGGGGGCGAGCCTATTGCCATCACAGGGCACTACATTAAGCGAGCGATAATTAACATTTTGAATACACACATAACTTCGAAAAGTCTGAGGTGTGTGCCCGGGGTAACTGGGGATAGATCCCGAGACCACCGTCTCGGCAGTCCATTACGTACATCTCTGGGCTATCGCCGCTCAAAACGATCACCACATGTATGTATGGACTAGTACTAGTAGTAGAACAGACAATATGTACAAGAAATATGTTTTATGAATGGTCATAAAACAGATTTCTTGTACATAATTATTGTCTTTACCTTTCAACAAATAAATACTTAAAACATGAGCAATAATTACATGTTTGTTTGCCAATTGTGAGAAATAAATGATTGTCATTATTGTTATTTATAACTGTAATATAAAATAACTGAAATTAATACAATTGCTGTTATCACAACAGGACACGGCTTCTGAATGTCAGTGATATCAAATATCATCACGCCATATCCAATGACGTTTACATCATGTACTTTTTTTAATGGTAATAGGCGGCAAACGAGCAGACGGATCGCCTGATGGTAAGCAATTACCGCCGCCCATGGACACAAGCAACACCACAGGAGTCACAAGTGCGTCGCCGCCCCTTGAGGTTGGGAAAAGGGATAGGATGAGGAGTGGGATGAGGGAGAAGGAATAGGGGATAGGGCCTCCGGCACTCTAATACATAGGTAGGTATACTTTGTATACTAACTTCATTTATTAGAATCTAAAGTCTTTCTTATATTACACTAGATTCTGATCGCGGTTCCTCCGCCCGTGTGGGTGTTAGTTATCGTAAAATAAAATTGGGCAAGTGCGAGTCGGACTGGCGCACGAAGGGTTCCGTACCATCACCTATAAAAGAAAATCACGTTTCTTGTATCTACACTTAAATATCTTTTAAGTTTCTACCTGCTTAGTAAGATCGAGTACTAATTGATTTTTAATATTTACTTTTATTTAATAATTTACTGTGTAAGGCAATATACAACTACATATTCTGTGAAAATTTTAAGCGTCTACCTGTTACCGTTAGTAATATTGAGCAAAAAATACGATTTCATATTATTTTAAGTATTTGTTGTTATAGCGGCAACGGAAATACATAATGTGTGAAAATTTCAGCTTTCAAGCTATTACGGTTTATGAGATACAGCCTGGTGACAGACAGACAGACAGATAACGGAGGTTTAGTAATAGGGTCCCGTTTTTACCTTTTAGGTACGGAACCCTAAAAAGTAGCTGACGTTAATTTCTGATTTACAAGCTACCGTGACGGCGTAAAAGGTTGTTCAAATCCGTCAGTAATATTTGCATAAAAGAGTTTATACAAACTGTTACGGAACTTAATATATGTACTTAGTTCCAAGATTTGTCCTTGCTGTATCTATGCCACTAAACACCAGTTACCTTTCATTTTCACGGAGGTTTCATTTTTACCTAAACCTCCGTGAAACAGAAACGTATGCACCTATGTCGATGTCTATCTGTAGAAATAGTATGATTGTTCATATACTTATGTGGCTGCAACGGTTGATGCATTACCTGCAAGAAAAGAAAATTAAATAAAATAAATTATCACTCACAGCGAAACGAAATAATATGTATTGTCTAAGAGTCAGGTAGAAGAGTTACGCAGGATTTAAAAACATAGTTGACAAAAGGAGTCACATTTTATTTTGTGTAATTAATCCGCTCAATATTAAAAACAAGGTATATATTTTTTTATTTTTTTATTTATAGTCTCACGCCTGTATCCCCGAAGGGGTAGGCAGAGGTGTAAATAGTAGGTACACCCACATTTCGCCATGAATTTTTACGTCCCAGGTAATAGGGGTCGAGCCTATTGCCGTTACCGGGCACATCACCAGACTCCGGACTGCTACTGAGTATTCGGAAAAACCCAGTAACACTTTTATCGAACCCGGGACCTCCGATCAGCAGTCGCATACGCTATCCACTGGACCCCGTGGTCCAGGTATATAATATTCCTTAGGTAAAGCTTCCAGGATGAGTTTAACTTCTAAGTGGCCATTCGAAATCATAGTCTCCTCAATATACAAAGCGTATTTCAAGTGTTCAATGCTCCATGGATTGCTATAACACAGAAATTTATCTAGCTATAACCGTTAAGCATTATCAAATAGTTTCTAAATATATATAATTACCCAGCATCGAATAAAACGTCAAGCTACATTAGAAAAAACCAGGAAATTTTGTTGTTTCAAGCTTATCTCACGTCTAAACGCATGCGGAAGAAATCGAACATTATACATTATGTGTTAGACAAACGTGTGATGTTTGTAAAACCTGTAGGTCTTTAAATAATTCAAAACATATTGATTCAACTGAAATCTACTTTTAGTGAGAAACGGACTTTTATTATATTATAAGATGTATTTTTTATGATATCTATTTAGACTCTTTTGCAGCGATGGTCTAGTGGGGATACCAAAAGACTTTTTAATAGTTTATTTATAGGCTCATGCCTATATCCCCGAAGGGGTAGGCAGAGGCGTAATATCACACCCACATTTCGCCATGAATATTTAGGTACCACGTAATAGGGGGCGAACCTATTGCCGTTACCGGGCACATCACCAGACTCCGTGCTGCTGCTGAGAATTCGGAAAAACCCAGTAACACTTTTGCCCGACCCGGGAATTGAACCCGGGACCTCCGATCAGCAGTCGCATACGCTATCCACTGGACCACGGAGCTAGTTTTTAATCATTACTGTTTTTAATATCATTTTCGTTGTCGCTGAAAGAAAACAACATCAGGAAAGCATGTTTTAGAGATTGTTTGAGTTGCCATAAAGTTCTCAAAGGACATGTGACGCCTGCTAACCCGCTTTCGACCAGCTTGGTGTACCGTGGCATACTCCTTCTCATAGCTGAGAGGATGCCTGTGCTGAATAGCGGGACACTTAATATACAGGACTAACCTATAAATAAGACTACATAGACTATACAGTAACTTCAACAAATAAGATATAGAGAAAATTGTCAATTTGATTAGTACTAAAGGCTCTGTCTAACGGAAAGGTTTTTTTATGAGATAGGGGGCAAATCGTGCAGACGGATCGCCTAATGTTAAGCGATTACCGCCGCCCATGGACACCCGCAACACCAGAGGAGTCACAAGTGCGTTGCCGGCCTTTACACTATTTTTTAAGACAATGACAGACCTATTGACCTACTCCGTTACGATGCCAATATTGTTCCACTGTTCAAAGTAAGCATAAACAGTTGTGGTGGAATAGCCGTGACCCCTTTTGGAAATAAAATATATTATTGCGTATCCTGTGTGATAATATTGATTAACCAATGAGGTTTAGGTATGACAGGATATCACAATGTCATGTTAGCCACGGAATTGGTTGATATGAAGTCATGTCGAATGTTTATTGTAATGTGATATCATTGTACGAAATACATTATTATACCTACGGCTGTCTCCGTGGTCAAGTGGATAGCGTATGCGACTGCTGATCGGAGGTCCCGGGTCGGGCAAACTGTTACTGGATTTTTCCGAATTATCAGTAGCAGCACGGAGTCTGGTGATGTGCCCGGTAACGTACATTTATGCATTTTGCTTAGTTTTCTGGCGCTTGGTGATTGGCGATTACGATGTAACTAGTGATGATAGAAACATTTAACTGTCTAGCAGAAATATTTTTACACATCGCGTATGCAATGAGTGTGTTTTTGTTTTTATTCATTACAAACGGTACATTAATAAGAGTAAGTAAGAGTACAATTTATTTGAATTTAAACTTTCGTGGTCATTTAAACTTGATTTAAATTGTCTTTCGGGATATATACCACGTACCTTTGTTTGGAGTAACCGATATTTCGGCACTGTTGCAAGCGCCATGTTCACGGATGTACTGAGGGTATTGCGGATGGATGAATGTTACGAGCAAGTATAACGGTCTACCCGCTTTCTTACTCGTTTTTTGCGTACAACACCACTGCCACTGTTTTCACTATCGCACTGTACCCGATCACGACATACTACACTCACTACGTCAGCTCGCGGTTTGAGTTTTTCCGTTTCACGGGTTTTACATAGACGCACCACTGGATGCCAGATACTCGACAGTTGAAACTCATCCTCTCTATTGAAATTATTAAACTTTTTGATTTCAATGGCCTCCCTAACCATTCGAGGTATGTAGTGGCGTTCTGTCGAAAGCACCTGAGGGTTGTGTAACTCAATCCAGTGGTCGGTACCCGAGTCTAAAAGGTGTTAAGCTATGGCTGACTTATGTGGCTCGTTATTTTTGACTGCCCTGATGTGTTCCTTTATCCGGCAAGAGATGGTGCGTTTCGTTTGTCCTATATAGGAACTGCCACAGCTGCAGTCAACTTTGTATACACCTGGCTTTTCTAATGGAAGACTGTCTTTCGGCGTTCTTATATATTGAGACAGTTTCTTAAAAGGAGTGAAAATAGTCTTTACTGAAACTTTGTTAAGAATATTGGCGATCTTATCTGTCACTCCTTTGACGTACGGTAAGTACGCTGGGTGTCGTTCAACCTTGAAGTCCAGGTGTTTTTTAGTATGTCTGGGTGGTCTGATTCGCCTACTGTATCCGTTTTTGTGTAGAACGTCGCTTAAATGCGAAAGTTCCTTACCCAAATGTTCATCGTCACACAAGCTGTATGCCCGGTCGGTAAGCGACGTTATAACGGAATTCAGTTGACGTGGGTGATGATGTGAGTCGGCGTGTACATAGCGATCTGTGTGTGTTGGCTTTCTGTATACAGAGTGGCTTAATGAACCGTCATCCCGTACGCCAATCATAACATCAAGGAACGCCATTCTTCTGTCCCTTTCGATTTCATAGGTAAAACTCATTTTACTGTGGATGCTGTTTAAATGTGCCAAGTACTCTTGAACCATCTCTTCGTCGCCTTCTATAACACAGAAAATGTCGTCTACGTACCGTTTCCAAATTTTTACACTTAATGGGGCAGTAGCAATGGCTTGGTTTTCAAAATGTTCCATCCATAGGTTGGCTACCACTGGAGCTACCGGGCTGCCCATCGCTACGCCATCAATTTGTAGGTAGTACTCACCTCTGTATAAGAAGTAATTCGTAGTCAGGCAATGATGTACCAGGTCGGCATATACCACAGCAATATGGTCCTCACTGATCCTACGTCTAATTACCTCCATGCAGGTAGAACATTACGTGGTCGCAACGTAATGTTCTACCCCTAAACTGTATGGTTTGCCAAAGGTGCACAAAAACAACGTTCCCTTACGGCCTATAGTCAGTCAAGTGGATTCACCTACTTATGAACTAGCTAAACATGTAGCTAAGGTCCTGCGACCATTGGTGGGTAGAACAACATCGTATGTCAAAGACTCCCGACATTTCATTGAGATTCTACGGCAGAGTAACGTTAGTGATAAAGAAGTGATGGTCAGTTTCAACGTAGAATCGCTTTTCACAAACGTACCTATAACAGACTGCATGATATGACATGGTATATGTATATCCCGAAAGACAATTTAAATCAAGTACAATTTATTTGTTGTTTATTCCGTACGTGACGTCACCAGCGGCACGGTAATATAATCTAACAGTATTGTAACTCGGCCGTCTTCGTGAGTTATATACCTACCAGTCGCGCCGCATGCGAGCTGCGGCACGATAGCGGCTGCGGGTACTGTAGGCACAGTCCGCCCAGTCTAATGGGTACTCTGCTCGAGGCGCGTAGGTAGGTATAACTCGAGTTTCGTGCGTTTGTATGGAGTTACAATACTGTTAGATATTATTACCGTGCCAGCGGCCTCGCCCGCGTCAATTATACATATAAGCCATCCTCTTGATTCATTCTATCTATTAAAAAAAAAACGCATTAAAATCCGTTGCGTAGATTTTAAGATTTAAGCATACATAAGGACAGACAGACAGAAGACAAACTTTGTTTTATATTATGTAGTGACAATTAGATAATAATGATACCGTGTAATAACGTTTTCATAACGATTGGTCTTAACAAATGAGAATTACAACAGCGCAGGAAACGTCATGATATTTGAACAAACATTGCAAAGCTCAAACGTAAAGAACTAGCAGACTATTGGATTCTCATATTCCTAAACAGCAAAGAACCAATGGAACCAGTATCTCCGAAAACGCAATAAATAGGGATAGTGCGAAGGAATTCCAACTAGAACGGAAATTGAAAAGGTAAACTGCGAGCTGCAGAATGAAATATTTTACGTTTAAGCTCGTAAAACTGACGACGATGGAAGAGCATTGTTGGAATAATATATATTTTTGACAAAGTAATATCCGTTCTAAGAGTTGTTTACACGTGTCTGTGGCAGTTATATACCAACGGATGGCACACAAAGTTCTACGTTGTGTCTGACACGAGGATGTCTAGTTTATAAAGTTTCGGACATGCTTTGCCACGTATTTTGAAAGTACGAGATATATAAGCACAGCAAAGACACGTGGCTAATATCTATTTGTGCTTATGTCAGCGATTTTGTCTGTATGAAAATAGTGACACACAAATTAAAATGTTAATATCAATTGGAAAATGGAGAATCATATTTACCTACCTATAGCTCAAAATGGAGTGAATTATTTCTTCTTGTTACATCACTGTAACCTGTTACTTAAGGCAAAACAGACTATGCGTGAGTAACTATTAGGGTCCCGTAGAAAATAATTGCCCGCATGTCTGGCAATTATTTTCTATTTATATATATTCTCATGCTGAACGGGGTCCTATTGTCGTCACAACCTAACCCTGATGAGGTGTACCAGATATTGATGTATTTCTTCTTTTTTTGTATATTTGTGTGTTATTTATTACGATTTGTGTATACTTAACTATAATCATGCTTGTTTGGTTGTGATAGCAATATTTTTTTTTTCATTTCATTCATTTCATTTCATATGCCTTCATTGATTTTCTTTTAAGGATTCGTGGTATATTTTATAAAATCGTAATCTTTTGGACTTGTAAAGATACTTAAACAAGCTATATCTGAACACACACAGACATCAGACAAACACATCAGCTCTTTATATCGTTTCTCTTTCTCTGCTAAAGTGTTCATTTACATTGAGATTTTTTATTCCGCACTTGGCTGATCTTTCGCGTAGCATAACATCAAGATTGTGTGTTTTGCTAAAAGTACATTATGATCATTGTAGCAAAAAACACACGTAAACACACGTTTTAGCAGATTTTGCGAGTATATTATTTCTACCGACTGGGTATATTTAAGTGCTATTCAAATGTGCATCACAAAAGCGACCAGGTCCTCGAAACGTTTGTATACATATTTGCGGCGAAAAACTCTGGCACTGCTGTTCCAATGAAACCAGTATTGTCGGTTTTACAAGATTCATACGAAAAACAAAACTACTCTCAATGCTCAAATTGAAAACAGAAATACCCTTAATTAATATCGCATTGTGTTATTATTTACAATACTGAGGTAAAATCATCTTTCACACTGTACTTGTATGAAATTTCTGAAATCCCGTCAGAGAAATTTTCTTTTGTTAAGGCTGTATAAAATTCAATCTAACGTATCAGGCTTCTCAGGGGTATCTTTAAACAGGGAATAAAAAGTTATTTCAAGAACAAAGCATTGTTTACGAAAATATAAATCTATTGTGTTGTTCTTCATTGCTGTGGCAGCCATTTATTTATAAAACCAGTTTTCGTAAATGAATGATTTGTCTTATAAAGTATTAGCTGTAAATACAGCATCACCCATGTCAAATTCACGTTTACTTTGAACTGAATTTAATGAAAAGCTGATCTGCGTTGCAGACGTAAAAGCGAAAGAAAGAAATAGTTACTTTCACAAATTTAATATAAACTAATAATAGGTATATAAAGCTGAAGAGTTTGTTTGTTTGTTTGGTTGAACGCGCTAATCTCAGGAACTACTGGTCCGATTTGAAAAATTAATTTCAGTGTTAGATAGCCCATTTATCGAGGAAGGCTATAGGCAATATAACATCACGCTATGAGCGACGGGAGCGGAGCAGTAGCCTTAAATAACGCGAGTGTAACCTCGGGCATCGTCTAGATTAATATAAATAGAAATTTAAACCTGGAAGGAAGTTTCCTTTAATCACAGATAACAGCACAAAACTTCAGCTCACGAAATAACAAATCCTATAGAGTTGAATCACACACAATTCAATACAGATTCTCGATACATATTCTATGTTATGTAGGTACCTTAAATTAGCAGCCTTGAACAAGCGCGTCTCAAGACGAATTGGGTATGTTCCAGCGAAAGTTTTGAGATCCAATCGTGTTTAACCAATGTGTGAGAGTTAACATGCTCTGTCTCTTATACAAATCGTATTACACTTTCAGATTTAACAGAAAATTTGCAACAATTATGTAAATTTCGTTCCTAAGTAGGTAAGGATTTAGGTGTGTTAATGATCCCTGTCAATAATTCAAGAGTACTTTTCTTGTCATTATTGATATTGACAGAACCCCGTATTATATATAACCCGTCACGAATACATACATAAAGTATGTATACTGACATTAATGAAAGTAGGTAGGTAATATTAAAACAAATCAAGTATAATTTGCTATTTGACGCACTTCACAAATCCGGATAATTTCCTGCACCTATCACTATTCATGTTTAATGATTCATGTTTGCAAAAAGAACCGAAATCGACGGCTTTATGTGGCCTCAGAAGCAAGGCAGCGCAGGCGCTGTGATATAAATATTATAAATGCAACAACAAGCGGTGACCCATCCAAGCGATAACCTGTGCGAACTTCGCTTAACTTTACCGATCTCTTGCAAACGGGAATTCCTGTCGCGCTACGCTATGCTAATATCTGTTCAAAAAGCCGTTAGCAACACACAAGTAGCTTCACCAGGGTCACGACACGCTACACTTCTCGTACTATGTAGTTTCTAATCAGGGCTGACCTGGATACGTCTTTGTTCGCGGGTGAATGAGAGCAGCGGGCGCAGGGTTAATTGCGCGGTCGGGTGCTACGAGCCTTTGTCAACCCTACGACTAATGCACTCGCACTCTACTAACATTTGTTTTGTTTTTCAACAGAGGGATCTGAGAGTTTTTCATATCTTGTAGATGCGGATGTGTTACGACTGACGAAAACCGTAATGGTAAATGAAATAGAATTATGATGTTCGGTGCATTGTAAACCGGAAGTTAAGTAGTCTTATTTATGTTGAAAAGTACTTAATACCTTTTAGTTTTAACTTACGTCGGAAGCTAAATAAAACCATGAATAGATAAGTTTTTTGAAGTGGACAGCGCATAGCCAGAAGAACCAATGGCCGTTGGAGCTGAAAAGTTCTGGAGTGATGGCCACGCACCGGACGTCGTAGCAGCGGTACGCCTCCCGCAAGATGGACGGAGGATCTTGTTGGGATCGCGTTCAACGGATGGATGCGGGTGGCTCAAGACCGGTCCATGTGGAGAGCGTTGGGGGATGCCTATGTCCAGCACTGCACGTCTTTAGCTAATATGATGATGATGATAATTATCAAGTTTTTGATATATTTACTATCTAATAATAGGCATTAATTAAAAAAAAACACATAAAACTGCAATAATGTTGTAATGACTAGTCGAAAACTATTCGCGTCAGCAGGCTCGTTGCGTAGGCTACGGAATTTTCTCCCAACGACCACTAAAATTGCGCTGGCACAGTCATTACTTCTCCCAGTACTCGATTATGCTGATGTCAGCTATCTTGACCTTACTGAGGAGCAACTTGATAAACTTGAGCGTCTCCAAAACTTTTGTATTAGATTCATATTTGGATTACGTAAATATGATCACGTATCAGAATTTCGTAGCAAACTCAAGTGGCTCCCAATTCGTCTTCGCAGGAATACTCATATTCTTCAATTACTGTATAATATCCTATTCAACCCGGACACCCCTTCGTATCTCAAAGAACGTTTTAAGTTCCTTCATGACACACATGCAAAGTTTCTGAGGTCGTCTAAGGATCTGAGGCTGCAGATGCCAACACATTCCACAAATTTCTATGACAAGTCCTTTACTGTGCAAGCAGTACGCTTGTGGAATGCGTTGCCGATAGAAATTAGGCAAGCAAACTCGCTTGGCATATTCAGAAACGCCTTAAAACGGCATTACTTGGCTATGTGACTGAATTTTCATATTCTATTTAGTTCGATGTAACTACGTATTTTGTATGGCTATATGTATATTACATGTATTATGTATTTATTGATTTATGTATTTATGTTTTTATGTATTGATGTATTTATGTACTTGTGTATCTATACATCCATCCTTACTTAATTTTATGACTACACCACTGTTTTTCTTTCTCTGATCTTTTCCAGTCCATCCCAAGGTTGCCTGGAAGAAATTGCTTTCAGCGATAAGGCCGCCTATTGTACATACCTATATTGAATTGTATCATGTTTTGTAGCATTTGTATCGTATCTGGTGTACAATAAAGAATTTTCTATCTATCTATCCATCTAATGTTTACTCTTTATAATGTAGTTATCTGACAAACAAATGAGAGAACGCAATGATACTAAATTGTAACAACATTATTTGTTAATTATTATAATAAACAAACTTCATGAACTTAGTAATTTAACTGGAAAATGTGTACTTCGCAGACTGATTAATGAAGGCATTAATGTAATTGCGAGCTTGCTGACTTTGCAGATTCGTAGTGATTTGTGTAGTGCAATGCACTTATATTAATACCAAAATGAGAATCTGTACAGTGGACTTACTGAAAACGCCTATGGAGCCAACACAAAAGCAGTCAATCAATATAATATACTAATATTATAAAGCTCAAGAGTTAGTTTGTTTGTTTGAACGCGCCAATCTCATGAACTACAGCTACGAATTCTTTCAGTGTTAGATAGCCCATTTATCGAGGAAGGCTATAAAACATCACGCTATGAGCCACAGGCGCAGAGCAGTAAAAAATATGCGAGTGTAGCCGCGGGCTCATCTATTAAGACAACTGTAAATTCAACAATGATAAAAACGTTTATGTGCTTCCAAAATAAATAAAATTCTATATAACACAGGCACGTTTTCGTATTTTAATTTTGTCTATAGTTTTGATCACGTTTTTCATTGGATGCAAAAATGTCTTTATTTTCTTTACAATACGTTGGAAAATAAATGGAGCACAGGATGAAATTGGTATGAATATTTTGGCAAGTATTTTATACTGGAATATTTTCTCCAGAACCTATGAACACAGCACAGCTGAATCAACGAATGCACCACAACCGACCGTATGTAAATAAACATACCGTATGACCCCATATTAACATATTTTTAACATCTGGCTTTAATGAAAATCTGTTGTCAGTATAACTTAACATAACTTTGACCGAATTCGTAAAGAACAGTTTTTATACACGCGCAAGTTGATTCAAGGTAAGAAATTTTAATACGTTTAACGTAATTTGTATAATTACGCTTCTTAAGTAGTCGTTTACGAAATATTTTGGGTTCCAACAGTAATTTAATAATTAATTACTATCGTTGGGAGGCCGACTCGTGTCGGTTTAAGAATTCACAAAAGGAGCCATTTCTATACTATTAAAGCCCGCTTTTAGCTTTTTTGGCCTTTTTAAGATAATATTGAGCGAATTAAGCGAATAGTGATTTTTTTTTATTTACTTTAACTTGGTACACATTTAATTTGGCGTAGACCTCATCTACTGAATTGGCGATCGTTGTGAATATCTAATAGCCATTGCTACAAGCGATAGTTCAGTAGCGTAATAAGGTTTTTAGACTAGGGGCATGATGGATCCTCATCGCAGCTGTAATGTCTTAACGAGGACATACGAGTTTTCACATCAGTTGTGGTCAGCTTTTATATCGCATTTAAACACCGTACGAAAACCTGGCCTTCCTCCGGCGACAAGTAAATGAGACGGACTTTTCGGTGCCGCTCAAAGCATGTTGGCACACTGATGTAACTACCACAACAAGCGGACACCCATCCCAGCTGTGACCTTTATAAACTTCACTTTTCCGATCTATTACAAACAGCAAGACATGCCATGAGCGGTTCTGCATGCATAACATTATTCTTTATTAATTATCATAATTATAAATGGCAGCCAACATAATTCCATCAAAACAAAATAAAATACGGCTCAAGTTATCGCAGTGATCTCCCCAGTGTTTAATCAGTAATGCGCTACATTACAGCACTGGCGGGAGTATTCCCATTAGACATCCGATTGATAGGAAAATTTCCGTGTGGCTGGTCATCAAAGGATGAACACAGATCTAGACCTGGCGTACAGGCGTACTAAACATGTTTGGCTAGTTACCCGTTCCACTGACTCGGTTAGTTGTTTGACTTTATGAACATGTTTCGTTTATGAGTTCGCTAAGTAATTAACTGCATGTTTCCCTGTGGAGATTCGGCGAAACGATGATGTGCTTGCATGGAAACGATATTGATTAAAGGATGTTTCCAATAGTCTTCGATAATGTCTTTTGACGATACGTGTAACTTAATAATTTGGTTTGTAGCTAGTGAGAAGTTTGTACGTATGTGGTGGACTGGTTTGCGTAGGACTAGTGGGTCGAAATTTGCGGGCTGAACGGGTACGTAGCTTTAACTATTAGGTATCATAATTTTGTCCTTCCATGCATAGCTTGACAAAGTTGTGACAAAACAATGATAACGGGGATTTACCGTAAATCTCGACAGGATACTATGGTTATCCTCGCATCCGTCGTAGATAAGCTATGATAAAACAAAACTTGATAGGTAAGTAACATTATTTTTAGGAAATTTTTATAACTCTTTACATGACACCAGTAGTATTATATAGCTGCTGACCACCAGATTACTGTTTTCAAGTAGTAGTACTTAGTAGGTAGTACCTATTCATATATGCTCCTTCTACAATATCGATCGATTCAACATACATAGATGTGTAAAAAAAAACAAATAAGATTGACAATTACGAAAGTAGTCACAAAATATTCACTAATATCACCATATTGTGTTTGCTTGGAGTCAGGTTGGTTTTTAAGTAGGTACCTGAAAGAAAAGAAAACAAAAATTAGTAACATGTTCACTTCTTCTGGTAAAATAGGTACTTACATTACTTTAAAGGTAAATTACACATGTGTTCTGTTTGTATCGTACATAAGCTTTACTATACCGTTTTTGTAATTATTTACTTTTCCTTTTTACATTTAAGCATAGACAAGAGGAATGCTTTAGCTCTGCAAACAGCTGAGTTCACACACACTGCGGTCTGTCCATGTAAATACAAAGGAATTGCAATATACGCAAAACAGTGAGCCAGAAACAATCTTAGTCCGAAAACAAACACAAAAACGTTAGTCACGCCACAGCAATTATAAGGGCGAACAATGCAAAAACTGAGGTTTACAAATTAAATTTTCCGGACAGTTAGAGGCTACTTCTAAACTGGGGCGTGAAATGTAAAATATAATTAGGGATCCGTGGGTGAGAATTGCGGACGCCACGTTTGTATGTCCTCGCCCAACGTGTTGGGTCCAAATTAACAGAGGAGCCAAAAATACCACTTGCAAACTTGACTATTCATTTTATGAATAAAATAAATTTAGTCACGTCTGACAGGGGTACAGGTTTATACGCGCAACATGCTTTTCAAACATCCAAATTGCTAGGAGTTTAAAAGCTTAGCTGGTAATATGACAGAAATTGCGAAATTCATATGTATTTTTATCTAGTACCCATAGTACAAGCTACTGATTAGTTTGGGACTAGATGGTGTTGTGTGAATGTGGTAGAATATATATTATATAATAAAGTATTGTGATAATATCGCATGGATTAGTACCTAATGCTCCGTACTCACAAACACTTTAACTCGATGTATTCGAAAACGAGTAAAAAAATAACGTGTGGATTGTAAAACTAAGTGAATTTTGAAGTTTTCGTTTTCGTTTTCGTTTGACGATGCCATTTTATTTATTGACAACCCAGTTGGCGCAGCGGGAGTGTAAGCGACTGCTACGCCGAAGGTCGCCAGTTCGATTCCCGCTCAAGTCAAACATTTCTGTGCATGAACATGGATGTTTGTCTTGGTCTGGGTGTTTCTATGTATAATATGTATGTATTTACAAAAAAAAGTATATACTTACATATGTATGTTTATCCATTATCTAGTACCCATAGTACAAGCTCTGCTTAGTTTGGGACTAGATGGTGTTGTGTGGATGTGATAGAATATTTACCTAGTGTAATTTTACTTTAAGCGAGCCGCCCAGATTGACTCGATCTAGTAAAACCGTGTGGAGTACTGAGAATAGTACAGCTTAATGAGATACATGTTTAGCTTGATATAGACCATCAACTTTTAAACTGTACTTAATCCTTTCTATGAAGTCTGATGCTGTGAATATATCAGTTTTAAAACCGTTCTTTGAGGCCTAGCATGTAAAAATGGTGTTCTGTTGCAATATCTTGTGGCAACAGATCGGCCACATAATATTCCTAGGTATAACTTTAGGTGATCCCAACAGCAAGTCACAGAGTGGTTCGACTACCGCCCAACTTTTCTTTAACTTTCCTTGTGTTGATAGTACTTTAATATTAAAGGTGAACCTTTTTCATAATATAACTTTTTACAAGACACGTTACTTTTGCAAGTTATAAATGCGAAAGTCTGTTTTTATGTTCAGTGCGCCTCTCAGGAGGTATGGATGACAGAAGTTTTAGCGAACTTATACCAAGAAACAGTACAAAGGTCACTATAGACCACCAAAGTTTGTATCGTGGCATAGAATGGCGCATTAGTCCTTGTTACGTTATTCAACTGAACCTTGTGATATTAGTAATGCCCGCAGTGTAATCGTTTTTGATATGGACATGACTTCAGAGAGTTGTGATCCCATTCTGTTACGTACCGAAGCTACCTGTCATAATTGGATAAATGAGATATTGTTAGAAGTAATTTCAATTTCAGATCATCTCCTGGTTATAGGCTAAATATGCCATGTGTGATATCAAATGAGAGTTTAATCAACATACATTAAAAACCATATTTTGTATAATATAACCTTTCGCACAAACTTATATATTTATTTTTACGATTGATTTGATTTTATTTTTATTAGCTGTAGGCATAAACTGTAATAAACTGTATCTTGATGCATACGAGTACAAAAATAGTAATAAATAATACTAGATGTTGCTAAAATGTGGCACATTAACCAATGAATATACACATCACGAAGTAAAATTAAAGTTCATACATACTACTCTCAGTTCACGAAAGGCGCAATCTGCGGTAACGCCTTACATAGTATCTCTAGACACTAATGTGCACAAGAGTTATCCAAATAGAATAACCAAGTACATACTTCATATCAAAACTATATAGCGGTTAACCACCCATCTGCCCTGATTACGAAATTAGACTGCAAAATCTTCAGTCATGGTAGCTTGTATATTCGCATAAGCTAAACTTCATCACTACGTAAAGCACAGCTGAGACAACTTGAACTTAATCAGCTGAAACAGCGCGCGAGGCACCTATTATAAAACGCCATAACATGAAAAGTGTAATTCTAAACAAGAGGCGGCAAAGATGCAGCGCAGCTCGTAACGTTGTTCAAAACTTGCACAGTTAAGTGTAGCAACAATGTGACGTAAGCGGAGGTTCATTTGGCCAGAGTTAAGCCTCCGTCGACCTATTTCCTTCCGCCTAACAATCTCCGTTGATTCCCTTTTGCCGTGCTCTAAGGTTCTATCCTATATTCTTAGTTTGAGTTTCATTTATTTCTCGTAACTAGGTGTATTGATGGATTTCTTCGTCTTCGTATGTCTACTCGGTGAGTGTGTTTGCTCAGCAACTATTTCAGCAATAGGCTAGTTGACAAAAAAAAAATTATAAGTCCGTCCTTTAGATTATTAAAAAATAAGCGATACGTATTTTTTATTTATAAATTAAACCAAAAATGACCAAGATATAGCTCCTTAAAGTTACCTAATAACGTCACGTCGTGCTGCATTTTTTCGCACTAGATGACGTCACACGTAACTTTAATGGGCTATATCTTTGTTATTTTTTATTTAATCGAAAAAGAAAAAATACGTGCCCAATATTTTTTTATAATCTAAAATACGGACTAAATAAGGTGTAATTATTTTGACTCTGGAAACTACCCTATTCCTCTATAAAAACATTAGGAACCTTTGCCTTGACGACAACCTTACTTGTCTAGCCTACACAGTATCACCGTCTAAACATATTCAGAAACGAGTAAATACTATATAGACATTTTAGACGGTTGTGATGTTTTGCAATACGGTGTGTTCCTGTAATCATGAGTTTCTATAAAATAAGCTATGTATTTCTATGTAAAGTACACTCGTAGTATTTTCGTATTAAACCTTCTTTATATAATTAAGCTTCAGAGTTTTAGGATTCTTCACCAAACTAAATCAGTCTTCGAAATGTTTAACAGATATTTTACTTGAATATTAAGCGGGTAACCTATACCTATTGTTACGAATTGAAAATAACGCCATCTATCAGTGAATGGGAGAACTACATGAGATTAGATGTATCGGTTGTTTAAGGCTGTTTCATCTATCCTCTAATAGATGGCATAGGTGTAAATAGAACATTTACGCAATTCTAGAAACACCTTACACGTTTCCAGAAATATCGTGAGTCGTCTCGAAAAGCCTAGTGATGTTATCCGGCCAGTATAAATAGAGCGGGAGCGAACGGACCGGACAGTAAAAATTGAATACGGAAAGCGATCAACATCAAGCGAAGGAAATAAGTCGGAAGTGTTTAGTGGTGTTTTATTAGTGTTGTTCTAGTGGTGTGAATAGTGTGTTTTACTAGTGAAGTGAAAATTAAGTGTGTGTATCTAGTGTTATACTTAGTGTTTGTGTAGTAAATAAAGTTCAGTTTTCTGGCATAGTGAGTTATAATTTATCGTCGAACCCCAGCTCGTAACAAATTGGTGTCAGAAGAAAGGGATAAATTATGCCGGTTATGCCGAAAGAAGAAACTGAAGGAGTGCGCACCAGGAACCAGCGCCAGCAAGACCTGGACCAGAGACGCTTCGGAGACGTTCCTTCTCCATCGTCTGGTGGATCAGGCGACTCCGCGGCTGCAGTGGAGCCTGCAAGCGCACACTCCATGGCGGTGCCCGACATCGCGGCTCTGATGGCGTTCATGCAGGAGCAGGCGCGCCGCATGGAAGAACAGCGACAGCGCGACAAGGAGGAGCAGGCCCGCTGTCAAGAGGAGCACGCGCGCCGCCTGGAGGAACAGCTTCAGCGCGACAAGGAGGAGCAGGCTCGCCGTCAAGAGGAGCACGCGCGCCGTCAGGAGGAGCATGCGCGCCGCCTGGAGGAACAGCTTCAGCGCGACAAGGAGGAGCAGGCTCGCCGTCAAGAGGAGCACGCGCGCCGCCTAGAACAACAGCTCCAGCGTGACAAGGAGGAGCACGCGCGCCGCCTAGAAGAGCAGGTGGTGCTTATGAAGGACCTCAGCGCCGCTGTAGGGAAGGACTTGAAGGCGGTCAAGGAGGAACTTCAGCAGCATGAGGCCCGTATCAGCGACATAGAGAAGCGTGTACACGACCACCACGAGACCTGTGTTGCTGAAGTGGAGAAGAAGTTGCGTGGGCTCGAAGTGACACCAGCGGCTGTAGCGCCCTCACCTCGTGGATTTAAGGTTCCACCATTTGATGGCTCGTCATCATGGTCTGCATACAAGATCCAGTTCGAGGCTGTGATGCGATCGAATGGGTGGACCAAAGAACAAGCCTTAACCGCCCTAACCTTGGGCCTTCGCGACCGGGCCTTGACAGTGTTGGCGGCACTCGGGCAAGACGTCACCTACGAAAAGCTCCTGGAGGCGCTGGAGGCGAGATACGGTGACGCGCACCTTGAACACGTTTATCGTGCTCAGCTGAAGGACAGGACACAACGCAACGGAGAAACTCTGCAGCAGTGGGCTCTAGAGGTGGAAAAGCTGGTCAGGAAGGCATACCAGTCGTCTCCTGCGCTTATTGACGGGAACCTCGTACAGGCGTTTACGGATGGGATCCGGGACCTGGAGGTAAGAGCAGCAGTGAGGCTTGGGCACTTCAAGGACCTCAAGGACGCCTTAGCCCACGCTCTGGAGGTGGAAGCAGTGCGACGCGACGACCGAGGTCACCGCATCAGGGAAGTCTTGTCATCACCTCGGTGCTACAACTGCGGAGAAAGAGGCCATATCCGTTTGAGCTGCCCAAAGCGTAGGCAGCCTGGTGACACCCTGTCTCCACCAAAGGGGTCGCCTGATGTGCCTGCCAGGCAGCGAGAGCAGGGAAACGAGTAGAAGCCAGGACTGCGGGGCGGGTGCTGGCTGGTAATGGAAGAGCCCCAAGTATCTCGATCTCGCAATCATGCGACGGGAACAGCCTGATCATCGAAGGCGAAATTAACAGAACACCATGCAAGCTGACATTGGACACGGGTGCTTCTCGGACAGTCGTCGGTTTCCATCTGGCAAGACGGGTTCTTCGGGGCTGCTTCAGGAACAATGAATGTGTGAATCTGAGAACAGCTACCGGTCAGCACATAACCGTCCGAGGTGAAATGGAGGTGGATCTGAAGCTAGGCAACAAAATTTACCGTCACAAAGTCATCGTGGCCGATATAGTGGACGACTGCATCTTGGGCCTGGACTTCATGCGGAAGTATCGCTGCGAGATCGATGTTAGCCAGGGAGTGTTGAAGTGTGGCTCGGAAGAAGTCTTCATGGAAGGTGCAACTTCAGGAAAAGTGTACTGCCTGAAGAATGTCATTCTTCACCCGCGGTCGGAAACTGTTGTACCAGTTTGTTTATCAGGAAATTCTGGTCGAGGGAACCGCTGCGTACTAATCGAAGGTCTAGAGAAAGAGGCCTCCTGGAAGATTGCACGAACCTTGGTAAGGGGTACAAAAGTTTCATCAGTACGCGCACTGAATGCAAGTGACAAGGAAGTGTCGCTCAAGAAAGGGACGGAATTGGGCACCTATGGAGGAGCGGCTTGGATGCGTAGATGTCAAGAGCAAACTACCAGCGCCAAGGTTCAGGGTGCACGATTCGACGTGTCTACTCTTTTAGAGGACTGCGAAAGTACCCTGTCGGAGGAAGAGAAGACCGAGGCTCAGAAGATGTTGAACCGGTTCGCGGATATTTTCTCGACCAGTGATGCCGACATAGGGAAGACAGCACTAGTCCAGCACAAAATAAACACGGGAAGTGAAGCACCGATTCGCCAGCGACCAAGACGTGTGCCAGTAGCACGGGAACGTGAAGTGGAAGCTATGATCGACGGTATGGTGAACGAAGGCGTAATCGAGCCTTCGTCCAGCCCGTGGTGCTCTCCGGTTGTCCTAGTTAAGAAGAAGGATGGCAGCATGCGCTTCTGTGTAGACTACCGCCGATTGAATGACATCACGAAGAAGGACAGCTACCCGCTGCCAAGGATCGATGACACACTGGATACGCTGACGGGGATGAAGTGGTTTTCTACCTTAGACCTAAAAAGTGGCTACTGGCAGGTGGAAATAGATCCTCGAGACAAAGAGAAGACGGCATTCTCCACAGGCAAAGGACTGTGGCAATTTAACGTCATGCCCTTTGGATTGTGCAACGCTCCGGCTACTTTTGAGAGACTGATGGAGCGAGTGCTTATGGGACTGATTGGAGACGCCTGCTTGGTCTACCTGGATGACATCATCATCGTGGGGCGCACCTTCCAGGATCACCTTCGAAACTTGGAGCAAGTGCTGTCAAAAATACGAGGTGCTAATTTGAAGCTGAGTCCGAAGAAATGCGCGTTATTCAGACGGCAAGTGAACTTTCTAGGACATGTGGTCTCGGAGAACGGTATTCAAACTGACCCGGATAAGATCATTGCCGTGAAGGAGTGGCCAGTTCCAGAGAACAAAACGCAGGTCAGAGCATTCCTCGGATTATGCTCCTACTATCGACGGTTTGTGAAGAACTTTGCTGACATTGCTCGACCTCTTTATAAGCTCACCGAAGACAGAGTGCAGTTCTGTTGGAATGAGAGCTGTGACGTTGCATTCCAGAAGCTTAAGGAACATCTGTGTACTGCACCTATTCTAGGCTACCCTGACAATGAGCATGAATTCATAGTTGACACAGATGCCAGTAACACCGGAATTGGCGGCGTGCTGTCACAGAAGAAGGGTGATCAAGAAGTTGTTATAGCATACTTCAGCAAGACCTTATCCAAACCCGAAAGAAACTACTGCGTCACCAGGCGGGAACTCTTGGCTGTAGTAAAGACGTTGCAGCATTTCAACAAATACTTGTTGGGCCGTAAATTCCACCTGCGAACCGACCATGCAGCGCTGAAATGGCTACTTCAATATAAGGACCCAGAAGGACAAGTAGCTAGATGGATTGAACTACTGCAAGAGTTTGATTTTGTAATACAACATCGCAGCAGCAAGTCCCATGGTAACGCAGATGCCCTATCGCGTAGGCCGTGTCCCGACCAGTGCAAGCACTGTAGCCGACAGGAAGCAAAGCAGGCAGCGCTAGTGAGGATGTTAAAGACGGATCTAAGCGACGAATGGAGAGAAGCTTTGCAGAGTGCTCAGCGAGATGACAAGGATGTACAGCCGATTCTTGAATGGAAGAAATCAGATGCGCCTAGGCCCAAATGGAGTGATATCGCAGCAATGAGCCCCATCACCAAGAGTTATTGGGCACAGTGGGAAAGCTTGGTCGTCCAAGATGGAGTTTTGTGCCGCAAATGGGAAAACGCTCGCGGTAACCAGTGCCATTTGCAAATGGTAGTGCCCAGAACTAAGGTGCCGGAAGTCTTGCAGCTCTATCACAATGGTGCTTCGGGAGGTCACATGGGAGTTAAGAAGACCCTTACTAAGATCCGGGAGCGGTTTTATTGGCTCCACTGTCGAGATGACGTCGAGGATTGGTGCCGCAAATGCACAAGTTGTACGGCTGTCAAGGGGCCACACACTCGAAGCAGAGGTGCATTAAAGGTGTACAATGTGGGAGCTCCATGGGAGCGCATAGCGTTGGATGTCGCTGGGCCGTTTCCTGAGAGCCAGGACGGAAACAAATACTTCTTGGTTGTGATGGATTACTTCACGAAGTGGCCTGAAGTGTTTGCAATCCCAAATCAAGAAGCTACCACAGTGGCTGATAAGCTGGTGCATGAAGTCTTTTGTCGGTTCGGGGTGCCCTTGGAAATCCACAGCGATCAAGGCCGGAACTTCGAATCTGAGGTGTTCAAGGAGACTTGTCGCGTAATGGGTGCACATAAAACCAGGACCACGGCTTATCATCCGCAATCAGATGGCATGGTTGAACGGTTTAACCAATCACTGGAAAGGTACCTGGCGAAGGTCGTGGAGAGCAAACAAAGAGATTGGGACAAGCACATCCAACCATTTCTCCTGTCATATCGCAGTGCGGTCCACGAAACTACAGGAGTAACACCAGCTTTTGCCAATTTCGGTAGAGAGCTCCGTTTACCTGCAGACCTTATCACCGGTATTCCACCAGAATCTCCACGCAATATAACGGATTACGCAACCGAGCTACGCAACAGGATGAACAACGTATACGAGCACATCAGGGAATCTGGACAACAGATGTCTGAGAAGATGAAGACTCGCTACGACCGGAAGGCAAACAACAAAGGCTTCGATGAGGGATCATTGGTGTGGCTTCATAACCCAGTACGAAGCAAAGGAAAATCGCCTAAGTTACAAGCCAGATGGGACGGGCCATATCGCATAATTACCAGGATGAACGACGTCACCTATCGAATCCAGAAGGGGTCGCGAGGTGCACCGAAGATAGTTCATGTGGACCGGTTGGCTCGTTACTATGGGTCTAACGATGTTCGAGACGAACACGTTTAAGAGGGAGGCCGTGTTACGAATTGAAAATAACGCCATCTATCAGTGAATGGGAGAACTACATGAGATTAGATGTATCGGTTGTTTAAGGCTGTTTCATCTATCCTCTAATAGATGGCATAGGTGTAAATAGAACATTTACGCAATTCTAGAAACACCTTACACGTTTCCAGAAATATCGTGAGTCGTCTCGAAAAGCCTAGTGATGTTATCCGGCCAGTATAAATAGAGCGGGAGCGAACGGACCGGACAGTAAAAATTGAATACGGAAAGCGATCAACATCAAGCGAAGGAAATAAGTCGGAAGTGTTTAGTGGTGTTTTATTAGTGTTGTTCTAGTGGTGTGAATAGTGTGTTTTACTAGTGAAGTGAAAATTAAGTGTGTGTATCTAGTGTTATACTTAGTGTTTGTGTAGTAAATAAAGTTCAGTTTTCTGGCATAGTGAGTTATAATTTATCGTCGAACCCCAGCTCGTAACACTATTATGAAGTGTTTTTCTTACGAGCTTAGAATAAAGGGTAAATGTCTGCTTGACTGGAGATAAAATAACATTAAAATTAGAAACAATGTAGGAACAAATTCAATATTCAAAGTGCTGTGTACTAAAAATACAACAAACTTTTTTATCCAAACACCCAAAAAGCCTTCAGAACTGATACCCATACTAAAAAAATATATTAGTACGCGAGTCGGCTCGTAAACTAAGTAAAACATACAATGGCACCCGAATTGGATTCATAAGGATTGGGAAGGATCCGCGGCTTTAATTTACATAGGAAGGCTTTTGTTAAAGTTCTTTACATTATCTTGAAAAATATTCAATTTAAGTTTCTTTTTTTTTTTTGGAATTAAGTTTGGGCAACGGATAGACTTTTACTTTAGAACAAAATGTGGTGATATTAAAATAACTTTTATATCAATTCAGGCATAGTCAGAGATATAAGTTAATGTAATGTAAAACATCAATGTAAAATTTGTGGGATTTACAACTGTTATTGGGGTCAATGTTCATAATATCTTATGGCAATACAGTAAAAACTATAGACTAATCTTAATATATAAAATCCTTGTGTTACTGACTGACTGACAGACACGCTACAGCCGAAACTATTGGGCGCAGGAAGTTGAAATTTTGTAATTGGCATGTATGTTCCTTGGGGACCGTAGGGGTACACTAAGAAGGGATTTCCCGAAATTCCCACGGGATCGGCCAAAACGGGTAAATTAAAAAAAAAATGCAGGTGTAGCTGCTGGCGTCCTCTAGTCTCATATAATTTCCTTTTCGTGGATATTTCAGCGTATCATTATAGATATTTCTAAACTCTACTGGGACTATCTGCGAACATTGTAATTACGAATTACATGGCGAATCTTGTAGGCAGCCCTCGAGACGCCAGATTACGCTGCCGATCTCCAAGATAGACTTACTGCTTTAGAGAATTCGCTTCAAAAGCTCTGCTGTACTAAGTGAAAAGCTTAAGACCATCAAGCACAGCAGCGTGAGCATTTTACGCTTTTCAAGTAAGTCTTTCGGTTGGTTTTGATTAATATAATAATAATAATAATATTCTAACTACATTCACACAATACCATCTAATCCCAAACTAAGCAGAGCTTGTACTATGGGTACTAGATAATGGATAAACATACATATACACTTCTTTTTTTGTAAATACATACATATTCTACATAGAAACACCCAGACCAAGACAAACATGGGTTCGATTCCCGCTCAAGTCAAACATTTGTGTTCATGCACACAAAAATGTTTGACTTGAGCGGGAATCGAACGCGCGACCTTCGACGTAGCAGTCGCTTACACTCCCGCTACGCCAACCGGCCGTCGTATAATTATGGTCTATGGGATTAGAAAAGGTTGGCACCTTCGTTTAATTTCCTACTTACCATAAATAGGAAGCAAATATTATTACAATGCAGACATATGTACTGATATATTGTCGACTTATCTGTAGATCAGTAAAGTAGCCTTATTTCTGGTCATACGCCATAAATATATTTTTGATTGGGTGAATTATATAATACAACAAAAGAAACAAATTCGTTCACCTCTAACACAATTGCATAAAGAACTAACCTACCCAACAAAAAAGGAATCTAAATCTGTAATAGCCAAGAGATGTCCATACAGCCGCAAAGAGGGACGATAAATGCTACAGAAAAGGCAATAGCTATGGCTATACAACCGTTCCGTCTTACAGCACGCCTACATAGCAGTATTAATAGTTATTTTACTGTCCGTTGTGTCTCTAGTTGAATGGAAGAGATAAAAGAGGCTCTAAATAAATATTCATTATGTATTAGTGATAAAGTGACAAAGAGGGTCCATATTGATAATAAGTTTATGTATTGATATCATGGTCGTGTAAATCAAATAAAGTAGATAAATAAACATAATGTATTAACATAAATGTGTCAATTGAATATGTAAATTTTAAGACTGTGTATACATTTTTTTTGTATTTTGTTAGTCAACAGTCACTTACTATTTCTTTCCTTTATTATAGCGCGCTCATAGCGTCATTGGACTTCAATATTTACTGGTTAGATATTGGGACTTGGTTAGCCGCTTGTCAACCTTGCTTCGGAGGGCAAATCGTACTCGACTGCTCATGATCAGCCCTATTGTCCCACTACTGGGCACGGGCCTCTTCCCATTATGAGAAGGGTATACGGCCATAGTCCACCACGCTGGCCAAGTGCGGGTTGGCAGACTTCACATGTCTTTCGAGAGCATTATGGAGAACTCTCAGACATGCAGGTTCCTTACTATGTTTTCCTTCACCGTTTAGCAAGCGATAATTAACAATTTAATACGCACATAACTCCGAAAAGTCATTGGTGCGCGCCCTGGATTCGAACCTGGACCCTCTGCGTAGCAGTCTGTCGGTCTCTCCACTAGGTTATCGCTGCTATAATTATCAGGACAAAAATAATTAGGCCATGTTGGAGACCTACGTGCGGAGATTGGTGATCTATAAGCACCGACATGGGAGTAGGCTGCACACACAAAAAGAAGACGGTACCTCTATAGATGACACAAGGCAAGGTATTTCTTAACGGCATTTTATTCATGAATCTTTACGAGTACCTTAGTGTATGTAGGTGTAGGTTCTTAAGGTTCTCGTTTAATAAACCGCCGCCCACACCGCTGTTGGTCATAATTAGAGGCAATTTAGAAATATATTTTATATTAAACCTTTGATCTATTCGCATACTTGTATAGCAAGTTTAGTAAGCAGTTCTTGCATACATTCTACAATAAATATGTCACATTGTAAAACCTTAAGGCCAGTACATAAGGGTGACTGGCAGAGTAGATGCTGGTAAACTAAAAACTGATTTAAAAATGTTATTCTTCTTCTTCTGGAGTCGATGGTACAGAGATCAAATGGCACCAGCCCAGTGTGCGGCCACAGCAACTGCATTGTCGGTGGCTAGGTGATTTTATTTGATTTATGTTAATTATTCAGTACTGAGGCACAACTTATCATCATCATCATTATTAGACGGCCGTAGTCCACAGGTGGTTATAGGACTCTCCAAAAGGAACAAATATAAAAAAAAATAATAAGCTGTTCTCTGGCAGCGTATCTGTCACGTTTTGATGCTGCATATAACCGTCTCAAGGTAACGTCAACAACAACAGACCAATGAATTTCACGAAAAAAAAAACATTTCATCATTACACAAGTACATTAAAGTCGACTTTATATCTCACTCCAGCAATGAATGAATTTTTCTAGGTAGTAGAGCCTTGCTGATTTCAGCATGAATGGGCCGGCTCGACCGGGGAAGTACTACCCTCTCACAGAAAATCGACGTAAAGTAACAGAACCTAAACTGTTGCGTTTCGTTCGGTGAGTGAGAGTGCCGGAGGCCCTATCCCCTTTTCCTTCTCCCTCATCCCACTCCTTATCCTATCCCCTTTTCCCAACTCCAAGGGGCGGCAACGCACTTGTGACTCCTGTGGTGTTGCTTGTGTCCATGGGCGGCGGTAATTGCTTACCATCAGGCAATCCGTCTGCTCGTTTGCCGCCTTATACTATAAAAAAAATAAATAATGAAGGTCCAAAGTTTGGCCGTATAAATAAAAGTATCGTATAAACTTATTTATTTCGAGGGCTATACGATACTCCGAGGTATTTTCAATTTGGGCCCTAGTTAGATTCTCACGAACTGTCGACGATCCCCTTGATTCATTAAGCTTTATTTATTAGAGAGCCTCGGCAAACTTTGCTCGTTTATATTAAAATTCGTAACAAGTTGGTAAGTTTAAAAAATTTTACTTGAAACTTGTTAATCTCGATTCTGTCTGAGCGTTGACGTCAATTTCTGTGTGCATAGCTACTGCCCACAGAACCGGTGTCGAGAAACCTTAAAAATGTAACTCTTCTCGTTTTAATTTGCTATCAAGTTTACTGACAGTATCAAAAGGTACTGACGTAATTACGTTTAATTAGTGCGATATTAGCAGGCCATTTTAAATAAGTAGCTTTACATACATACAAACATATCCTCACGCCTTTTTCCCGTCGGGGTAGGCAGAGATAACGGAACGCCACTTGCATCAATCCTTACAAACCTCACGCGCTTCCTCTACATCCATTACTAGCTACTGCTAGTAATGCCAACTTTACTAGCCAAGTTATTAACACGTCATGTAGAGGTACCACACAATTCTCATAATTCAACTTAAAAACGACTGAACTGCTTCACATGCTGTTTTGACCAAGGGACGGAGTGGTTCATGAAGAAGGTTTAGGTGTACCTATAATTTTTTTTTATTTCTTTTATAGTAATAGGCGGCAAACGAGCAGACGGATTGCCTGATGGTAAGCAATTACCGCCGCCCAAGGACACAAGCAACACCACAGGAGTCACAAGTGCGTTGTCGCCCCTTGGGATTGGGAAAAAGGGATAGGATGAGGAGTGGGATAAGGGAGAAGGAATAGGGGATAGGGCCTCCGGCACTCTCACTCACCGAACAAAACGCAACAGTTTAGGTACTGTTACTTTACGTCGATTTTCTGTGAGAAGGTAGTACTTCCCCGGTCGAGCCGGCCCATTCATGCTGAAATCAGCAAGGCTCTACTACCTGCAAAGTTTGTAAAGGTTTTGCGTATCATATAACTATACTACCCCTGCAAAGCCGGGTCGGTTCGCTAGTGTATTACAATTTATCATTACCTACCTACATACTTCTAAGTGACCTACGCAGAAAATGAAGACAATGAGAAAATAGGAAATACTATATATACATTTTAGACACTAGTGGCGTTTTCTGATACTGTGTTCCTGTAATCATGAGTTTCTATACAATTAACTAGTTCTATGTAAAACTTTATACTCAAGGTCGTTATCGAATTAAGAAAGGGTTCTTCTCCAAACTAAATCAGTCTTCGAAATGTTTTACAGATATTTTACTTGAATATTAAGCAGCTTACCTATATTATATAGTTTTTCTTACGAGCCTAGATATAAGAGTAAATATCTGCTTGACTTTATATAAAATAATATAAAAAAATAGAACCAATGTAGGAAGAAATACAATGTTCACAGTTCAATTTCGTTTTGGACTAAAAATACAACAAACTTTTTTGTCCAAACACCCAAAGAAGTCTTCAGAACTGGTACCCATACTTAAAAAAATATATTAGTACGCGAATCGGCTCGTTAACTTAGTTTGATTCATTAAGCTTTATTTAACCTAAGTGACCTACGCAGAAAATAAAGACTATAATCAAAAAACAAACGGCGTAACCTAATGGAAGGAAAGAGGAACCCACCACGCCTCTGAGCTCAGTCGTTGCCCATCGCTCCTGAGGATGCCTCATGCAGAGGCGAAACACGTGTCGAAGAATAGTCGGCGCATACAGCGGGATACTGCAAGACAGGTATCTTCCTGGAACCCATACCATTCCTATATCCCTTATCCTTTTAGAGGAGTTCGGTATTGTCAACCTTTTTTATTGCAATAGTTGGGGTGGTCAATCCGAGGGTGCGTGGTGGGTTCCATTTTCCTTCCATTAAGTTACAATGGAGTTACGCCAAGTAACGCCTGATTCAATCAACTATAACAAACGGCGTATAACTAAATCTAAACTGTTTTAGTTTTCGGTCCACCCTCATGATCACTTAAATCCAAAACGCAATTAACGCAAGCCGAAGGCATAATAATAATATCACCAACATTAATATCGATAAGGGATCATAACAGTCATTAGTGGTTCACTATTAAGTTTATTGTATCTTAATTAAAATCTGTTAACAGTATCATATTAAAGGATTATCTAGTCTGTAATTATTGTTATTATGTTATGATATGACACTTATGACTGCCTCGTTGGTCTCGCGGCATAAATGTGCGCGTGGGATTGGTAGGTCTCGGGTTCGATTCCCGGGTCGGGCAAAGTGTTATTGGGCTTTTCTGTTAGGAAATTCTCATTCAGCACGGAGTCTGGTAATGTGCCTGGTACGGCAATAGGCTCGCCCCCTATTACGTGGGACCTTAAAATTCATGGCGAATTGTGGGTGTAATATTACACCTCTGCCTACATCCGCGGGGATACAGGCGTGAGTCTATAAAAAAAACAAATGTTATGTATGCCAGAGTTTGTTATTGCGTGCGCCGCAGTCATTTGATCTCTAAATTATTAAATTGTTTTGCTATTTTGAATTTGGTTTGGAGAACCTTTTGTCAGCAATTTCGTTCGGGTGAATCATATGATTGGAACATAATCCGTGTGTCTAACGCCATCTGTCGACGATATTAGGTACAACATCTTCATGAGTTTTTTTTTTCGTGTGAGTGTGTAGCCAACTCTAAGTGTCGGAGTTTTTTTCGCCCGAAGGCCTCCGACATGGCCTAACGTTTCTTATCCTGAGACAAGAACCGGGACCGACAGCTTAACGTGCCCTCGAAGCACGGTAGCGCTCAGATGTAAATGCCACACACGGTCACCCATCCAAGTGGCGACCTGTGCAAGCGTTGCTTAACTTTGCCGATCTATTACGAACGACAAGCCGTCTATGAGCGCTACTAAATTTATTTAGAACTAGAGGACGCCAGCAGCTACGCTTGCATTTTTTTTAAATTTACCCGTTTTGGCCGATCCCGTGGGAATTTCGGGAAATCCCTGCTTAGTGCAACTCTACTGTCCCCAAGGAACATACATGCCAAATTTCAGCTTCCTGCGCCCAATAGTTTCGGCTGTAGCGTGTCTGTCAGTCAGTCAGTAACGCAAGGATTTTATATATTAAGATAATTAATATATTTTTCATTATCATTATCACAGCCTGCTGTAGTCCACTGCTGGATATGGATATCTCCGATGACACGCCTTTGACCTCAATTGCTGGCTCTTCGTCTCCAGCTGATGTTATTATACTAATGATGGCTTGGAGGCATAATGATTCAGGTCGTGCTAGCTCCCTCAATCAAGGTTGAGCCGTACGATGGCTGTTGAATGCGGGCCATCAGCGGGCTGAGTCAGTTATAAGCGTCAGATGATATCCTGCATTGTACTCGCATCTAAACCTATTATGTCTGGACTTCAATAGAATATAAACGAAGAGATGAAATGACAAAAAAGCAATGACTCTGAGTTTGTTTCGGCCTTTCTTCTCAAGAAGTCATTTAGCTAGGAAAAGCCGGCTTCATCTAGAATAGTGTTTTGACATGTATAAGTGTTGTAAACAACCAAAATGCAGAAATAAATATGTCTTTATGTCTTTATACTAATGAATTAGATACAACATGGCTTAGATTTTAAGTAGGATGACAAATTAGTGATGACAAGGTCGATGGAGAGAGCTATGCTCGGAGTTTCCCTGCGAGATCGAATCAGAAATGAGGTGATCCGCAGGAGAACCAAAGTCACCGACATAGCTCTCCGAATAGCCAGACTGAAGTGTCAATGGGCAGGGCACATAGCTCGAAGAACCGATGGCCGTTGGAGCAGGCGGGTTCTAGAGTGGCGACCACGTACCGGACGACGCGTCGTCCAGCAGCAGCAGGGGTAGACATCCCGCAAGGTGGACCGACGATCTGGTTAAGATCGCGGTTGGATGCGGGCGGCTCAAAATCGGTCTCTGAGGAGAACCTTGGGGGAGGCCTATGTCCAGCAGAAGACGTCTCTAGGCTGACATGACATGATGAAAAATTAGCAACTGAAATATGCATTAAAATCCGTCTAGAGGGTTTAAGCTAAAGTTGTAAGACCATGGTTTCGCATACCACAAAATAGACCGATATCCAATTGTTGTCAAATATAGAGGGCTGAGTAACAATAAATAATTAAAATAGTGAAAGTGTACTATCTCGATCAATAAAATACAATAACGATAGTTTGTTCGGATGGCAGTTTACAGTGGTTTGCGCGGTTACCGCAAATAACTCATAGTGTAGTGATTTAGCCACAGATAGACTATTCCATTATGGTATTCCATTCTTCTATTGCTTTTATATTTAGGTACAAACATTTGATGGATAACTTATGTTGTTGGCAATGTTATGAATATTTGGTAAATATAATCATTAATAACTTTCGTTATCTTAATATATAAAATCCTTGCGTTACTGACTGACTGACAGACACGCTACAGCCGAAACTATTGGGCGCAGGAAGCTGAAATTTGGCATGTATGTTCCTTGGGGACCATAGGGGTGCACTAAGAAGGGATTTTCCGAAATTCCCACGGGATCGGCCAAAACGGGTAAATTAAAAAAAAATGCAGGCGTAGCTGCTGGCGTCCTCTAGTTTTTTATATATATCTACTGGAATATTGACTTGCCAGTAGCATAATTGATATATTATTTTTTTATAAAAGTGCATTTTTGCAAAATGCTGTTCCTAAACTGCTGTACTAGACCAAAAGGGCTCACGTATGACTAATTCCGTGAACTGACCTAGAAGCATTGGAAATAGTACTTACCAGCTGTGTAGGTATATTTTATACACTTATAAAATATAGACTTGTACCTACACATAGTAATATCCTTGTAACGGTTCTCAATCGCGTAATAATATGAAAATAAAGGTGAAATACCTTGTGTTTGCTCTGACGTAATGGAGTGGATTACACCAGCAGTCGCCACGAGATAGTTATTTCAACCACATATCATTATTTTGTTGATTTGCATTTGCAAAATATTTTAAGGGGTGAATATACTACCATAACTGAATACAAATACATGAAAAAAGAAGTCACTAAAAGTTAAAAAAAATGTTTCGTCATCATACTCTTTGAAAATTAACTCGGTGTTTTGACCGCCGCCGCCGCTCAGCTGATCGCCATTGCAGGTGCCTAACACACACAAGCACACGTACTTACCTACAGTGACTGCGCGGTACAGTCTTATTTTGCACGATTCAACAGTTTATTGATTTACTATCTAAGTGACATTTAATAAAAATAGGGTCTTATATCATCGCACACTGTTAAAAATAACTTTAGGTGCATAAGTGCAGCAGGGGTAGGCCTCCCGCAAGGTGGACCGAAGATCTGGTTAGGATCGCGGGAAGCGGTTGGATGCGGGCGGCTCAAAATCGGTTTGTGTGGAGAAGCTTGGGGGAGGCCTATGTCCAGCAGTGGATGTCTCTGGGCTGACATGATGATGGTGAGGTATACTGTCTATATTGTGTTATCAAAATATTTTGCAAATGCAAATGAACACCCTGTATATATTACCTCCACATGACAGGCACACTATCTCTTATTATTCTCCCCCAATGCCACGACTTAACCCGTCAATAGAGCGCACGTGAGCGGTTTCAGCCAACAACAACCACCCTCGTTCGTACGTCAATTATTACGCGGGAACACACCATAGCAGTTGACAGGTTATCAAATAATACTTACAAGTAAATTATTTTTTATCATAATCATAATCTGTATATATAAAATCCTTGCGTTACTGACTGACTGACAGACAAGCTACAGCCGAAACTACTCGGCGCAAGAAGCTGAAATTTAGCATGTATGTTCCTAAGGGACCGTAGGGTGCACTAAGACGGGATTTCCCAAAATTCCTACGGGATCGGGCTAAACGGGAAATTCGAAAATATGTGCGTGCGAAGCCGCTGGCGTCGACTAGTTTAGGAATAAAATCACTAATCCTGGGTGGGATGGGTGTCATGCACCGAAAATCTACAAGTATAAATAAAGATATATCACCGAAATGTTTGTACGCGCATAACTTCGAAACGACTGCACCAAATTGGATAAATCTTTTTTGTTTGTTATTGGCAGGATAAAAAAATAATAGCAAAAAACAAGGCGGTATGATGTTCGCCGGGTCAGTTAGTATTTCATAAATACGAAATAATTAAATAACTGCCACTTAGGTTACATATCTTTCACTGTTAACCTTACCTCCATGTCACTAGCTTACCAACATAAATAATATGTAGAAGCCGCCAAATTTAGAAAACTCTTCATGGTAAATTTATGAGAATGAGTAACAGCCATAGACTCATTAGTATCCAGATTACGACACAGTCGTTATAACCCTGAACTTAAGAAGTGACTAATGGTGCATGGCGAAAGTGTGCTCTCGCAATACAGACTGCTCATGACGTAAGATATGACTAAACAATGCAACCGAGATGCTGAGGAAATTATACCTTGGATACCTATATGTATTTAAAAAAGGGATATTTTTAACAGTGCACCAAGATCTTAAGTCATTATTATTTCACTAAAATACTGACTTGCACACTAAAATACTATTTGCACACCAAATATGACGATCTATCTAAAAATATCATTTGTTATGAAAAGTTTCGTCCGCTAGGGAAAATTAACCACTCAGAAAACTTAATAGGTTATGTTAGGTTTTCTTGTGACCCTGCACCCAAAAATAGTCAACTTACCTTATTAAATTATTTTTAGGCATTTAATTATAAATGATAATCGGGAAGCCAATTCATTAAATTATTTGGTTGTTAAAAGTAAAACAAAAATATGATATTCTTCTGTAATTGAAAGGTTTATTTTTATTATTAGAGATTTGCAAAGGTCAATAAACAGGTGTTTGTTATGAAATATCTTGTGGGTATATAAAGTGGTGTAATTAGTATTTTTGGTGCAACAAAGTTATATTTTATTGGTAAAAATCAGAAATAAATTGAGTTACAGTTAAATACAACCCTTTAAAAATTACATAGCTAGAACATTTTTGATGCGCCGACTAGATTCTTATAAGGATCTAACCTCTCGATGGTAAAAACCAATGGGTTAGTCATCATTATTCATTATACAGTATGTCGCAGTCCACAACTGGACATATCCCTCTTCGAATTTGCATTACAATAATAGTTTTGATTGTGTACCATCCTGACCACCTGGGTTGGTATATAGCTCTTTCCAAATCCCTTGTGTATTTGCCTTAGTGGCCTCTCACAAGACCTACGGTATGATATGGGGTAGTGACACACAGGATAACCACACGGTAAATGGGTTAATATCCCAGCCAAATTTGTAATAATTATTATAACTTAGAATAACCCTAAATATGTTATTAGCAGCTATTTACACAGTAAAGATTTTTATGAGTTCTGTGTCTGAAACCCTACCTAAAATAAAATAAAACGATGATTAATGAACTTGACTGTTTTAAAAAAGGTGCAATTAATTGCAAATCTATCACTAATAATGAAAATACATAGGCGAATAATGGAAACACGTCTTTACCGACACAACACGCAAACAAATATGAATATCAATTACCAGGTTATATGACAGCTAATTACAGTGACTGTATTTCTGATCAGAAACAATATCAATCGTGCTGGAATTTGACTCACACTGATCAACGTCAATTAAAATAGTTGGCAACTCGGCAATAAATTACACAGTTTTTTACCGCTCTGATTGACAATGTGGGTGCTGCTGTTTTCAATTCTTTTCAGATCACAAAAAAAACAGCGCATCTGATAAAGAACAATTGCCACTATTAAAATACAAGGAGTCGATTTTATCAACGTGCAAGACACAGTCCGCATTATTATGAAATACTAGAGGACGCCAGCAGCTACGCCTGCATTTTTTTTTTAATTTACCCGTTTTGGCCGATCCCGTGAGAATTTCGGGAAATCCCTTCATAATGCACCCTTACGGTCCCCAAGGAACATACAAGCCAAATTTCAGCTTCCTGCGCCCAATAGTTTCGGCTGTAGCGTGTCTGTCAGCCAGTAAGTAACGCAAGGATTTTATAAATTAAGATGAACTAAATATATTTCTTAGTTTAGTCCTTGCCGAATCTCTGTACAATGCTTTCATATACGTATCTATGTTACGAGAATCGATTTTTGTAAAGCTATTTCTCAAAATTATTTGGAAGAAAAGTCCAATTAAAATAACAAACGTCCTTAAAGACTTTCCTTTAAATTCAACAGGTCTAGAATTATACTGAGTATTTTAGGACTAAATATGTTGTTTTGTATAAAACCTAAATCGTTTAAGCCGGCACCACATAACCAGTGTACTAATATTTTGCGTATTAACCGATCCAAGTTTTGTCTTACGCTAGAGTTGCTCCTCTAAAACTGGGATGTCTCTGTTCGCTACCTCTGAAATAAAATTTGCCGCCACCCACCGCTGCACCGGTGGAATAGATAAAAGTGAATGACAAACTCGATCACTCTCAGTATATCGCGCTGTTGCGTATATAAAATGTAACGTATCGTGAACAATGGGATGGACATCTAGCTACTCCTTTTGTATGGGAGCAAGTACTGATAAGACAAAGACATTTGCTTTGCCACGAATGGACACTGTTGTAAATTAGCACCATGTAATAGAGATCGTTGCTAGCTTGGTTGTATTTACATTGCTTTGGTAATCTGATGTTTACGTGGTATTGATAGTGTCACACGTATGTTGTATTAGCAAAATAAAGAAATGTGCTTTGCAAATTCAATTTCTTCGTATTAATAAAACCAAAAAGATCTTTACTTATTTATTTTGTAACTTCAACTTCGGGAATTTATGTTTCCACACAAACAACGCGCAAGCGGCGCAAGTCAGCGAGTACCTAATAAACAAATAATTATACAGTTTATCCTGTGTTGTTGTTGGATGAAATCCAACCACACAAAGACTGCAAAACAGTTTTTTAACAATCTATAATTGTTCAAAATATTTAATTCACATATTATAATTATGATGACTAATAAGTATAAAAAATTAAGTAAAATACATGTAAAATAATCGTCTATACAATGTTTTTTTGTACTTTTTTAATCGGTTTCCCACACCCACTTCATCACCTGTCTGGCAGTTATTGAAGAATACGCAATTGTAAATAGTTGCTAATTATGCAAAAGTAAACCTACTTTTGCCTCGCATGAAGATGTATGCACCCTAACAAATACATACACATGGCACTATAAACATACCAAAAACTTGCTTATATCTACAAATTCCTTTATATTCCTTTGAAAGTCCTATCAGAGTCGACTAAATATCAACTCTATATTATAGGTAGTAGTTAACGGATTCTATCGCGATACATTTATTTTACTAAGATTACTAGTTTTCTTATTAGTGTCTGCCTACCTCTGCGGGCAACAGGCGTGAGTCTATTTATGTATGTATTATTTTCCTCTATGATACCTATCTGTAAGACGTCAGTAAATTGCTTCCAATATAATATCACTGAGGCGTAAGCCTCAAAGGATAATGCAGCCCAACTAAATATAAGGTTTATGATATATTATATTTCCGAGTAAACCAGACTTGTACAGCGAGTAGCAACGATCAAGTCCGTGATAGCATCGCAGCGACACGAACAAAACAACTCTTGTTCAGTTTTTGTACCATCACGCACGGCTGCGTGCTTGACACACATGTCTGTCACAGTTTAGACGCATCGTTACGCTTCTCGGGTTCCGTACCGTCAAGTAAAAACGGCATATATATATGTCGCAGGTATATCGTTTAAAACGGTATTATTTAAACGGCGTCGACTGGTTACTATCGTTAGTTTAATATGCCAGATTGTAGAACGCCATACAGTTCTTACGAAAGCTTTCGTCTGTTTATGGGTCATTCAGTTTAAGAAAAGGTTATTATAATATGTGCCTTTAGATTCTAGATACACATTTCCCATAAATACACTATAATGCCCACTTATATCAACTCACAATTTATATCAAAGTGGACTGAGGGGACATTCGACAATCTATGAATCACACAAATTGCTATCTCGTGCGAGACCGAGACCTGAACCTAAATACCATAGCATTGCTTCGCAGACACAACAAATACAACCGTCCGTACAATCAAATGCATTTCAGTAACTTGAGATGAAAGTGGCGTGAAATGTTCTATGGAATTTTACAACTAAACCAAATGTACCTAACACGACTGTACTGAACCATGCAATCAAAAGCCACGACTCATCCTTACATATGTTTTGTATTACACATCATCCAATAACGGTTTAAACGTCACTAGTTATTTGATACACTTTGGGTTTCAGAAGAGCACAATCATAATGAAGTGACGTAGAAATATTAAAATTTTAGACGAATGCCTCGCTGTCCTAGCTAGGTAATTTAGCGTCATTGTGCATAATTACAGGTAGTAGAGCCTTGCTGATTTCAGCATGAATGGGCCCGACCGGGGAAGTACTACCCTCTCACAGAAAATCGACGTAAAGTAACAGTACCTAAACTGTTGCGTTTCGTTCGGTGAGTGAGAGTGCCGGATGCCCTATCCCCTATTCCTTCTCCCTCATCCCACTTCTCATACTATACCTTTTCTCATCTCCAAGGGGCGGCAACGCTCTAGTGACTCTTGTGATGTTGCTTGTGTCCATGGGCGGTAATTGCTTACCATCAGGCGATCCGTCTGCTAGTTTGCCGCCTATTACTACGAAAAAAAATATTTTGCTATTCTTATCTGATGACGACAGACCGAAGTGTTGGTTAAATCATCTGTTTTAAGTTTATTTATGAAGCTGCTTAACAAAACGGCAATAAGTAGCGTCAGCATCAAAAAGTTCGCATTGCATGACACCTAGATTAAGAAGAATATTCCTACATACAAATTATTTTGTGCTGTCGTATTAAAGACAATTAAAATCACAGATACCTTCTTTCAAACCTAGACGAGTTTGCATAAGGAATATTTGAACTATTGTGACCGTCCTACTTTGGCATAACTAGCGTTGAGAATACAGCCTAATCCTCCGAATAGAACAGTAGGAAAACAAAATGAGATTTTACGAACAAAGCACTCATGAAAATAACTTTAATAAGCGGATATTCTCCCAAATGCACATCTCGCCAGTTTCGTTTTGATGTTTTTCGTAGTTAAGCACCGAATTAAAATAATTAATGCCAACATTTGTTCGTTACAAACGTTGAGCTTAATGTAGATTAAAATAAAGCGTTCATTAGGTAACTAGTTTTTGACAGAGATTTAAAAATATATCTAACTTATACAAATGCGCGCGCCGTTTTCAGGTTAAATTCGGCATACGTACGACGAAAAGTTTTTGATAATCTCGTCATCATTTATTTCATCATCCTTCATGTGAATATGAATATATGTTTATATTATAAAAACGTGAAATACAAGTTAAGTGAAAATGTTATCATATTTTCGACACATTATATTATTATATAATAGAACATGCTATAACGCAACCTATAGAAGATAAAACGAAGCCTAAGGGACTCCATTCGTGCATTAATGTCGTTAAGATTCCCACAAACAATCACATAACATCCAAAACTTTCTCACGTTCATATTATAATAAAATTCAGAGAATTCCTTACAATGTGCACATGACCATCATAATGTAAGCTTCGGAGATCGGCCCTACAAAGAGCAAAAATCTCAGTCGTTTTCACCATGCACTGGAATGACTTCAGTCAGCAGTTTCTCAGACTATTAACTTTTACAGCATTCCTTAATGTTTCCCACATCTTTACACATTATTTCTGCGGGGAAATAGCGATGCAAATGCGAAATGTTAAGGCGATTATTCACTTGGCAACGAATGGCGGAACACCTCGCCTATTGGCAGCGTTTTATAATATGCTTCATGAACATATTATAAGTACAGCTGAATAGTTTCTTTGGAAATATTAGCAGCATAGAAATAGGTACTGCTTTTTGCTGGCTTATTTTCCTTATGGTTCTAAATTGTAATACGTTTTATAGCAAAATATTCAGCAATAGCATAAGTTAAATGAATAAGGCACAACATTTTTGAACTCGCATTGCGTCTTGACATGATTGTGTTCATATAATCTTAATATATAAAATCCTTGCGTTACTGACTGACTGACAGACACGCTACAGCCGAAACTATTGGGCGCAGGAAGCTGAAATTTGGCATGTATGTTTCTTGGGGACCGTAGGGGTGCACTAAGAAGGGATTTCCCGAAATTCCCAAGGGATCGGCCAAAACGGGTAAATTTTAAAAAAATGCAGGCGTAGCTGCTGGCGTCGTTTAGTAATACATAAATGTAAACACAATGTGTACATTTATTTCCAACAGGAAGCATATAATTGAAATTTTCTATTTTAACCTCTTCGGTGCGAAATTTTCAACAATCCATGCTTTAGTGGATCTTAAAACGTAAGATTATCGAATGTCAATATCTCAAGTTTGCAGTTTCAGCGGTTCAGGTTTCGCGTTAATAAATCAGTCAAGCATGACAAGTGCTTATAATTATAATCGTATACCTATCTGAAGGTAACATATTATATAATACATACATGTCCGTTTGTATAATAAATAGCTGTTTCCCGCGGTTTACGCGCGTCCTGAGGGAACTACTTCGCGTAGTAGGTACCTACCCGGTTTATTTATAGCCTAAGTTACTCCTTGGTACATCAGCCATCGGCCACTGAAAGTCCCGTCAAAATCGGCCCAGCTGTTTCAGAGATTAGCGAGAACAAACAGACAGACAGACAAAAATTGTAAAAAAAGTCATTTCGGTATATGTACCGTGTACCTATCCTGACATCCATATGCATTTAGTAAAAAGCGGTTATTTTAATATTACAAACAGACACTCCAATTTTATTTATATGTATAGATGTATAGATTGGACGTTTCCATAACACGCTTATCAAAATAAGTTACTTGCATATAAGCTCGATTTAGGTCATTATCATCATTATTGTTCTAGTGTTATCCCGTTGCATTATAGGCTTTAGCCTTAGAGCCCTTTTATGTACTACTAGCCGTTTCCCGCGGTTTCACCCGCGTCCTGAGGAAACTACTTCGCGTACCCGAAAAACCCAAATATCTTACGGACCCCTATTTTTCTAAAACAAAATATAGCCTATGTTACTCGCAGATAATGTAGCTTTCTAATGGTGAAAGATTTTTAAAATCGGTCCAGTAATTTTTGAGTTTATCCATTACAAACAAACAAAAATACAAATTTTTTCTCTTTATAATATTAGTGTAGAAAAGACGAATGAATTGTCATAAATTGGATACAGTCATTTAGATGTCAATCAAGTTTACGGAACCTGGTAATCAGTAGATATAAGTGATAATTTCACTAAATATAAAATTACCAAGTTATTGTCATATCGTTGTATATTTTTAAGTGTGTTATTATTTCTACGATTAATTATATGGTGTGCACCAATATCGCACACATTTTTCTCATTCGATACCGTCGAATGCTTCGCAACGTTTCCTCGCCCCATCCATTCTGCACTTTGACAGCCGTTTAATTAAATTCAGCCCACGGTTTAACCAAACAACACAAATTCGACCGCCACACCTCTCTTTGTTTCTTCAAATGTAATTTCAAAACGAACCCGCGCTAATACTGTTTCGAATAGTCTCTGGCACCGCCAAACAGATTCCCATCAAACTTGACGAATATGAATCATCAAAATTATAAACTAAATGAGAATATCTTTGAATGACAACGAGCTCATTGTTAGTTCGAGAGATAGAGAGTATGATAAGTTCGTATTCTTTTTACATAAAAATCATAATGAATGGTTAGTTGTTTGTTTGTGAGTTAAACCGGCGAAGTAACAAGTGGGCTTGATAAAAGAACGCGTAGTGAAAAATGACAGGGCGTTCCGACACTGGCAGAGTGGCGGTACCGGTTTGAAAAGCTGCATGGAGCGCAAGAGCATGTCACGTGTGTGACCGAGGCGGCGGAGGCGCATGCGGCTCGACCATAGAGATATAAAGGATAGAGTGGCAGAGAGGCGCCAATGAGTGTCCGTCGGTGCGAGAGAGAACGCTACAGTTAAAGGCCCCCTGCATCTCTCTCTAACAGTACATGCACAACATTGCGCAATGGCGTGAATTGGCGTGCTACCTGCAACTATTATTTATATCAGTTTATCAGTAATCAATAGTTTAAAAGTTGTTTTTGTTGCTACAAATTTAATGTTTCGGGACACAATGACAACACACTTTAACAGTTGCCAACCTCATTGTACAATGTTGAGCATGCATTGTTAAAGAGAGATGCAGGGGGCCTTTAAACTGTTGCGTTATCTCTCCCACCGGCGGACACGACACAGTATTGAGTTAGGTACTATTCTGCCACTCTATCCTTTATATCTCTATGGGCTCGACCGGCGCGCGGCACACAGTGACTCACGAACCAACTCATAGAGCTCGTTGACCCGCGGCACGTAGCGGACGTCTCCTACATTAGATACCGCTTTAATAACACACTGCGATAATTTTACAACCGGTTACACATACATGGCTCTGTGTATTATTATGATAATTGACACGACTACTAGTACGGTTACTAGAGTATAAACACGATAACGGTAACATGCCTCACAGCTATGAATAACGAGTCAATATTTATGTGAAATATTTGACCGATTGTCATGCATTTTATTGTATTTCGAGTATAATGGGCATTCGCTTTTTTCTGTGCGATAGAATTTGAACTAAAATCACGTGCGCGTTTACGGATGACGACTGTATTGTGTTGAAACACGACTTTCTCTTTTGGCCTCGTAAATTCGTGGTATATTTTTACTTGAAGACGGACTTTCCAAGGAGAAAAGTGCACAAAATATTGCGAAATTAAGTACACGTTTTCAATTAAGTACACAAAATTAGAGCATAAGATATGAATGAAAGTCGAAAGTTAATGATACGTGACAAACAAATACGTGAGGATATGACTTGCTCAACTTGCTGACAGAGAAAGTGGCGGTCATTCAGCGCGCAGCTTAATGAGGAAATTATTTCATTAATAAGAAGGAAAGGGTTCCTGCGATGGATAACATCCGGGAGCATAACACAACTGTTAAGAAATGACGTCACCTTTACGATAAACCAGGAAAGACACAAAGCAAATTCATGTAATATTCTTTTATAATATTTGCTGAATAGAACGTAATAAAATTTTGAGAGGTAAAACGATTTATGACGACGAGAATTTAATTTTGGCTGCCTTTATTCAGTTCGTAGTATCTAGGAAAATTGCGTTTCTAAAAATATAAATTGCCTGGGGTAAAAGTCAGGCGAACTTAGGAGGTTCTGATGGTTTTCCTAGTCTACAGAGGCGATAAATGCCTGACGTGTAATTTTTATTTTGTTTATTCTTTAATGTTTATTCAGAATATATTATACTTAATATTCAGACTATATTAAGTATCTGAATTCATACTACCTTATGTGGAGTACCTAGGTTAATTCATAATAACAAGAACAAAATCATCATCATCATCATCAGCCTGCAAGAGTCCACTGCTAAGTATAGGCCTCTCCAATGGCACGCCACTAAGCCCGATTTTCGGCTTTTCGTGTCCAGTCGCTGCCAGCCAAAATACATGCGTAAAACTATAATAAAATGGTGCATAAATAAGTCATTTCACCACTACAGAAATATGCAAACCTCCATGCAAATTTGCCACATACCACCTAGTAACATATGCTATTTCGCCGCGCTAAATGACATCATGAGATTTACGAAATAATGTTTATGTACAGGTCCAAATTGAATTGCACAATATGACATTTTATTGCGAATACACAATATTTTTACTAAAACACTGATAGATCGTTAAAGTGTTCGCTACTAATTGTTGTGCTATCGATGATGAAATGATTTCTAACGAACTTGTATGGCAGAAACTGTCCTGTTATGTCAAATCAGAGGCCATCAGGTAATAAGTAGTAAATCCAAGATGATACCTGAACTTTGTCCATGTCGCAGTACGCAAATTAGCAAACATATAATGGTCCAACTTATTACTATAATATAAGTACTAGTTTTACCTACGTAAAACTGGAATATTGTAACCTAACCAACATTTATTGGAACATATCGACTTAATCACAGAAATGAATCTACCCTAATATTACTTGAAGGAAACAAGTTATCACAACGCGTGTTCTACCCGTAACAGAAAATTGTTACTTTAAGAGTTCAGACCACAGAGAATGGTAGCAATAAAGAAATCTCTGGGTTGTGGTCATACCGTCTAAGTTTCCCTCTGAACGGCGCTGCTGTATTACCTGCAACTTTTTTACGATAAAACTTCGTGAGAGCTGGTAGCAACAACTATTTTAAAACGACTTTTATATCAGTGCTAAAAGTTCGCCAAGGGTGTGTAATAAACGGACAACGTGGCCAGGCTTTATTGCGACAGGTTCGCCTGTTTAATTTAAGGGTTTTTCAACTAAATTAAAACATAGATTATAAAAGTTTACATGTCTAAACTGAGAGTTATTAATTACTCTCATTTATGGGCAAAATTACGTTGTTACGTAAAGCAAAAGTAATGCTTTATTTAGGTACCTAAAGCATGAGTAATTAAATGGGTAATGACATAAGTTTCTGCTGTAGTTGGGCCATGAGTAAAATGGGTGATGTAAGTCTCTAATTGAGATCTCTTTGTTGGTCAATTACACAACAAATATAGCCCTAAATACCAGTTCATTCCACTTGACTCTGAACAAAGACGTCTTGTTCATATGTTTGATGATACATCTGTAGTAGTGTAGTATTTGGAGCTTCGCTACATATGACCGACTGGAAATTCGACAACTATCTGTTCAAGAATAAGTATTTTAGAGAAAGACTTTACAATTATTTTACGGTCTAAGCTGACACCAGAAAAAACATCGTTCAGCGCGATTTTAAGATATATGTATTTTCGCCTACGTAGTAACCATGTAACAGACTTAAACTGTAGACAACAAAGGAATTTAGTGTTACTTTCTTTTTGTATTTTCTATATTTCTTTTTTAAGGCGCTGTTATACCTCAGAAGCCGTGAAACACCTAATTTTTCGTCGCGCATCTAGCCATAACGGTACATATTACAAACTAGCAAAAATTAGAGCTTAAAGTCAAAAGTCTGAACAAAAGACTTTTGAAAGAATTTTTTATGTACGTAAAATAGAATCACGGTAAAAAAATCACAAAATCGAGGCAGAAAATAATCTTTCGTCTCACTGTTTGCAATATTTTGATCGTAAGCTGTCATATTTTTTTTGATAATATTGTAGGAAATCTAATGAACTAAAGAATTACCCTATTTATTTTCATATTATACGTGAATATTTTGTAAAATTAAATAAAATCTGCCAAACGTCTATGATTTTGACGCTCGGTAGATCCCATCAATATCAAACGGTTCAGCAATTTAAACCTTATTAGCATAAGCGGTGTACTGAGTGTCAGTTGCTAGTTTACGCCCCGCCCAGACCTCATCATTCGGCTATGAGCCCTGTGAGAGGTAGGTCATGTCGCTTGCGTCTCCGCTGCACGAAATTTTACGTAAACCTGTTTGTTATTATAATACGCCAAATTGAGTTCGTAATTTCATGTTTTATGTTATAGACTGAATACTTTGAATCAAATAGGCTTTTCATGTAACTATGGGCACATATAATTAGGACCTAAGTTTATACTCTTGTTGCGTTTAATGTGTTATTGTTTCTGTGCTTATAAATATATAATTAGAAGAATAAAATATGGACAATTAGAGAAATGAAGTTCTACGAAGGATTTGTACAAGAAAGCGTCGTAATAAAATAGAAATTATCCATGGCCAAGTGATTATGAAATTTGTAACATTTTTACACAAATTATTTTCATAAGAGTCTTTTATGACTAACTATGTTACTTATATATTATCGATTATGCATAATATAATTATATAAATTATTCTCACAATACATAGCTGCCACAGTTTTCAATTTTTGAAAGAGTAATAACATAAAATCGAATCATTTTATGTATCTATATTTCAAATTCATTAGCTTGTCAGAGCGCCTGGAGCGCTAAGATGCCGCCACGGCGAACAATAATGATGACAGCGCTAATATGGCGCTCCGCAATCCGCACACAAGCGGTAACGAATGTTGTATTATTGTGTTTTGAACATAAACCTTTTTAGGTACATCGGGTAAAACTTTGATTATTCATAAACTATTAGGTATATCTCAGTACATCTAATATCTTTTTAATTTCTAAAATCAATCATTTATAAGTAAGAAGGTAACTTCTCTGTTTGCTATAACACAAGATATAGTATTTTTTTAATAATAAAGTACGTAACTAATTATCATTATTGTAATTACCGTGAAGTTAAAGATAACAGTTCTGCAACGTCTTACACACATTTGACTTCCGTCATTCCTAACACGATTTGTTCAAGAGCTAGCCAAGAAATGCCAAACAATTTTTTTTAACAAATTTGACTCAAATTCCGTAGTGATAAGCAAAAATTACAAGAGGGATAGCAGTGACTGGTTCGAATTGCGTAAGAATATGTTGACAGATTGAAATTTTTGTATATTGGTAAAAAGAAGCGATAACAGCAGTAAAGCCAACTTAGTAAAAAATATTTTGTACAAATAAAATATTTGCAATGTAAAATCAGTTGCGCATGGAATCTAAAATGAACAACTTTCTATCTAAAAGTTGTTGCAAAGCAACAACTGGCAAAACAAGAAAATGTAACAATCGAGCCTTGTGGATTATTCGATTATTGGTGCCACGCCAGATGGATTAATAGGTCCAAACACGATTGTGGAAATTTAATGTTCTAAAGTTGCCTATAAGAATGGCCTGGAGAATAGTATAAGAGCAAATAAAATACAAATATGGAAACATGATAAAAATGTGAACTGACTAGTCTAAACAAATATTGTAATTGTTATCACCAAATTCAGGGGCAACGCCACGTTACACGCAAACAAAAGTGTTTATTTGCTGTGTGGAGTGGCGAAAGTATACCACTAAAAATAGAAATTATAGAAAGAGATGATGTTTTCTGGGAGAAGCTTGTGGCGTTTTATATGAATTGGCAGTTGCCTGAAATTGTTGATTCTCGTCAAGCTCAAGGGATGGCATTGCGAGATCACGGAGAGGAAAATGTTTCATCAGTGCTTGAAATTTCTACAATACCAAGCCGTAAAAGGAAAGTAAATGAAACTGTGCCTCGTGAACAACAGCAAATAATAAGTATTGAAGCCTTATCACCTTATAAAGAAAACCTGCCGGGTTGTAGCAGACAGCTAACTTTTGATGAGTTGTAAACTCTGTATTTCGTTAATAAATTATAAATGAATATAAATAAATATCTTTTAATATTTATTTTCTTTGAAACAACACATATTTGAAGCGAAAGAAATTTTTATATTTTTCCATACAAACATGTATGACGAGAGCTAACGAAAAAACAGTAACTCAAATTCTAATTCTATAATTTTCTATGCGACATAGCAGTATCTCATGAATAAGGTATATCCACATATATCTTTGATGTTTCATCTATTTTGAAAAATAATAATGGGTTGGGTTTCGAAACGAGTCGCCTGAATTTGAGGGTATTGGTAGTGTAGGGGGCTTAAGGTAGTTTGTTTTAATCCCCTAAAAGTAATTTTGGCTGCCGGAGTTGTGTCTAAATATTTTTAAACAATTTCCAAAATTTCATAAATACTTCGGCAATTATGCAAAACGAAACATAGTTTTTATACTTTAGTACAGTTTTACAAATGTAATTTTTAGGTTTTATGTGAAAAACGTGAAACGAAACGCAAAACTGCCATCTTGGAATGATCATATTGACAGCTAATGTCAAATTTGTGCGTCATTGCTTTCGAGTGCCTAGGGTTAGGTGCGACTGTAATAAGTAAATAAATAGGTTATGATAGGTTCTCTTTTGACCCTTAATCCGAAAATGAAAATATATAATCCGAGCCCTTCGCAGGGCTCCGACAACCTTAGTTTATTAAACTAGTGTGATGAATGTGGAAGTTGGCAGTGCCATACACACCAATGTTTGGAGATTTTTTTTTTCAGAGGAAACCAAGTATTTCCGGCAAGTGAAAATGGTGAGGGGGGTTTCAAGACCTCCCCTGCTCCCTCTCCAATCACCCTAAAAACGGCGACGTATTTCGAAACCTTTGCCATAATAATTATACCTATAATAACAATAAACATCCATAAATAAATAAAAGAAATCAACTTTTATTAAACTTCAATTATCTCGTAACTCACTTTAGTTGAGATACGGCTTTTGCGCTTAGTAGAGCAGTATTGTGTTTTTTAGGGTACCGTAGCCAAAAATTGTAAAAACGGAACCCTTATAGATTCGCAATGTCTGTCTGTCTGTCCGCCCGTATGTCACAGCCAATTTATTGCAAAACAGATTTGAAAACTGGCAGGAATGGAATTAGATGTAGGTATTCTATGAACTGTTTCACTATTTTTATACAAAAACAAAACAAACATAATAATGGCCTCTCCATACATGGAACTGACTTAATTATTTTTATCATCTTACGGCACGTAGGTATTTACCTACTTTCGTCAACATTTAATACCTATAACGTCTAATGTAAACCAGTTTTGCTCATGGCTGCACTGAGAACAAAAATTGCGCTATGCCTATATTGTACAAACAGATTGATGTATGTAATATAAATTTTAATATCAGTATCTCCATTCAATATGCTAAAACGTTTTGCTTGCGATTTTGAAATATTGGAATACGGATGTCGCCAGAATACGGCCGCACGCGACGAGAATGAAGGGGGTGCCCCGCAGTAGACGGAGCTAAACTCCACCCCCTCATTTACCAAAACAGTCGCTTAGGACAGCGCCTTAAGCGGCCTTTACATCTCTGACATCATATACTGGCAAAAACAATTGCTAGAAGAAACAACTGTCACAGTTTTCGTGCAGTAACGCAAGTAGGTATCCCTGCAAATCATCACTATCATCAACCTTTTGTAGTCCCCTCCTGGGAACAGGTTTCTTCTATCTGCGTCACTATACCATTGTGAGACAATACAAGGATTTGGCCATCACGCTTAAATGGTTGGCATAAAGTTTCGGGCAAAAAAGTAACTGGGTTTTTTTCTAATTCTAAGTAGCAGCACTACTACTAAGTCTAAGTTGCCCGGTAACGGCAAAAAGCTCGCCCCCTTTTACGTGAGACCTTAAAATTCATGGCGAAATGTGGGTGTAATATTATACCTCTGCCTGCCCCTTCGGAGATACAGGCCCTTCGGGGATACTCTCACGGTCTTGTCTCCGTAAATAATAATAAAAATAAACTAAAAAAAATAAAGTTTGATATCGAGTTTTCCAGTCTCTTCTGCAAGATAATATTTCGTGTATTTTCTCTACTCGCCTCTTACGGGACCCACGGAATGAAATGGGGATAGTGACACTTAATGCTTAATCCGTACCAATACTAATTAATAATACAAAGTAAAACCCTCCACAGAAGTTATTCCTTGATGGCAGTTCGATTCACCCAACATAATTGAAACAGACATATAATTAGATTCTGTCTATATCACCTTACCAAGTAGGCACCAGAGGCGGTTGTATTGACATCTTGTTAAATTAATGAGGAGCCGTCATTAGATTTCAACGGTATTCTCATTACATAGACAACAGTAATTAGACTTAGCCATCTAATACACGGTATCTCGTGTTGTGTTTATCGGTTGAGTGTTATTGGGATACATCTGAATATTACATTGAACTATACCTACTAGTATAATTGTGTAAGTATTCTATTGACTACATACCTAGTGCCTGATGTGGATGTGTGAAAAAGTACCTTTAGTGTTTCTTCTTCTAAACATCGGAACTTAATAATTTATTCTACATAATTTCCAAGTATAACCTAAATGTTAATATGGGAAACCAAAACTTAGTCCAGGAGGTATCCATTTTTCGAAAAAAAAAAGCAGATGTACGCGTTTGAAATTCGCCACACCTAAAGATTTAATGGAGAAGGGCTGCAGAGAGCTATTAATTTATTTCCGATGCATTTGAATTTGAAAAAAATCAATTTCTGTATATCATTCGTGGAAAATGGTCCACCACAAAAACTGCCTGATATCACGATACAATAAAAAACCGGCCAAGTGCGTGTCGGGCAACGCGCAATGTAGGGTTCCGTAGTTGCCCATAATGGCCATTATTGATAATAACTTCTGTTTCACATGGGACTAAAAACGGGCTTCTTTAAGATTAAGCCAGCGCTCCCAATGTAAACTCACAGAAATAGGTATTTATAAGTTAACCGACGATTACTCGTAAACTAGTGATGTCTACTTAGCCGTGATAGTTTTCCTTTTAAATTCGTTATATGTACTACATTTGTGATTTTTTTCACCTCTTCCAAATTAATAGTTTAGCCGGCAGAGGGGGGGGGGGACACTTGAGTCTAACAATTTTTTTCACTTCAAAGCTTGATATTTGACAAACCAACCACTTGATTGAAAAATGATTTGAGCAAACTAATAATAATTTTTTAAAACCTATCCAATGATACCCCACACAATGGGGTACTCAACCAAAAAAAAATTCAACCCCACTATATATGTAGGGGAGATACCCTTAAAAAAAATATATTCCTAAATTTTATTCTACAGTTTTCTTGCAATATTGTATGTCTATATTCATGTCAAATATCAGCTTTCTAGCACCAGGCGTCTTTGAGCTAGGCTGCGGACGGACAGACGGACGGACATGACGAAACTATAAGGGTTCCTTGTGGACTACGGAACCCTAAAAATAAAACATAGACATAAACAAAGTGGTCGAAATTAGACATTTGTGGGACTACTATTAAATATTATTATAACACCGCTCTTCCTATAACCGCCGAGAATTTCCATTGGCACTCACCACAATAAACACAGAGCATTACATAGACGCAGTACAAATAAACTATAAAATTAAATGCTCGTCCACAATTATTTATGACTTAATAAAGCGTCGAGCCGCACTATCCACTATCCGGATTCCTAGTGCGGCCTTTGTTGACCCCTAGTTGGCGAAGATTGAATTATAATGGGATGCCATCGGTATAGATCCTTCATTGAATAGCTCTGAGAGCCGGTAATGGATTCTGTACGGATGAACATTCTATTACTGTTGAGTTTGTACGTATTTATAGTTAAAAATAAACTTGGTGTTTAAAGGATAGGGACTGGGATATAGCAGCTATGGCATTTTTTTTTAATGGTAATAGGCGGTCAAACGAGCAGACGGATCACCTGATGGTAAGCAATTACCGCCGCCTATGGACACAAGCAACACCACAGGAGTTACAAGTGCGTTGCCGCCCCTTGGGTTTGGGAAAAGTGATAGGATGAGGAGTGGGATGAGGGAGAAGGAATAGGGGATAGGGCCTCCGGTAGTCTCACTCACCGAACGAAACGCAACAGTTTAGGTACTGTTACTTTACGTCGATTTTCTGTGAGAGGGTAGTACTTCCCCGGTCGAGCCGGCCCATTCATGCTGAAATCAGCAAGGCTCTACTACCTTTCAAATTTCCGAATGTTTCTTTGTTAAGTATACTGATCTGTCGTCATTTGTCTTTTACTCCCAACATAGAACGTGCTTTATTCACACTTTTTATTAATCTGAACTCTGAAGTTGGGATTTGGAAATTCAAAGAGAGGAACCCTAAACGTAAAATAAAGTAGTACGGCCTTAGTAAAATTTTGTCCCCAATACTTTAAGTATGAAGTCCTGTTCCGAAAGACTACGATTTTTAAAAATTCTGAATAGACAGACAGACACAGACAGTATTTTTTATAATAGGTATGGTCAGTATCCTGTTAATAAGTTATTCTTGAAATCTCAGACTGATACTTCAATTTTATTTATAAGTTCTACAGTTTGGATAATCCCCATATTATACCTACTCGAACGTTGGGAGAAACCAACTGATGATGAAGCAACACGTAATTATTTATAAGTCTAACAAAACATTGCACGTTTTCCTAGAATTATAATAAGCACAATATTTGCCTTTCATTTCATATGCAAATATTTTGTTACCAAAATAGAGAGTGTTTATGAATAGAGACATCCTTACAAAATTCACGACTTGTTTAATCTTGCCTCTAACCTGGTCGGTGTCGGTAGCTCTGGTTCTTGCGTCAGGGCATGAATCGTTAGGCCACAGTTATGTCGTAGGCCGTAGGCCGGAGTATGAGTATCGAAACGGGAGTTGGCCTCACACACACGCCCGAAAAAGAGATTTGATCCTATGGCAAAGTGTTTTTAAAAGGTTGTTTAGCTGATTATAATATTTATAATACCTAAGGTGATTACCCTAATTATATCATGACTGTCTAAAATACGAGAGCACAGAACACCTTAAAACAAAATATTTTTAAAGTTGTGTGGCAGCATTTTTCCTGTTTCCAATTTCTGACAAAAGTACACAATCGCAGTAACCAAAATATCAATAATTTTCAAACTCTTAACTTAATTTTAATTTCAAGTTTGAGAATAACATACCTTATTCTATATGATATTAAAGTTGATCCCCATTATTTATAGTTTATTGGATTTTTATGCCCCGGAACAGGAACGGGGAAGATCTCATCACGAATACATTACATTTTATGTTCCGTACATACTTTATTTATAACTAACTGCATTTGATATGAGTTTGCTACCCGTTGCTCACCCGATAGTAGGCAAGACTCCATTTATTTATGTGGCTTGTCGTGGGCTTGTCTCCAATGACGGTAATATGCCGACCAATATTTGGGCACTGTTTTTATTTCTTATAAGCTAAGCGTTTGGCCATGATCTTGTCTGATCTTTTAAGCGGTGATTCAGGCCTACGAAGAAGCACGCTTGCCCACGAAGATACCTATTCACGCATGACTTGAAAACACCCGGATTGTACTCTGGCTGACAGGATTTGAATAATTTGGTGAAGTACCTGAAACCAAATAGAAAACATCGTTAGTCACGTAATATTAACTCATAGCAGTTCAACAAACTAGGGCTTAAGAAAAACAATCTGTAATTGAATTTCAATTTGTCAACCACTATAAAAAATATTGCAGCAACGTCGTACTCTTTGTAATTAACAATTACAGTTGACGTTTTTTTATAGCGACTGTCCTAAGTTTTGCATAATAGTCAAGAAAAAGAAATCATAGGTATCTACCGAAACAAAACTCCAACAATAAGATAAGATTTAATAAGTTCTAAAGTTTGAATACGTCAAATTTTGATATTATCGTTGTATTATTTAAATATAGGTACTTTATTACAACAACCATTCATTACTTACAATAAGCGCTTATTATTCTAAACTTTAGAATATTAAGCGCTTGCGAAAGCTTTAGAATCTAAAGCTTCGGCACCAGTCAATTCACAAAAAAGAAGTGCCGTAGTAGTCAACGACACATTTTCATAGTTTCAAACGGTACACGAACATTAATATATTGAAAAGCAACAGACAGTCGGGTGGATTCCATTTAACCATACTTATAATAAAGAGGGGAGATGGGAGGCACGTTCAGTGTGGTCCAAGTTATGTAATCGGAAATGAGCATCAACTTCTGTATGTTTAATTTTGGATCTAATAACATATTTATAGGTTAAGATTCAGTAATCTGATGAGAATGGATTCCTTGTTTTATCTGTCGTATTATAAGTTAAATAGTTTGTAAACTGTCCTACCTATTAGTGGATAAACTGAGTGTGAACATGAGAAACGACAAAAAACTCATAGAGGTCTATGTTCCACAATTGTAATCTTAGTAGTTGACTGATTGACACGACTAGCACTCACACCACACTGACAATTTTGTCTCCACATTACAATAAAAGTAGTGGCGGTCAATGAAGCAAAGGCACTATACTAAAATAAGATTCTGACCAAAAGCCAAAAGTGCAAAAATACATACAATAAAATCCGTGTGCGAGTTCCGCGCGAGTAGTCACTGCGGACGCGCGTGTCTCACTCCGCTTGACCCGTTATAGTGAATTTATTTCGCGCGATAAGTGGTTACGTTATTACGAAAACATTCGGGGTAGCTCCTGACACCAGGAGACCCCTTATTTAAAGATGTATTCAACCCCAACGTCCCAATCTCGCCCAATGTCTCATCCAAACATAATGTCTCAATCGTCACCGACCGCGTCAAGTTATGCGAACGTTACGTCATCTACATGTTTCCCCAAGAAAGACCAAGCTATAATATTGGACTCAATTGACGGATTAACACTCAGGGAGTATCTTATTGCTTTATCGACAGTAACGCCTGCGACAACTATTAGATTTATTTCCCGTATATCTAATGCACGTATTTGTATTTACTTGGACTCAAAGAAAACAGCTGACTACCTTGTTGAAAAAAAGAAAAAGATTAAAATACAAAACCATGTCTTAGAGATAAAACCATTGATCACTAGAAATAAAAGAATTGTTTTATCTAATGTTTGCCCGGTAATACCTAACTATATTTTAGAACAAAAATTTGAAGAACTCAAAATCAAAGCAATGACCCCTATAACGTCCATATATTAAGTTTTAGAAGGCAACTGTATATAAGCCCTGAGGATGAATTACGTCTGCCAGAGTCATTCCAAATAACATATGAAGGTACAAATTATTGGATATATATATCAACTGATGCCTTAAAATGTTTTACGTGCAATACAATGGGTCATTTAGCAAAGAACTGTCCACAAACCATAATAAATTCTCAAGACTCCCTCCAAAAAGAAGATTTCCAAACTGTAGAGGAAATAAATAAATCAGTTACTAGAAATGACAAGTTGGTACCAAAATCTGAATTTATCTCACCGATATCGCAAATCCCATCACAACCATCATATCCACACGAATCATCAAAAGGAATTAAGCGCATTCGTTCACCAACTACTAGCGAATCCTCCAAAATTGATTTCACAAAACCATACACAAAAGAAGTTGAAGCTGATATAATGGAATTTGAATCGGATGACACTAGTAGCAATTTTTCGGCGGAAGATGTGGAAATACAAATGAAATCCAAGAAAAAATTGAAAAAGATAGACCCTAGAACCGAAGAAGAAGTTTGGAAAAATATTGAAGATAGTATGACAGAACTAAACAACGTTTCAACATTCCCAATCAGTTTAGACCAGTTCATTAGTTTATTAGATAACTCTAGAGGAAAACAAAACATAAAAGAATTAGTCTATTCTTATACGGACAACATAAAAGATCTCATTAAAATGTGTAATAGTTTACATTGTAAAATGAATAGGAACCTTAAAAATAGATGCTCAAGATTGTCCAGAAAACTACATGAATTAGTAAATCCTACTGTTGGTCCTAATAACAAAAACTAATAACTTCATTTCCTTTTTTATATACTTTAAACACATATATATTTTTTTTTTCTGTAAGGTTATGGATATCTTACAATGGAATGTCAACGGCTATTTTAAACGATTAGAAAACCTGAAATTATTAATTGATCAGTTATACTGATCTATATATTGAACTTGCATTTGTTTACAAGAAACTAATTTTACCTCTAATTATTGCGCCTCAATGAGAGGATATAACCAATTCTTTAAAAATCGTTTACATAATGCTAGGGCTAGCGGTGGTGTAGCTATATTTATAAAATCCCATACAATATGTGAAGAAATTAATTTAATAACAAACCTAGAAGCTATAGCTATAAAAATTAAATATCCCTTAGCTTTTACAATATGTAATATCTATCTTCCTAATAGTAATTCACTGAACTTGTCTGAACTGAATGATTTGCTTGATCAACTTCCGACACCTTTCATTATCTTAGATGATTTTAACAGCCATCATTTCTATTGGGGGTCAGAAAAGTGTGACTCTAGAGGTAGGTTAATAGTGGAATGGCTTGAGGAACATGATGATATAATATTATTAAACAACGGCCAGCCTACACATTTTGATAGCAGTACAGGTCATACTAGTAATATAGATTTGTCTCTGGCTTCACAAAGTATAACCTCATATTTTGAATGGAATGCCTTAGAAGATTTATACGACAGTGACCATTTTCCAATAACAATTACATCTCAATTTTCATCTGATCTACCAAGCAACATAAGATTACCAAAAAAATGGATATATGATCGGGCCAATTGGCCCCACTTTAAAGAACTTATCGATCTGAACATTTTTAGTTTGACTCCTATAAATTCCACATCTGAAAATTACTCAATAGATGATTTATTTGACAATTTCACTAAACTAATCATAGAAGCAGCTACCGAAACAATTCCCAAATCGTCAGGTAAGATAAGAAAATCTAATTTACCGTGGTGGACTGAGGAATGCAAATCAGCAGTTAAAGAAACCAAAAAAGCCCTTAAGTTATTTAAAAAGTATGCCAGAAATGACCCTAATTCAGTATATAAAATAAATTATAAAAAGAATAGAGCATATTGTAGGAGATTGTTAAAGAATACTAGAAAAAAGTACTGGGAGACCTGGGTATCTTCTATCAATAACAAGACTCCAATTGGAGACATGTGGAAAAAGATACAAATCCTGAATCACCGTAATATTAGAGCGAATAGTATTGTACTTCAAAAAGAAGATGGAACATTTACATCGAACCCTAATGAAACGTCACATCTATTAGCTGAAACCTTTGCAACAAATTCTAGTTCTCATAATTATGATAACCAATTTATTTATTATAAAACTATTCAGGAAAAGAAATCACATATTGATGTTTTGGATAATTCTAACCCAATAAATAAACAGATCCTTATGCACGAATTATTGATAGTTCTCTCTCAAATAGGTAATTCTAGTCCGGGTCCAGATGAGATTTCTAATATTATAATTAAACATTTACCAATCAGTGGTTTACAGTATCTACTTGAGTTATATAATTATATTTGGAGAAAACAAGTGTTTCCAAAAATTTGGAAACAAGCCTTAGTGATTCCCATATTAAAACCAGGTAAATTAGCAAGTCAGCATACTAGTTATAGACCTATATCCTAAGACTACAGAACAAAAGGCAGACAGAGCGCGCGGAACACTTGCGTGAGGCCACTAAAGCAAATACAAAATTGAAAAGCGAATACAAACTCGGCTCAGTGCGCTGCGAAGCATCGCACAGTTCACACGCCACGATCAATCAAGCTTTTAAATTCATAAAATGCCGTCTTGCGTTTTTAAACATTGTAAAAGTTGTTTCCAAAAGCAAAAACGGGAAGATGGTAATATATTTTTACAGATAACTATGGATTATTTGACTGTTTTATAATATTATTTCGATAAAATTCGTATTTCTGCAGAAAATATGTAAGTGTTGCCAGTTTACGTCGACGCCGTTCTCCCTGAATTAGGGAAAATGCACTTGTCTATTGATTATGTAATAATGATGGTCATGTTAATGAAAAATACATTAACGTAATGTAAAATTATATTGTAGATTATCTTTCTTCTTATAAAATATAGTAATAGAATTTCCATTAGTATATACTTACATTGTTTTGAGTTCGATCCCCAAACGATCCAAATATTCGTGTACACATGGCTCCTCGTCAAGCTTTATACACTTTGACCTTTGTATCGTTCTTATGGCGTAGGGAATAAGTATCAAAATCGTACTGCAACTGTTTAGCTTGACTTGGCGCCGTGTGTACATTAAGTGCAGAAACAGAAATCATTGATTGCAGCCATTATTAATTTTTAATTGCAATGTTTTTTTGTTTTGATTTATGAATCATAATATTCATAATTTATTGTGTGCATGACAAAATGTTTATAGCTAATTAATATTTAGGACGCAAGCCTATTGCAATTAACCAAACATTTCCAGATACTATACTGAGAATATATATATCTAAACAAAAAATAAACAACATATTCGCCGATCTAAGATCTGAACCCCATGATTGGTATTCGTAAATAATTATATGTAGTTGGTATTATATAAGTATTTATTCTGGATCGAGGGTATTAATCACAAAACATAATCTATTTATTTCTCAATTTTCGAATAAAATTAGTTAAAACTTTACTCAGTACCTACATTTAAGAAATGTATTTATAAAAGCATACATTAATGGTTTCTTTTATTTGAATCATTTTCATAACAGCATTACATATTAAAAGCATTAATTAAATCCATGGTAAATTCTTCAAAACCGCAAACGAATATAAAATATGTAATATTTTTATATCCGTTTGCAAAAACTATATACAAGGTAGTGGGAGATTATTCATAATCTGGCAACTTTACACACACATAGGCACGCGTGTCCGTACAGTGCCAGTCGCCAAATGTCACGCACACATAGCCGTCAACGTGCCTCACTTAGTCGGACGAATACGCTCCATCTGGTCTTAAATCTGTGCCTATATCTTTAACATGTAACCTTTGTAAGATATTCGAAAAAATAATTAGCAGGAGAATCAGGTGGTATATAGAAACTTTTAATCATCTTTCGCCATATCAATATGGGTTCCGCCAATTTCGGTCAACAATAGACTATTTAATGAATATTGAAAGTGAAGTACTAGATAGTTTTGCTAATGATTATTATTCAGTAATTGTTGCTTTAGATATAGAAAAAGCTTATGAGATGGTCTGGAAACACAGACTTCTTAAATTACTACAAGATATTAATATTAAAGGTAATATCCTAGCGTTCATAAGAAATTTTCTTTCAGATAGAAATATAAAAGTAAGAATCTACGATGTTTTATCTAACTCTGTCCCTCTTGAAAATGGTGTACCTCAAGGGTCTGTCCTCAGTGTAATTCTGTTTTTACTTGGTATTAATGATGTTTTCTCGTATATTATAAAACCTGTAAAGGGGTTTTTATTCGCTGATGACTTGACAATTATTTATAGCGGTAGGAATCTTAAACCTACATTAAAACTCATTCAAAACACTCTAAATAATCTTGAAGAATGGTCTAGTAAAACAGGCTTTAAATTTTAAAAACCAAAACGGAATTCATAGTATTAAGTAACAAACGAAATAAAGTAATAAATACACAACTAAAATTAGGCGAACATAACATAAAACAGGTAAATAACTTAAAAATATTAGGACTTATATTCGATAAAAAAATGACTTGGAACTCTCATATAAACAAATTAAAATCTGAATGTTATAAGCGATTAAATATAATAAAGGTATTGTCATCTACAACTTGGGGATCAGATAAAAATTGTTTAATAAATACTTACCGCGCTTTAATCAGACAAAAACTAGATTATGGAGCTGTTATCTACGATTCTGCAAAAAAACGTAATTTAAACCGCTTAGAAAGTATCCAAAATACGGCATTGCGACTCAGTATTGGTGCGTTTAAGACTAGTCCTATTAATAGTATATTAGCAGAAACTGGAGAGATGACATTAGAATTCAGAAGAAAAGAACTTGCCATTGTATATGCTATAAATATATTGTCTCAACCCGAAAATCCAATTTATAATTATTATACTAAAGAAACAGCAGCTGATGCTGAGTATGAATTAAAACCTAAATTACCAAGACCTCTACGTATTAGAGCAGCTAAATACCTTAATGATTTAAACTTTACCATGCCACCAATTTTTAAGAAAATGATACTTAATTGCGGCCCATGGGAAAACCATAAATTCCCTATAAACCTCGATCTAGCTTCGTACCAAAAAGATGATACGCCTCAATACATCTACAAAAACTTATTTTGTGAAATGAATGATAGATATAAAGACTGTACGGTTATATTACTGATGGTTCCGTTATGAATGGAAGATCAGGATGTTCAGTAGTATTAGATAATAATTGTTACCGCTATAGACTCTGGGACTTTTCCTCGATTTTCAGTTGTGAAGCTACCGCTATCCTTAAAGCATTAGACCAAATACAAGTTGCATCTAATGTAAATAAATATATCGTGTATACGGACTCTAAATCATGTTTAACCGCATTGCAAAACCCCAAAAATATAAACCCAGTTATTACATACATACAACAGAAGATGATTGAATTGATCGAAAATAATTACAGATTTGAAATTATATGGATTCCTGGTCATCAAGGCATAGTAGGTAATGAGAAAGCTGATAAGGAAGCTCGAAGGGCAACTGATGAAAATTATATTTCTAATTTTACTAAAGCAAATCCGGATGATTTGAAGAAATATTTAAAGCGTTCTATTAAAATTATTTGGGATAACTATTGGAAAACTGAAAACACAACAAAATTATACAGTATCAGAAGTTCTATTTTCGATAAATCTCCTACGTCGTTTACTTGCAGAAGAGACCAAACTGTTATTACTAGATTGCGTATTGGCCATACAAATCTGACCCATATTCACCTAATAACTAAAGCCGAGAGAAACAAATGCAAGTGCGGACACGATATGTCAATTTATCATCTTCTAGTTGAATGTTCTGATTATAATTATGAAAAACGTTCATGTAAATTACCGGACAACTTAAAAGACTGTTTAAGCCAAGACGGATGTCGAAGTACTATAAAGTTTTTAAAAATGATTAGTCTGTATAAATATGTATAACATTAAGGGATATGTAATGTAAAATTATATATTTTGTTTAAATGTGGTCGCTAATGACCTTAGTTGTTAAAAAGCGACCTTAAATAAATAAATTAAAAAAAAAAAAACCGTGTGGTGACGGATTAAGAATACAGAATGTCACCACCCCATATCATCTCATGGGTGTCGTAAGATCATCATATTATGCAGAGAACAGCACTGTAGGAGAAGGAAAATTTGATAAAAACCCTATGCCAACCCGTTTGGCCAGCGAGGCATAGTAGGCAAATTCCTCCTTTCAAAGGAGAGGCCTACTCCAGCAGTGGACACATAAATATAGATCCATATAGCCATCGAAGTACTGCAAGTCAATTTATCGATTGTACATTCCTCAGCACTGCACACTGGTGTGGCACTGACACTTGGCTATGTCCGTCACAGACACGGTTGACAACTTTATCTCCACCCTGCGACGAACGGTCGGACAATGAACCACACCCGCTAATGTGATACACCATCCCGCATCCCGGTGCAACAAAGTGCTCTCTCGTTCCAGACACTTTGTTGTCACTTCACCGCGAAATTACTGAGATGAACGTGGTTGTAGATGTTGGATTTTTGTTCTAAGGTAGACTAAGTTTAGTTTTATAAAAAACCAAGTAGGTCTAATATATAAATACATATAGATAATTAATGAAACTAATTATTACGAATTTGAAATGCTTGCTGTCCAATCTTCGTGCCATTGGACTATATCCAGCAGTAGACTGATGATGATGATGAATCTTGTTAGCATTTAACGGATTTTAGTACAATTTGGCAAGATATACCTAATAGGACATATGAAAATTGAATCAATGTTGTCCTATGATTATAAGTATGATAATGTTTATTTAATTTATAGTAATTTAAAGCAGCGATAGCTGAGTGGAGTGTCCGACAGACTGCTACGCAGAGGGTCTCGGGTTCGAATCCACGGCACGCACCAATGACTTTTCATAGTGAAGTGCGTATTAAATTGTTAATTATCGCTTGCTAATCGATGACGGAAAACATCGTGAGGAAACCTGCATATCTGAGAGTTCTCCATAATGTTCTCGAAAGACATGTGAAGTCTGCCAACCCGCACTTGACCAGCGTGGTGTACTATGGCCTTTCCCTTCTCATACTGAAAAGAGGCCCGTGCCCAGCAGTGGGACAGTAAAGGGCTGATGATGATGATAGTAATTTAACATAATACGTAAATTATACACAGTAAAACATTTCAAAATATCAAACTTTAACAAGTCCAATCAAATTATCCCTTAACGAATAATATCCATTTACAAGAACAAAAACTGCTCAACTTGATTAATTCCAGCGGCTACTCATTAAGTAGCAACGATAACATCTACGGTGGCTATCGTACACATACACATATGGACAGTAGGTATGTATGTATGTACATAGATTAGTTTGGCGCCAACGGGCTTATCTGGCCACCGAACGGGATGTATTCGTCCGTTTATACGCACTATGTTGATATTGGATACTGTACTCGTAAAGCATTTGTGATAATTTGTTTAATTGTTATTTGTATTTGGTAATTTGATTGCGGTAATGAGTTAATCTATAAATGTATTTTTGGTGATATGGTTACAGCTTACAACTAATAAATTGTACCTACTTGCATGGCTAAGGATATATTTTAACTGAGTCTATTGCAAAAAGATGTGACAAACGTGTAACTATAGAGTCTATAGAGTCAATAGGCTAGTTGACTAAAAAAAAAATTATAAGTCCGTCCTTTAGATTATTCAAAAATAAGCGATACGTATTTTTTTATTTGTAAATTAAACCAAAAATAACTAAGATATAGCTCATTAAAGTTACGTATAACGTCACGCCGTGCTGCATTTTTTCGCACTATATGACGTCACACGTAACTTTAATGGGCTATATCATTGTTATTTTTTATTTAATCGAAAAAAGAAAATACGTGTCCAATATTTTTTTATAATCTAAAATACGGACTAAATAAAATGTAATTATTTTGACCCTGGAAACTACCCTATTCTGATAAACTTACTTTGGCTGCACATATGGCGCTGTGGTATAAGGTTCTGGTCATCACGCCGGTTAGAACAGCGTTGAGTGTTTTGTGGTTTCGGTTTCCTCACGAGACAATACTTTGTCTGATCCATAAATTGTTGTTTCGAGTCTGGATACACTGTCTCCCGCAACACAGAATTTATTATAAGCGCTACTTTAAAAGCTTCGACTAAATATACATAAGCTCGCGTTCCCACTATCCTCAGACCGAGCTGAAAGGTATAACATTAAATTATTTTCAACGTAAAGAACCTATCTTCAGCGGACACTCCAATATATCCTCCCAGAAAAAACACAGCAAGCCTGAACAACTACAGTATATAGATAAAGCTCCGTATACACTGTAGTACTAGCCAGCCACATGATAGTTTCCACCTCGCTACCTGCGATGCTATTTCACGTGTCCGCTCGACTAGCGCGAACCACTACACTCCACTATATAGTAACATTATGTAGCAATGTGCGAATAAATACCTACGGCACTGGACAACGATAAATAAATTTGAATATAACGGAAACTATGAAACTTTGCTCGTTCGGGACAACTGTACCTTTTCGGCGAGATGAATATTGTTTTCATAGGAGAATGTTTCAATGTTTAAGACGTATTTCTACCAGAAAAAATAATAAAATCTCGCCTATAGTAATACATATATTTCTAGATAATTGATGTACCAAACTTGTCTTGCTCAACATTTGTTACCCATGTGCAAATCTCAATCATTACTCATTAAGTCATTACCAAAGCAATTGATCAAACTGATGGCTAAAGGAATAGAAAACTTAACACTTATCTGTATCAAACCTGGCATTAATGAACTATGGTTACCCTGCCGGAGGGGTAAGTACCGGAGGCGTAAGTAAACGGGGAATTACAGTTACAATCAACAAGTTAAATATTAGTTCATCGGTCCGGATGTTGTTTCGGTTCGAACCCTGGCTGAGTCAGAATCATCTTGCGCTAACAACAAAACCAACCAAGACTTAAATATCAAATTCGAATACCTATGTAATTTGTCCATTACTGATACATTAAAAGTTTATTGTCGTAATCAAATTTTTACCAATCCTAAGCAATCAACTGTCGTAGGACTTTTGGTCACAGTACAGTTCCACTATGAAAAATTTTGCGTTGATTTATAAACACATTTTACTTTTAGGTCATGTGACCTAATATATTTGTTTGCTCATGTCCCAATTCACAACATTTCAATTCATACTAGCGATATACCGTATGAAATCTAGACACAGATCACAATATCGAAACTACTGCAAACGCTCCATCTCTCCAAGCTTACATACAACGCTCGCTTACAGTGCTCCTCCGTCCAACTTGAGGCCATTGTCCAAAGTTGCGCATTCACAGACAGCGCACGACAGACAGTGTATAGCAGACAGTGTATAGTAAACAGTAGGACAGCGGCCGGCGACATGTTCCGGGCTCTCACGTAGCCACTGCACATCGCCAGATAAAACAATGATGCTGGTATGCATCAATATAGTTTTAACTACTTACCTTGTGGAGTCTTCGGGTTTCTGTATGTGATGTATGGGCAGAACCTACTGCAAGGTTAATTATTTGACGTCACGTATTTAATTTAGCCTGACTGCACTGTTATTGCTGGGCTAGGTATACTAACTGTGTTGCTCCGCAATAACAGTAGCTGTTGGATGTAAAATGTTGTCTTTTCTTTGTAGACTAACTTTAAGTATCAGTCATGAATATGGGTCTGTACCAGTTATATACTAGGTACAAGAATAAAGTTACTTCAGATATAAGTTATACGCCCGTATTCACAAACGTTACTATGAGGTCTCATAGTTTGAATGGACGCACAGAGTACAAAAAACCTATTCAAAGACAATACTTGAGTGCCGGCTAGCACTAACGAACGCACAGCTAAGGTACCCCGCTAGCTATATTACGCAACGCATAGGGTTAATTTTGTGTTTGACTTACGTCAAAAACTTAGGTTATGTATTATTTGCGTAGTTCGGTGTACTTTGCTCGAGGTTATTTTCGCATCAGTTTACAATGGATTATAGTAGCGAAGAAGAATTTGATAATTATATCAACGAACAAAGAATAACTACTAGGAGAGTTGTACGGGATTTCCAAAATCCTTTTGATTATTATAGTTCGGACTTTCGGAGGAATTTAGACGACGCTATAGGTTTTCCAAAGAAGTGATGTTTTTCTACTCTTACCACTAGTGAATGAAGACCTAGAAAAATTAACTGCGAGAGGACTTCCAGTACCAGCTATTTACCAAGTTGTAGGTTTATCCATATTTATTATGTTCACAAATCGACAATTCAACACAAATATAACACGAAGTAAATCGGCACAGAGACGGAATAGTATTGTTTACAGCTTCTTTAGAGGTTATGTTATGACAAAATTGACAATTAAAATGAACATAATGAACGTCAGTGAAGCGCAATGGACTACGCAACATACGCGAACCAATCAGAGAGCTCTATTTAACGCAGTGCGTTCTCATAGTTAAGGGTCGTTTGAGTATTGTTTATGAATTGAAAGGCTGGCCATATGCGACGCACTGAGAAATGTCTTACTTCGCATAGCGTTGCCACTTTACTTACACTAGTATCGTTTGTGAATACGGGTAATAGTGTCCTATTGCTTTTTGGAGGTTGTCATTACACAAAAATGTCCCCATATAGTTGGGTATATGTATGAGAAATGTTGCCATAGTAAAAAAGATGCATTGACTATAAGTTATTGACATTACCATCTGTGTATATAGGTACATACACATATGTGTGATATAACAGACTTCCAAAGTGCATATGACATTGGTTGGTCACCAAAGTGTCGCGCGCAGACACCACAGCACAGTGTGTAATTTTAGCTTAGTTGTGGCCAGATATATTTTATGTATTCATTCGAAAGAACTTGTGATACTTATTAATTGGTAAAAATTCCTACAGTAAAATTGTCTATACTTTCATAGAAAATTTTTTTTCTTGTCAAAGGTCAACGACCTCAAAAAAATTTAATGTTTTTATTTCTCCTAAAGTGTTATTGGTATCGTTTTTTTTAATAATACAAATGACGTAACATCAAAATATCTATTCATATAAAAAATTAAGGAGCTGTAGCTTTGATAGTTTATGAAATATGTGAAAATTTCTCAATTTCACTTTTTATTGATTTTTTATTTACCCATATCTTTACCGCATTTTATTCTTTGCTTTATATATGTACACAACTGTTGTGTATTACGTCCTAAAAAATTACACACGTAAATCAAAGGGGTAGTGAGAAAAAGCGTTTCTAAATATTTTAGAAATTTCTATGGAAATAGGGTTGTCAAAATATTTAATGAACAAAAATTAAAATTTTATATTTTATCGATGTCGTCATTATCGTAATCTATTAATACTTCGTCTGACGATAGTACGATGTTGATATCGACATTATCGTGAGAATCACATTCGAATTCATCATACGACTTTTGTAAGCATGGGTCATCGTGGATGAGTACGTTATCCATTGTCGGCTTTAACATTTTTAAAACTTTTTCCGGAATTTGAAACTATTTCCTGTTTTTTTGTCTCTTGTCCATTGACAAACTAGACAAAAGCGGGTCAGAAGTAGGGCTTGTAATATCGGAGAATATTGAATTCCGGAACTGAGTTACGATATTGGAGTGTCAATTCCGGAATGCCGGTATTGGTTCCGGAATCGGTATGCTCTTGAAACATTTAAATTTCTTATATAAAATAAACGTGTATAAAGCCAAAATTGAACAATTTATATACTTTTCATCAGTCTATAATTCGTTTTACTTTGGATAGATCAAAATTTTACTATTGAATTTGAACATCTCAACATTTCATACAGTTTTTATTCATTAACATGCCATGAACATTCAAGCCTAAGTAGAAAAAAGTTAGGAAGAAAAATTGTATAATTAAACATTATTATAAAACCAGGCAATTTAACATTAAAATAATAACCAGACCGATTCTCGAAATTCCTAGCTCATTTTCATCTCTCAGATCATCATTTTGCCAACGTGCCATGTAATGTAGTGTGTTAGGTGTACCGTGTAAGACTAACCGTCAAAGCAGCGAAGTGCACGTCAAAGCAGCGAAGTTAAAATAGGATTGGGTAGGATTTATGTCTGTGGGATACATTTCGAAAAGTGGACATACATCACCAAACAATGCAACCCTGTAGGAGAAGTAGAAGAGGAGGAAAGAGAAGTGTTGACAGGGGCAGGCCGAAAAAGCGATTATTACTTTTCTAGCAGACTGGCAAGATAAAGCCAAAGATCAGCTTTTATGGAAGAGTGTGGGGGAGACCTTAGCCCAGCAGTGGGACAATAACGGTTAAAATAAAAACAAATATTACTAAACTTTATAATAACATTTGGGAATAAAGTGAGTTTATGCACATTCCTTATTTTATGGGTAGTTGATTGATTCAGTTGTTGAAAAATCGTGGGGACGAGAATCAACAAAATCTTTGAAATCGATTTTTTCCTTATGTAATTGTTCTTTCCTAAAAAGTGATGATCTATTGGAGCAAGTTACAGGCTCTAGGGGTATGGAGGGTGTCGGAGACTTTCAAACCTCAGCTCCCTTTAATTTAGTAACCGTCTTGCGCGAAGTACCTATGTAATCTAAGTGTCCGTTGTCCTCAAGCAGCAGAAGGCTCTAACGAATAAAGATATAAGTCTGATTAGAACGATTGAGACCGGCATCTTTCCATCATTGTTTGCAATTGTTGACAGTGAAATTTTCTACTATAATATGCGCTGTCCATATCTATCTATCTATCGATCTTCTATCTTGGGAAGCTGAAGTGCATGATACCAGCACTGGTCCCTCAGACAACAACCAGTACTTTTTCTGAATGAGCTTTCACTTGTGCAGGAGTTGGCCGGTTCTCCTTGGTTCAAGCGCATTGACGAGCGATTCCTGTTCTTGGACTGCTCCCATTTTTTCATCAGACGAAACGATAGATTTCAATATTTTCTCTATATTGTGATCGTTGAGTAAACTCACATAGCATTCAATGCGTGTTTGTTAGTGTCTTTTGCTTAATTATTTCTACAATTGTTTTCTTTCTAATTATTTTTAAGATAATTAGAATTGTTACATAAATCGTTACTAACACCGAAGCTAACTCTGATGTGGTTTGCATTAGATCTGCTTCCATGATCACATTTAACTTTTCATTGTCAACTATGGTCTCAGATCGTTCGCGGAATTAACAAAATGTCGGGGACATAGGAAACACTCAAGGGGGAGCGCGGAGTCGCTGGGGAAGGAATCGTGATCTAACACTGTGTATTATTGACCTCGTTCACAAAAAAACGTCAGCTAGAAAAATCACTTTGTATTATTTATGAATACCGGAATTACGATATTTGGGCCCTTAATTCCGGTATTATAATATCGGAAAAAAACGTCCGAAATTCCGGAATTACGAAATCTCGGAATTCCGGAATCCATGCCCTAGTCAGAAGACTCTAAAGCTCGGTGAATCAAGTCAAGGACCGTTGCTTTGCGATTTAATTTACGGGTGTGATGCTTACGATCGTAGCGCCAAAATTTGTTGCGAGATTCACCGGCTTGTTCTGAGAGCATTCCTATTGGTATAGATATAGAATCTATTATTTCTGCACCATGCATTAATATTTTATGAACGGTGACAGACATATTGTACCAACCGTATTTTTGTACATATTTTGTTGCAACATTATTGCAAAACTCCTGAAACTTTTTAGAGTCTATTTCTAAGCCGCATGATATAGTCACCAGAATTGTATGTAGGTCATTGACGAGCCATTCATCAATACCTAAAATATTGGCAAAAGTCAATCGATTAGGATCAGACAAAGCCGTACGGGCAGTGTTTCCGTCGTTGGTTGTACCTGAATTAGGACGAATCACGTCAACCAATAAGCCCATTTTTTGTCTGATTTCATCCTGTATTTGTTTTTTTCTTTTTTCTACTATTATAGATTCGGGCGATTTTTTTGCAACTCGCCACTTTTGCACTGCAGGGTCATTTTTATAACCCAAATGCAACAAAAACTCAAAAATTGCGCACCACGCATGCAACGGGCTAAGTCCATGACGTAAAGATTCCTGATTTACAGGGTTTTTAGCTATCAGGTCTAGATTTTTAAATTCGCTACAAGTAGCTCCACAACAGGCACACCGTAATTGTGATGTTGTGTTTGTAATGGCATTAAACACTTTTCCGTCTATGATGGTTAAGTAAAGTTTTGGGTCTCCAATAATTGTTTCTCCTGAAGAGTTTTCAGCAAAAATCTGCGAAAGATTCTTTATTTCTTCTTCAACTCGGGTTTTTTCGTTTAAAATGAGTTGTGTCGTTTCTGGCCTATATTGAATTCATATTGGGCGACAAAATCTAAAAGATTGAGGATTCGGATTGATCCATAATACATAACCGTCGTCAGTTTTTATCCGTAAAGGTATGTATGTGGTTGCAAACAGGCAATGCTCATCATCGTCTCCATCACTGAAGCTTTGCTTGTAGGCAGATTGCCCAGTAGTCCCGTCAAAACCCCATGAAGCCTCGAATACACAATGGAGTGTATCTATTTTGTTTTGTTTGCAGTATTCGGAAACTTTTTGGTCGCACACGTCAATAATTCGACGAAAAGTGTGCATAACTAAATCTAATAACGGTACTGTTGCTTCCCGTTCTGATATCCCGTTCCGTATATCCACATCGGGATAACATAACTTTTTGACCATTTGAATTTTATAGTAGGGAGGGTAAATATTAAATCCACGAGATTTGGCTCCTTCACGAATACTATTGTAGTCTTCAACAGACAGTTTTCTATCTATAATTAAGCATAGAGCTTCATTAGGTGTATAAGGTTCATAAGCTTTTTGACTTGATCTTATTAGTTTGGCAATTTTGGTAGACTGGGTTGGAGATTTTAGGCACTCTTGAACAACAAATTCAAAGTCACTAGCAGCAGCTTTTCCTAATTTATTACCTATTTCATCTACTACAATTTTTGAAAACACCTTGATCAAAGAGTCTGAAGGGTAATTTTCTAATTCTTGTTCCAGAGATTTTCTTATACGTCGCTGACTGCGATCGCTGACTTTATCATACTGATTGGATTTAGAAGTAGAAGGAACATCTAATGACTGTCTAACTTCTTCTGAGGCCGAAGATATTATTTTTATGAAACTTGTTGCAGGTTCCTCCTCAAGGCTTTGGTTTTCGGGACTTTTGTAGTTATTTTGATGTAATGTTTCGTGAAGTCGGAGATTGGATGTAGAAGAAAGGCATTTTTTTATTTTTAGCTATAAAAGTTTTGCGATTCCTACTACTGGCTTTGTAAAGCTGTTCGCATTTGCAAATAAACCTTGTAGTATTTTTTTTAAAGATGTTGTATTCTATTTGTGTATGATTAGGGATGCCATTAGGGTAAATTACATTCACAACTATTTTAGCTCTTTCGTTTTCGGGAATATCCAGAGGTCGCGATTTGGGTCCTTGCAAATTAGCACTATTTTCTAAAATCTTGAATAAGTCAAGATGCGTAAGTTTGTGAGGCGTTATTGATGATTTAGCCACTTGTCGCTGATCATCTTGAGGGTCAATTTCCTCTTGCCCTAAGTCACTCGGTTGAGACCCGAAATGACAAGCCCCAAGAGAATGGGTCAATGCCCCTTCAGGAAAAATATCCGACTGGTCCGATTCCATCGTTGCCTATGATATCCGTTTATGTAACAATAAAATGTTTAGTGGCTGCTCCCCTGCGTTACCGGGTAGGCTACCGTGCCACTAACAGATGTACGGGTAAGGAAAGACAACTCAACATAAGCCCGAAGGCACCTATCAATATGAAGCTACGAAAGTTCCATATTGATATAATTATGTACATATGAATGGGAGTTTTAGCCAGTAAAAACTGTTACCGCCTTCACCACGTGTAGGTACTCCCAGCTTATGTTGTTAAAGTTTTGTCTTAATTGCATTTTTGGAAAGTAACTTTATGGGTTTTGAATGTCATATTACCTATTATAATATCACTACAATAAAATAGTAGTAAAAAATATTCAATCGAATTGAGAACATCCTCCTTTTTCGAAATCGGTTAAAAATGCTACGACTGATTTCTCGAGTATGATATAATCTTTTAAGTAATTAAGTATACTTCAAGTGTCGATTTAATTAATGAGCAGAATAAATTAATCAAGTGGTGAACAAAGTTAGTGACAACCCTGGACAAAATTTTCAAAAATGATATCTCATCACCCCTTTATTCTTTTTAGCTGATATTTTTTATTCGAATGTGTTATATTATTGTACATATTTTCCATCAAAAAGAAAATGCGGTAATTTAAAAAGAGATCCACAAAAAATATTATTGTTTTTTGCTAAAAACATTTATTATGGCTTAAAAATCCGTATTTCTTGTCTAGTTTTTGGCAATATCATAGTTTTTCATTTTCTTAATAAGCAGATACTTAATTTATTCGTAACTGATAAACCTGAAAAAAGATATTGCATTTCTATGGGTTTTTCTCGATAATTTCAATATAAACAAAACTACTTAAAAAAAATTGTCGTTATTTTTGTTAAGCCTCCAAAATAGTAAAAGCTATATAAATAACACATAACCTATACTTGGCCACAAGTAAGCCAAAATTACACACTGTGCACAGTTCACTGATCAAAAGCTATAACGCGCCACGCTACATTATGTGTCGCCGTCTGAACCCGACTTTACTGCAAATTCGATCATGTCCCTAAGATGCTTGACAACATGATTTTGTATAAATTGAATGGAAATACTTTCGTTGGTATATTTTTTAAATGTCTGAGGTTTTTCAAAGAGTGTTAGAAATATATTATTATCATCATTATTGACGACCGGTTGGCGTAGCGGTAGTGTAAGCGACTGCCACGCCGAAGGTCGCGGGTTCGATTCCCGCTCAAGTCAAACATTTGTGTGCGTGAACATGGATGTTTGTCTTGGTCTGGGTGTTTCTATGTATAATATGTATGTATTTACAAAAAAAAAAGTATATATGTATGTTTATCCATTGTCTAGTACCCATAGTACAAGCTCTGCTTAGTTTGGGACTAGATGGTGTTGTGTGAATGTGGTAGAATATTATATATATATTATATTATATTATATTATTATATATTATATATATTATATATTATACACTTGTTTTGTATAATATTATTACTATGTCGCGCTAAGACCTAAAAACATTCTTGCAGAATCAAGAAGACCCTGAGACACATCAACCGACGAAATTAGATATATTATGTCACATTCATAATAATATATCATGTCGCTTCCCGAGGAATTCCTGAGATAATAGCCGTGATTTCATAATTGTGTCTTGAAAAACAATTGGAGACAGACTTAAACAAAATTCAATCGCGGTCAGAATTAACTTCCACATTTGTTGTTATTCAAAACAGAACCTCTGAGCAAACTTTTTGTTGAATAAACTATCAATTTCAATTTAGTCGTTTGTCACTCAGTGGTGATATCTGAGTTAGCCTTTATCGTGTGCTAGGCGCCTATCACACAAATTTCAGCCACCAAAATTCAATCAACGACGTTTCGACCGCAATATTCCCACGTACCCTCCATAGTTGAGTTAGGGACGCCAGAATTTTGTCACACAATATTTTAGAGGTGACTGGCAGAGGTTTTATAAGCCTAGACTGTGAGGGTATTTTATAAATATTGGAGTAGATAAACTGCAAGTTTTGGTTACGAAATATAATAAAACATAAGTCAAACTTCAAGTCGTGGTTTTTAAGTAGGGATATCAAAACCTACACTGCGCTGTGATATCTCGAAGATAGTACGATTCCGTGCTGTTTTAGTTTCTATAATGTAGATATAGACTTAGAGAACACCTACACTTGGATTATTCTATATTTGGGGATGGACATAGAATCTCTGCGGGAAAAGATAATAGGATCACAAGTAATTATCGAATAAGATTTTTAAACACTTAAGGAACCGTTTCAAATATTTGTCTTGAATTAGGTAAACGAATTCCCCTCACACCTAAAGCAATACTAACTGTCGCCCTCGACTTTTGTCAGACCTTGGCGCAGGACATTTCATCGGCCGGTAGGCGAATTTAATTACAGTGCAGCGACGATAAATCGTTCCGGGTGATGCCTACTCTACACATTCATTACAATATCGTGCTTTCAGAGTTTATGGGGGCACAACCAATATTGGTTTAGGAAATTTTTGGCAGTTTTATCGCATAGTTTAAGATTTAGCTACCTTTTTAGGGTTCCGTCCCTCGAAAGGAAAAAACGGAACCCTTATAGGATCACTTTGTTGTCCGTCCGTCTGTCAAGACCCTTTTTCTCAGGAATGCGTGGAGGTATCAAACTGAAATTTATATTAAATGCTCGAATCTACGGTTCCATAGAGCTGTAAAAAAATCAAACTTCTAATCCAACGCAATCAAAAGATACAGCCGTATATGCTGCAAATTACAGCATATTTTCAAACTCGCATTGTAATCAAAAGCTACAGGGTACTTCCCGTGAACTCAGAATCTTGAAATTTGGTACAAAGCAATGTCTTATATCACTCATAAAGGAATAATTGCCAAAAACCGTAAATTTTTAGTTACAGCATATAAAAAAATATTTTTAATAAATTTAAAGTTACTACCCCTTTCTCTTGAATGCGTGGAGCTATTAAATTGAAATTCATATCAAATACTCAGGTATATAACACCGTTAGGCTGCAACAAAATCAAACTTCTATGTCAACACAATCAAAAGAAGGAGCAATATAAGCATATTTTAAAGCTCGCGCCTACTCGCAAGTGAATCAAAACCTACAAGGTACTTTCCGTGAGCTCAGAATCTTGAAATTTGGTACGAAGCAACGCCTTATAGCATATATAATGGAAAAATTGCGAAAACCATAAATTTTTAGTTACATCATATACGAAACATATTTTTAATAAATTTAAAGTTACTACCTCTTTCTCTTGAACGCGTGGAGGTATTAAATTGAAATTCATATCAAATACTCAAGTATATAACACCATTAGGCTGCAACAAAATCAAACATCTATGTCAACGCAATCAAAAGAAAGAGCAATATAAGCATATTTTCAAACTCGCGCCTACTCGCAAGTGAATCAAAACCTACAGGGTACTTTCCGTGAGCTCAGAATCTTGAAATTTGGTACGAAGTAACGCCTTATAGCACATATAATGGAAAAATTGCGAAAACCATAAATTTTTAGTTACATCATAAAAGAAAACATTTTTAATAAATTTAAAGTTACTACCCCTATCTCTTGAACGCGTGGAGGTATTAAATTGAAATTCATAGCAAATACTCAGATATATAATACCGTTAGGCTGCAACAAAATCAAGCTTCTATGTCAACGCAATCAAAAGAAAGAGCAATATAAGCATATTTTCAAACTCGCGCCTACTCGCAAGTGAATCAAAACCTACAGGGTACTTTCCGTGAGCACAGAATCTTGAAATTTGGTACGAAGTAACGCCTTATAGCACATATAATGGAAAAATTGCGAAAACCATAAATTTTTAGTAACATCATATAAGAAAAATATTTTTAATAAATTTAAAGTTACTACCCCTTTCTCTAGAAAGCGTAGAGGTATTAAATTGAAATTCATAGCAAATACTCAGGTATATAACACCGTTGGGCTGTAACAAAATCAAACTTCTATGTCTACGCAATCAAAAGAAAGAGCAATATAATCATATTTTCAAACTCACGACTACTCGCAAGGGAATCAAAACCTACAGGGTACTTCCCGTGAACTGAAAATCTTGAAATTTGGTACGAAGCAACGTCTTATAGCCCAGATAAAGGATGCGGAAGGCTGAGGACCGTGTGCTGTGATGCGTGTTGGGAGAGGCCTATGTCCAGCAGTGGACTGCGATAGGCTGATTGAGATTGAGATTTCAAATAATTACATAGTCTTCAAACCTTTTTGCTAATTATTCTGTAAAGTACAGTATACAATAAGTATTTTTGTAACAGATTTCTAAAAGTCACTAAAAACTTTGTAAATCAATAACTTTGATAAAAAATCTTACCATCATTCATCAGCAGACTTTTGCAAGGCTGCTGCAAGGCTGGTATAGGTATTTAAGTTATATTATAAAATAAGCGATATATGTTAATATAAAATAAAGGATGACTGATTACAAACGACAAAGACCCCTTTTTCTTTAATTTATGCTTCTCCAGCTTTCCATACTGTAATGTTATGGATTTCATTTGGCAATAAAAATACCATAACTATGACTGGTGAACTTTTACTTATATACCTACAGGTTTGTACGGAGCCCTCGGTGCGCGAGTCCGACTCGCACTTGACCGGTTTTTTATATTTTCCTTTAGTTTGCTTCCGTGGTCCCGTGGATAGCGTTTGCGACTGCTGATCGGAGATCCCGGGTTCGATTTCCGGGTCGGGCAAAAGTGTTACTGGGTTTTTTCGAATTCTCAGTAGCAGGCTCGCCCCCTATTACGTGGGACCTAAAAATTCATGGCGAAATGTGGGTGTAATAAATATTACACCTCTGCCTATCCGTTCGCGGATACAGGCCCTTCGGGGATACAAAGCTTAGACTCCCACAGTCTTGTTTCCGTTTGTCGTCGTAGTAACAAACTAAACAAATATAATACCTGTCTACATTATAAGATATAAAATTACATGTATCTTATTTGGCAAAGGGGTCATTTGAAAGTAAAATATTTAGTATTAAAAATGAAGTGCAAAAATATTCGCACATTATAATGTGAAAGGACCCTGGCACCAATATAAAAAACATTCACTAACACATTGACAAAATGAATTGAGTAAACTATTTTAAATGAATACCAAATGCGTTACGAAACTATTTTAATTGAATTAGCTCAATGCGTAAATATTGCATAATATGAAATGAGCAAAGGCTATTAATTATGAATTCAATTGTCATTTGCGTTTGGCAGACTGTGCTGGCGGACTAACGGCTATTCGATATTATCAGGGTTGCCCCTCCGCATAAGGCATTTGAATTATTTTTTTCTTTGCCCGTGTTTGGGACTTGGGACTCGACGGCTAGACGGCAAGGCCGTAATACTCACTAAAACCACAGCGCATCCTTCAACGCCATTTTGGGGGCGCCATGGGGGTCGCGTTAACATTCTACCCTGACACCCCGGCGGATAGCCCGAAGGCCACAACCTCCTTGGCGTCGGATTAAGGTGTTGGGCTCCGCCGCAAAAACACCCAGCGGCCGCAAAGGATAGGGAGGACGGCAACCTGACAACACCGCATCTCCTGTTCCTCTGCGGCCCCACCGCGACGCAACAATTGTGTGTCCCCATTTGGTCGCGGGAGATAGGGCGCGTGGCAACGCAACACCGACACGCCTCTCCTCCCGCGACCGCGCCAGACTGCGAGGGACAGACGGAACTGTCCCCCGCACCCGCACCTTTGGATGCATCCTGCGCAGGCCCCCTCAAAACCCACGCGGAGCGTCCACTCCCGGGATCGCTCTTAGCTTCACCGCGGATTTCCAAGCCACGGTTACTAAGCCCCTCCCCCCATGACAAGGTGGAGAGCCCACGGGGGGGAAGACATTTAAACCATAAATGAGGTACTGTAACAGATGGTTACTAATTATGAGAGAAGTTACTATCATTAAAATTTACAGACTCGTACAAACTTATTTGGATAAAAATTCTTATCATATTAGGATTGGAGAACTTTTTATGTGTAGTGTAGGACAGTAGTAGACCCACACATCAAAATGCATCGACAACACTAGGCATACAGTTTTTTTATTGACTCGTATAAGCTAAAAGTGTCTTCTGTGTCTGCCAATGCTGCAAACTTACGAAGCATTTCAAATCTTCTTCTGTATATGTACCTATATTAAATCCTTGCGTTTCCGACTGACTGACCGACAAGCAAAACACAGTCAAAGCTATTGGGCGCAGGAAGCTGAAATTTGGCATGTATGTTCTTTGGGGTCCGTAGGAGAGCACTAAGAAGGGATTGTCCGAAATACCCACGGGATCAGGAAAAACGGGCAAGTTAAAAAATATTGCGGGCGTAGCCGTGGGCACCCTCTAGTATCATTATAAAATGTATTGTTCCCAAAAGTAACAGTGCCAACCCGTGCCTCTGACTAGCAACCCTAATGAATAGTGATGATAATGGGTTGAATTTGATGGTACATCGTGCAGATTTCAGTGAATTTACGGCGGCCGCGGTTAGGTGGCGGTCGGCGTATAATACACGGTAGTAATGTCAAAAATCATCGGCCATCTATTAGCACAGTCTGAATTATCAATTGTGTACTGCGTGTTATCGTGTTATAAGTGAATAGCGGGGAAAGTGTGATGTTTGCGGTTATAGCGGTTATTGGTATTATCAAAATAGGTAATGGGCACAAAATAAAATTCTTTTCAATGATAAAGGCTAGTATAGTAAGAAATAACTCAGTGAGGTTTTCGTATGCACGCATCGCCTGTTTTTGTGTTGCCTGATAAATATGATGCAGCTGCAGTTTCTAAAATACCAGTTGTGTAAGAGTATCCAAGGGCAATAACTATCATGTTGCCTTCATCAGCCTTTAACAGTCTTCTGCTGGACTAGGTCTCTCCTTTGAAAGGAGAATTGGCCTACTATACCTCGCTGGCTAAACGGGTTAGTATAGGGTTTGTATCAAGGTATCCTTCTCTTACAGTGCTGTTCTCTGCATAATATGCTCCCTCTGTCGGCTCTTACGACACTCATGCGATGATATGGGGTGGTGACAGTCCGTATTTTCAATCCGTCACCACACGGACGACGACCTAGTCTGCTGCATTATAGCTTAACATCAGGTAAGAACATGATCAGACGTTAGAAAAAAAAAGACAAAAACAATTACAAGTCAAGGAGATTAAACTCATCATTATTCTCTAAAAATAGAAGTCCTTAACAACTCAACCACTTCTTCTCTAGCGTTGACCTTTTACAGCCAAGTTAAATAACTTGCGACATTTTCTTTCGCTTCAGATATAACTATTTTAGCGTGGGCCACGGCGATGGAAATAACGGAACAAATTGAGACACCGACCGACGGACAAAACTTTCTCTTTAACACATTTTTGTATGCATCACTAGTCGTTTTGTATTTTAATTGCTTCTGTTGCGACTATTTTCAAATTATAGATACCTATTCAGATTTACGATATAAATTACAGATGTTGAAGTATGTGAGAGTATGCAGAGGTGTATTACACACCCACGTTTCGCCAGTTATGTATAGGTCACAATGTAATAGGGGGCGAGCCTATTGCCATATACCGGGCACACTATAAGCGAGCAATAATTAACATTTTTAATACACACATAACTTGGAAGAGTCAGAGGTGTGTGCCCGGGGTAACTGGGGATCGAACCCGACACCATCGCCTCGGCAGTCCGTTATGTACACCACTGGGCTATCGCCGCTCTTTTCGTGTCCCCGGACACACATTACTTAGCTACCAAAGTAACAAAGAAACGACTCATCGATGACTCAACTGAATCGTCACCTACACTTCATAATCCAAAGTACTAATAAACACGACTCCATAATTAATAGGTATACCAAGCGTACATGTCAATAAAATTCAATTTAGCCACACGACTTCATTAGTTCAACTAATTAAAAACGGTAGTGACGTAATCCCTAGTGGCGTGATCGCGTATAAATGTAAAATTAAACTTGAGTGCGTGTGTCACTGCTAACCTTGAATAGCACTAGATTGAATGAGAGAAAACCTATGCAATATGTAAAATATATATTTTTAAATACTACTCATGTCAACTGCAAGACGGTAGTTTAGTGTGCGATGAGAGGCCGAGACATTTCTGTAAGACATTCGCCTTTTAAATTTCTTAAAGTCCAAGATACCAGGACCGCCAGACCTTACTTATTTTCGTTTAAATCAACTCTGATAATTTAAGAAAAGTTAGTACCATTTTCACCGACCTTTAGCACCTCCTACCTAAAAATTGGCCCACGATCCAAGCTAGCAAGTATGCGTACACTTATAGCACAAACTAACACTACATTATTCTATACATTTCGTTTCTGAGAAAATAAGTAAGGTCTGGCGGCCCTGGGATCTTACTCTATTACGAGCCTTAGTTCAGAAGATATTTACTGACAGAGGACAGATTTTAAATAGGTATGTCTTTATAATATCCTGACTAGCAGAGAGCGCAGATCGGAAACTACTGAAGTTAGAAACATGGAATTTAGACAGTGAGTTTATTTTATGACCCAGGCTCCCACTGGGAAGTTATTTGTTATTATTCTACCACTAAAGGGATTATATATGTACTAGCTGACCCAGCGAACTCCGTTTCGCCTTTTTAAGAGTTTTTATTTAATTCCCTTTTTTCCAAGCCCCATTGTCCAAAGTTACCATTGACTTAGCGCTTAATCTCTTATCATTTCAGAGTCTATAAATGATGAACAAACAAACATAGATTTTTATATAATATTGAATTCCCCATTCCTTAAAATATCGGAGACGATACCCATATCGACTTAAAAAAAAATCCCGTCCGCCATCTTTGAGTTACCATTGACTTAGCGCTTAATCTCTTATCATTTCAGAGTCTATAAATGATGAACAAACAAACATAGATTTTTATATAATATTGAATTCCCCATTCCTTAAAATATCGGAGACGATACCCATATCGACTTTAAAAAAAAATCACGTTCGCCATCTTTGATTTCCAAACCGCCATCTTTGATCACGAAATAGATGTTGTATTTGGATTCACCATCCCTTAAATCATCAGAGGCGATACCCATATTGATTTTTTAAATTTTTCCCATCCGCCATCTTTAATTTCCCATCCGCCATCTTGAATCACGAAACAGATGTTGTATTTGGATTCCCTATCCCTTTAAACATCGGAGACGATACCCATATCGACTTAAAAAAAATCCCGTTCGCCATCTTTGATTTCCTATCCGCCATTTTTGATCACGAAATAGATGTTGTATTTGGATTCTCCATCCCTTAAATCATCAGAGACGATACCCATATTGATTTTTTAAATTTTTGCCATCCGCCATCTTTGATTTCCCATCCACCATCTTGAATCACGAAACAGATGTTGTATTTGGATTCCCCATCCCTTTTAACATCGCAGACGATACCAATATTGACTTTTTTAAAATTTTCCCATCCGCCATCTTTGATTTCCCATCTTTGATCACGAAATAGATGTTGTATTTCGATTCCCCAAGCCTTAAAATATCGAAGGCGATACCCATATTGATTTTTTAAATTAAAGAATTTTTCAGATCCGACCGGTAGTTTCTGAGGTTAGCGCGTTCAAACAAACAAACAAACTCTTCCGCTTTATTAGTAAAGATATTTTAATATTTTTTTTATATTTGATACATATCTCCTTTATTGGGCGGATACTTCCATAGTTGTCGTTTTAACTGTTTAAGAAATATAACTGCAAAAAGTATTTACACATACAAACTACTTAGTAAAGACTGTGTTATCCGGTATCTGTGACGTTTCGCTAGATCGGCCAATATGGCGACTGTGATTTGTCTGTCAGAACCATTAGAATTTAACAAAATACTCGACAATCCAAATTTTGCGGATATATGTTGTCGACTCGATATCTTTATTTTGTAATGTTTTATTATTCAGGTAAGGTTTCGATGTACTCCTTGACAAAATAATTATTATAAGATTTGACACTGCGATAGCAGCGCAGTCGTCGGTTCCAATGTGAAACATTCCAAAATCCACAAGTACTTACAAATTAAAAATTAAGTAAAAAAACATTTTCCAGTGGACTAAATTGTGAATCTAACCATTCTCAAGTCCCCTTGAACACACACAAAAAAATTCATCAAGATCGGTCCAGTCGTTTAGGAGGAGTTCAGTGACATACACACGCACACAAGAAATATATATATAAAAATAAAGCATAAAAGTTTGTTTAAAATATGTTGAATTTGAGGCTAGCGAAAATGCAGGCATCAGCTAGTGTGTAGTAAAGACTCGGATAAGCTGACGTCACAGAAATAGAAACCTTTCTAAATATAAGTCTTGCCAAGTACATTTTGTTAGTATTTGTCGAACGGAATGTCCTTTTCTCAGCGAAGTGAGATCTGTTCGATACTTTCACTAAGTGCGTTGGTGATACAAGGCATAAAAGATTTCACAAAGAGTTGTAAATCTCAGAGTCTGTTCTATTTCAGTGGCTTATAAATCTGTACCTACTGTACCTCCGCCTCCGAGCTTTATGTGTAAAAAACTGTTGCATCCCGGGGTCCGCTTATTAGTCTAACCGGATTTTATAGTTGATTGAATCAGGCGTTACTTGGCGGAACTCCATTGTAACCTAATGGAAGGAAAGAGGATCCCACCACGCACCCTCGGATTGACCACCCCAACTATTGCAATAGAAAAAGGTTGACAATACCGAACTCCTCTAAAAGGATAAGGGATATAGGAATGGTATAGGTTCCAGGAAGATACTTGACTTGCAGAATCCCGCTGTATGCGCCGACTTTTCTTCGACACGTGTTTCGCCTCTGCACGAGGCATCCTCAGGAGCGATGGGCAGCGACTGACTCAGTCGTTGCACATCGCGCATACAGCGGGATAATGCAAGTCAGGTATCTTCCTGGAACCCATACCATTCCTATATCCCTTATCCTTTTAGAGGAGTTCGGTATTGTCAACCTTTTTCTATTGCAATAGTTGGGGTAGTCAATCCGAGGGTGCGTGGTGGGTTCCTCTTTCCTTCCATTAGGTTAACCGGATTTTACTGACTGTCTGACCCTCCAAAGGGACCAACCTAAAGGGATATATAGATAGATGTATATTGCATAGATTAGACTAGTGTCAGTTTATTTAATCTAATCGTAATCAATCAAATCGTAAAAGTAAATTTTTACAAGGCAATCATAAATATATTCCTAAAAGGAGAAAGCAAATTGATTTGTCACAAATAAGTAGGCGTAAATTTTGACGCCCAGTTAGGTACCTAGCACAACCAGAATCGTATCTGATGTAACATAATATATGCTATATTGAAATTAGTGATGTTCCGGGTATCCATATCCGTATCCGCGGATATCCGCGGAAAAACAAAGATCCGTATTCGTATCCGTATCCGTTACTTTTCTCGCGGACCTTTTACGGATCTTTCACCTTATTAGGTTTCAATTGATAGGTTGGAATTCCATAGGTGGTTAGGTAGATTTAAAAACTACTAAATTCCATTCAGAGTATTTTTTATATAATTTCAATATAAATCCAAACATGATCTGTCTATCGTTCCGTCGGGCATGCGTGACGTCAACTATCGTTTCAAGGTCGCGCGCACCGACATCGATTCAGTAAGAAAATAAAGATCCGTATCCGTATCCGCGGATCTTGACACCAAATATCCGTATTCCGATCCGTATCCGCGGATATACATTTTTAACGATCCGGCATATCACTAATTGAAATGTATGACATTTGTTTTTAAATTCTTAATGTTTACGACCTTAATTTTTAGAACCTACTTCTCTACAGTTGAAACAAAATTCTGATGCTTGCGTGGACAATACCTATATTTTTTTAATACAAGTTAAATATGTTCGGGCAATAACGAATGCGAACTTACAAGCAACAAACAGTAACTCAACATGACATGTTTCATTATTTTTATTAACGGTAGGCACAGACCCATATTTTTGTCTTTAAATAGTTACTAATTGATTTGGTAGTAAAACGGGCAGTTACTTAGTTATCAACATACATTAAAGTAAAGTATAACATTTCGCAAACGCAACGAATACTTGACCTATTAAGGAAAATCATTAATTTAAGAGTGGCCAACCGGGGACCGCTAACGAATTAATTGAAGTAGACAAATTCCTCATTGGTGGCGGAATGGGAAGCAATCTAAATTCTTAACGTTGTGTGTACTTTGAGCCGCGATAGCCCAATACCCCGAGATTCCCCATTATGCCCGAGCTTTTGGGGCACTTTGGGTCAGTAGCAGGGGTGGCGGGGATTATCACACCACACACGAGTGCAAGAACCCCATTTGTACTCCAATTTACTTTTAGAAGTTAATGTTGGCTAAATTCATTATGGTTTTAGTGGGTTCCGTAATGTAAGATAGTGGTAAGTTTGGAAGAAAGCTATACAAAAGTATAGCTTGCGTGCACTTATTAATGTGAGAATAGATATAAAGATCATCTAGGAGTACTATGATTGTTATATAATCTGATAGTCTTAATCTACACACGCATATTCGCATAGATAAAAAGTTTGGCTAGACACCTCTAAATATAAACTTTCGGATGTTCTAAACATCCGCTATCATGACGCTTATTGCAGTCTACGGTGCCGAAAAATCGGATCGTCGAATCAAAGTTACGTGTTACATATATCTTGACAGACAATTTAAAACTAATGTAATCAACTACGAAGCTTTGAATTCGTACATGAAAGAACATTCAACTAATCAAGTCATAAGCAAGTCTATTTAAAGCCAATATTATGGCGTATAAAGCGCCAGGTGGCTTTAATCACCGCAATATTGGCAAGTCAATCAGAGCGTACGTGCGAATTTACCCTTCAAAAACTTTCTTCAAATGCAGTGACGCATAAGACGAAGATAAATTATAAGCGAGGAGAGTCATTTCGTATGCAAAATGGGTTCTCTAAAACTCAAAGATCAAACGCGATAGAGACGTTTTTCATTAGTACAAGACGTTGCACTCTTTAGATTAGATGTATATGTTTACTATTCAGAACCAATCTGTTTTAAATAGCTGTTTACTATATGCGACCGTCGTGAAACGCATTACTAAGGGCAAATAAGCTTCGTATGTGGCGTTCCTTCTGATATAAATAGACGTCTTGTGCCAAATACCAAAAGTGCCGTCGGAATCTATTTTCGGTGTATGGTAAAATACAGATAATTATTGGAGAAAACGTAAACGTGCTTTTTAACGAATACTATACCTTTCTTTCATTCACACATACATACATATCGTCACGCCTTTTATCCCCGAAGGGGTAGGCAGAGGTGTATTTCTACACCCACTTTTCGCCAGATATACTTTAGTCCCACGTAATAAGGGGCGAGCCTATTGCCGTACCGGGCACATTTCCAGACTCCGTGCTGCTACTGGGAATTTCGTGACAGAAAAACCCAATAACACCGCCCGACCCAGGAATCGAACCCGGGACCTCCCGATCCCACGCGCACATTTATGCCGCGAGACCAACGAGGCAGTCGTATAGGGTTTGATGTCGAGTTTTCCGTCTCTACGCAAAGATGGTATTTGCATCGTGTTATCCCTTAGTCGCCTCTTACGACACCCACGAGAAGATACGGGGTGGTGACACTTGTATTCTATGCCGTCAACCACATGGCTTTCTTTCTTTCTTTTTAATAGACAACTCCCGCATTAGGACTAAATCCTGTGTCGCGGGGGACTTTACAAACATACAACTAACGGACACAATGGACACCCAGACTCGAAATAACAACTTGTGAATTACACAAAGTGTTGCCTCGTGTGGGGATCGAACCCACAACACTCGGCGTAGTGTCAAGCGGCGACGCGGCCGCTTAAACCACTACGCCAACCGTGCAGTCAAAGCCGTCTATATGAAAATGTATTATTGTTTAAAATGCCCGTGTTTCTAATGAAATCTGATTTTTCAATTTTCCAAACTACATCATAATAGTTCAAGTGTTAACGATTACTAATCATTAGGTGAACGGCACCAATATTATAATAAAGTGTTTATTGATAAATAATAAATGTAATAGGTATGTTCATTAATTTCTTCTCTGCACAGTATGAAAACAAACTGCATTAAAAAAGGCTTCACAAGATTTTTTTTTATGGTAATAGGCGGCAAAGGAGCAGACCGATCGCCTGATGGTAAGCAATTACCGCCATCCATGGACACAAGCAACACCACAGGAGTTACAAGTGCGTTGCCGCCCCTTGGGGTTGGGAAAAGGGATAGAATGAGGAGTGGGGTGAGGGAGAAGGAATAGGGGATAGGGCCTCCGGCACTCTCACTCACCGAACGAAACGCAACAGTTTAGGTACTGTTACTTTACGTCGATTTTCTGTGAGAGGGTAGTACTTCCCCGGTCGGGCCGGCCCATTCATGCTGAAATCAGCAAGACTCTACTACCTTAAAATTTTCTTTCTAGATCTTCTTATTTAATCTAATTTTCTAGATAATCTTTTTAGATTGTTGGCAGAGTATCTTCCTTGTATTATATTTTCATCATATTGTAAGAGATTTTTACCTACTAGGTACTGACTGACTAATATTTAATTATTTACTAAGCAACAAATTGAATGCATGCATGGTTTATTGCGTTGCCTTGCCTCAAAGGTTACAGAAAGGATACAGATATTTACAAACACATTTGAAAATACATCTGCAGCAAAACGTTTTTAAAATCGGATTTGATGTACCGTAACTAATTCCGCATACCACTCTCTTAAAACTGCAGGTAAACGAAACGAATACGTGAAATACGCAGAGCACTCTTTTAGAGGCAAAGAATGGACGCCGAGCGAACCTTTTGCTGAAATACTTTACACTAGAACTATTTATTGCTAGAGTTATTATACGTAGAACAATATAATCCTAGTTACTGCAATAGATTGGTAAAATTGGGCTATGCTTGCACAGGTCACTTTTTGAATGTCTTACCAATTGTGGAATTTTATATAAAAGCGCTACCGTGCCTCGGAAGGCAAGTAAAGCCCAAATTCTTGTTTCACACACAAAATTCAATATATTTTTTTTTAGATCATCGGTCATGTCATCGTTGCTTTGAGCGGCCTAAAACCAATGAATACAGATGATTTACAATAAAGAAGCTTATTTCTTAAGGATGTCATGTGCCGATTAAAGTTGGCGTATTGACGGTTGTCATTAGTGTAGTTCGTAGTTGGCGCCGTTGGCGGCGCTAGCGTCTTTCGCCATCTGTCTTGCATGGCTTTGGCGTAAGAAATAGACAGCTGTTGCACTGACACTCACGCGACTGTTACGCCGCCAAGCGGCAATTTGGGTCGCAGAAAGTTTGTCTTAAAAGCGGCAATAAGAAAAACATCTCTATAAATAAATATCTATGCTCTATGCTAAAACTTCGACATTCACCCTCAACAAGTCCCAGCTCACGTTGAAGTCGGCATTACCAATTCGTCTAATTAGTTGTCAAAGCTTAGAACATAGATTGGTATTGAGCCAAACGAGGAACAAAGCCTACCGTAGCGCGGAAAGTGAAATAATTAGTGAGAGGTGTGCGTGTGACGTAATTCCGTTACGTCACGTGACGTATACTTCACACGTTGAGAATGTAAAGAGATTCTATAATAATACGTTATTGTTCCGCTCGTACATCACTCGGGTTAAATAGGTGTTGTGTTTTTAAACTGTTACTGTAATGGAAGTATTTTATAATGAGTAAGCATACATATACAGTATACTTTTATATAATCTTTGTCTTTCTTTTAAATATAACATGCCCACACTATGTGGAAGACTTATTAAACATTGGAACTATAGACATAAAAATACACAAAGGCTCTAAACAACAGCTTATAGATCACAGAAACATCACCCTTATTGTTGTATGTCTATGGATTAAAATGCTAAACCACTTTGTGTATCGGTGATTTGCCTTGAAATGTTTCAAGTCTTAAAAATTCATGTAAAAAGAGATGATTATTGAAAGATACGTAAGTACTGAATTTCGAGATAAAATAATTGTTTGAATTGAAATTAAACTACTGTTTAACGGTTTTACTTACGTTAAATCTAAGCCGAGTGCGAGTGATCTAGAAAGTTAGTTGAACATTAGTTATTATTATCCGACGGTTCTGTTACTTTATTGGAACCGAAAGCTGTGGTTTAATTTCAATCTGTTAACATTCGCGTAAAATCAAGAAAATACAATTGTTAGAAAATTATGATATTTGTATAATGTTTAGTCCTAAAAAGGGTCGCTGCGCAGAGATATTAAAGTTACTTTTGTCGCGATAACCGACATCCACCCGGACGGAACTCCGGCTGAAAGCTATTAGATTTTATTAAAATTATGACGAGTTCGTTTGTAGGAGCTCTCTTCATAAGTTCATAGCGAATCATCATATTTATGTTACAAAAGTCATCGTAAATGCTGTTGGTTTTCCATATAATAAATAAATAACCTGTTTAATACAGAAATGTACAATGACAGAAATGAATAATTTTGGACATAATTATGTATGATGCCAACTTGTTACTTTAAAAGCTATATTTCAAACTGCTTTTTTTTCTCTTCTTTTATTGATGCCTATCAAAATGACTCCATGCCAGCTATATTTTAGCTGCATTTACACTTAAAATCATTAAGAAATCTTTGTTAGATCTTACACAATCCTACTGGCTGTTGGTGTAGGTAAATGTGAAACACTATCCCAAAAGCTTGGTTTAGAACGCGTCACAAAATAATATACAGTACAAATTACCGAACTGAACTGCTTAATTAATTTTGTATAACATGGTAAGTAACAAGATGTATCCAACAATTTACCGTATAGTTTACACGTACAAGAAGTGTTGTACAAAGTTACAACATCCTTGGAAACTTTCAAGCATATTGACGGCGATACGGCCAACTTCTCAGCAACAGTATGGAAATCTATTTACAACAAAAAGCAAGCGGGCTCATGCAATAAACGTCAGCTTTCACGAGCAACAATAAGAGAAAGGTAGACCACAAATCAAGTGCGGCGCCGATGGTCAGACAAGCCGCAAATGGAGGCAAACGCTAAACATTTACATCCGTAACTGCGCTTTGTGTTTCACAACTGCGATACCTACTATGTTCTTGTTTAGGCGTAGTACGGGATATCTGTTACGATTATTATCAAGTTGAGGCCTAGCTAATGAGAAATGATCTGCGTAAACTTCAGTGCTACTGCAAACTATAGTTACAGTTACTGGGTTATGTCAAACAGGTGTGGTTATGAAATCCAGGTCAACATAGGATAAAGCGTGTGTCAATATACGAAACAGAGTGTTTAGCTCTACAGATATGTGTCTGATAGTAATTCTGCATATCGTAAGATTTTAAGCAAAGGAACATATGTCACGACTATATTAAATAGGTATAGAACAGTGCGAGCTTTGTTTATCACGACTTGTTGTGTAAAGAATGTTATGCTAATAGATTGATTACTTATGATTTGTTTATATATCTTATTGATCGATAAACGAAGTAGGTATTTATCATGAATATATATGAATTGCTATCTAAACGAAATATTTATGATGAACATCCTAATTTATACATATTTGTTTGTATAATACAGTCTCATTGATAATACACAATCATCTTATTAGTATATTATGTTTGTTGATAGAAACTTACGTACACGGCAATGCGTATATTTTCGTTAGAGAATTATCCACGGCAGCGAGTCAATACGATTCTGCGAGGTCAATTCTGAACAAATCTTAGAATAATGTTCGATTACATCGTTCTAGTATGAGAATTGACCTATTCTAGGTCACAGAGTACGGTCCATTGGCTTTTATCGCCATCGTGAACAGTTTGACTTCAGACAATATTCTCTGTATGTAAGCTACATATCGAATGAGGAATAACTACGTAATAGATAACACATGCCTTAGCTTAGCACAAAATAAACTCCAAAATTTGGAATTAAACTACAGTTTACGGATTTTATCGCGATATATATGTATTGGTTTCACTGAGTTATTACATTTAAACCGAATGATCTATTCCGAAATTTGGTTGGATATACATATAAATTTTCGTATTCATGTGTATTACTTAGTACAAGAAGAAGAAAATATAAAACTCTCGTAGGTTGTGATGACTCAGAACATTGGGGTCATCGAAACTGTTTAATAGTGTGCTCGTTTCTGTTTTATCAGGTGCGACATAAAACATTGTATGGTATTTATAGTTTCAACATAACGATTACAAAAAGTTTCATGACAATTTTCTAATAGTCTTCAACTAGAACAGAAATGTAGCAATTTTCTAATACTTTTTCAATAGTTCTCATATAAGCTAACAGACGATAGAAAATTTAAGGTGTTTACGTCTTTTATGACCATTTTAAAATAATAATAGGATTCACACATACCTAATACTCGCATACACACCGAAAGCACTAGTTGCACACAACGTTCAATATGATACTATATCCAATTTGCTTATTAACGGAAACCAATTACCGTAGTTAAATTAATTATTCACACAGAATAACGTTAGACGCCCACACAAATTATTCATTCAACTCTTATTATCATATACATAAGAGTGAAATTACAAAATAATTACGTTGATAAAAACGATAATGAGAAAGAAAGTTGTAAAGCACGAGTGTTCCCAACGTTTAATTTGCAATTGGATATGTGGAGTTGTTTCCTATAAATAATGAAGTAGGTGCATCTAATTATGTCTAATTATAGTGTGGTATGGCTCAAATGAGTGAATACAGCTGTTGTCTCGCTTCGTTAGTCTATTAGTAAAGCTGGGTAATATGTAGGTAGTGCTTTTTGCTTCCCAGTGGACTGTCGTCGGCAGCCATGTTGAATAAAACGTTTTTTACTTTTTAAACTTCATTGGTATCACGATATTATTTTGAACAGTGGCTTCGGAGACTGACATTGAAGAGAATTGTAGAGTTGTTGCTTTTACGAACATGCATATTTGAAAAGTGGGAAACCATTTACAAATAAACATAATTGGCAAAATGTCAGCGTAAGTAGGTGTGCTTATTTTACTATAAATTATTCAGGCATTGTTGAGAAGCCCAGATATCTCTACCCTTGAAATTGAATTTTAAGCGGATGACTGATATCAGTGCTACCTACTGTTTAGTTGTTAGATAACAAGCACAATGAAAACATCTAAAATATAAGCAAAATATAGAAAATTAAATATATTCTATTCTTTGCGAATTTAATATCATCCAAAGGTTTACGAAAGGTTTATCAAAATTACATAGCAAATCGTGTTACGGTAGGATTCTTTTTTTTTTATGTAATGATAGGCGGCAAACGAGCAGACGGATCGCCTGATGGTTAGCAATTACCGCCGCCCATGGACACAAGCAACACCACAGGAGTCACAAGTGCGTTGCCGCCCCTTGGAGTAGGGAAAAGGGATAGGATAAGGAGTGGGATGAGGGAGAAGGAATAAGGGATAGGGCCTCCGGCACTCTCACTCACCGAACGAAACGCAACAGTTTAGGTACTGTTAATTTACGTCGATTTTCTGTGAGAGGGTAGTACTTCCCCGGTCGAGCCGCCCATTCATGCTGAAATCAGCAAGGCTCTACTACCTCGAAAATTGAAATCCATTCATCTAGATTCCAGTTCAAATTGAAATCCATTCTGTCATGTAATTTTTTATCTACATAATATAGGTTGTTCAATTTTTCTATGATCTCTTTCAGATGATGTGTGCATATTTTCTATTATATTATCAACACAAAGAAAGCATGATGCATTCAGTTTCTATTAAGAACAAAAATAAATTGCATTCAGCGTCTTTGGCCGTCTTAGATGTTATAATAAATCAAATTCATTCAACTCGTAGCATGCACCTCACGGAGTTATATTAAAAGCACTCCGAAACATTAAACTATTTCTGTTATAATTAAATTTCTAAAGCGAATTTTGTATCCAAACGGGAGACTCGGTACAAATATCCCGCTACAGTCTTATAATAAAATGTTTTATTAGCAGATTTACAAACAGCTTTAGGAGGGAATATTTTTTAAAGTTTACTGGCAGCGAGTTTCTTGGTACACTTGTTAACATTTTTAACTAAGCTATATTTCTTTTTTATTGCCCATGATGCCAAACGAGTTAGCGGTAAATGGGTATTGCCGCGGTTAGAAAGCGACACAGCTAAGTCAGTAAGGCTTTTAGCTTCGAAGACTGCCATATCGGTTGTGGTTAGCCATATCTGTATGGAAACCTTATGCAGATGTGACGAACGGATTAGCACGGGCACTTCATTTCAAATGACAGGAAATGTGTGTAATACATACATTAAATGTAAGTAGGTATAATTCTATTACTTTGTTGAAATTTGCAGGCTAAACAGCTCCTCGTTGCCGGGGAATTTTGTTTTATGATGATTAATTTGGTGTTTATTTTCCACATTTATTTATACACCGACACGAGGTACTTTACTATGAATATTTAGATAAGGTATTATGATACCCACTTCAGGCGATAAATCCAGCCTTTCTTTAGACATGCATTTTAGAACAGCTTGCATAGGATGATAAATGTCGTTGGCGCAGCCGTGCCACGGATGCTTGACCTCTATTACCATAAAGAAATCGTATCCCTCACAACTTATTACGGTGACAGTTCCTGGTAACATTTATAACTAGTTATTGCAAGTCGTAAGAAGTATCTGAATAGTTATTTGATGTAGAAGAAAAAATGTGATTGTGCAGCAAATACCTAATGGAGGATCCATTGTAGTCTCTAAGTTATAGGAATTTAAACTTTCGTGGTCATTTAAACTTATTTTATAGAAATATCGGTTACTCCAAACAAAGGTGTGGTATATATCCCGAAAGACAATTTAAAATAAGTCTCTAAGTTACTTCACGAATGTCAAAACCGGTTGTCATTAATGTCACTGCTGCTGAACCTACACATACATAGTCATACATAGATAGACTCACGCTAGTTTCCCGGAGGGGTAGGCAGAGACTACGGAACGCCATTTGTAACGATCCTGACATATCTCTCTTGCTTCATTCACTGCCATCAGATTCCTCATGCATGCTCTTCTGTCCTGGCTACACAGGTGACAGAATAGTGGGCTTTTTTAATTCCCTCTATTCTGTCACCTCTTGGTAGGACTAGTCGCAAAAAAGGTATGTTCAGAGTTAAAAATAAATAAAGACACAATGTAATATGAGATCATAGACATAAAAAATATAAGGAATCTTTGACGATCGTAAGGACCGCCGCAAATTTCTCTCCGCTGTGGATAAGAGATGGTAAAAATATTCCTACTGGAGGCTCACATTGCATTGACGCGTATATACCCTACAAGTTGAACACTGCGATCGAATCTGTATTAACAATGTGGTGCTGTTCTATTTCAAGACACCCTCTATCAAACCTGGTAGCTTACTAAATGCCTGTGACGCCAATTAGCCCGCCAGCTCACGTGTAAAGTATTCGGTTATTCTTACACTTTTCCTCCCCGTCACATTTCCATTCCGTCACGTCGCGTATCTGCTTTCGTGTCACGTAAAACGGCGACGACGCTGTATCGATTATGTCACAGGGTGGGTTCCTATCAAGATTAGAGCTATTCGCTACAGTGCATGCGATACGGAGTATCAAAGGTCAGATGTCAGCTTTTGTACATATTACATTTTTCCATAAAAGTGTTTACAAATAATAAATATTAAAATTTTAGGTTTTGTCACTGGTTGGCTACATAAGTTTCTGACACTAACGAGCACCTAATCAGTACTGTGTTGGATTTATTCCTAAATAACTTAAGAGTTTCACTACCGGATTTCATTCAGAAGGTGGTCATGAGGCAACCAAGTAAATTATACGCAAATATTATCTTGCTGAAGAGACGGAAAACTCTACATAAAAAATTCCATTATTGCCTCACAATGCTAAATGTGAGGCGCAAATTAGGCAAGGCTTTTATCCAGCAGTGGACTACAAAAACCTGACGACGATATAATCGATCGATATATAGACTACTAGAGGACGCCAGCAGCTACGCCCGCATTTTTTTTAAATTTACCCGTTTTGGCCGATCCCGTGGGAATTTCGGGCAATCCTTTCTTAGTGCACCCCTACGGTCCCCAAGGAACATGCATGCCAAATTTCAGCTTCCTGCGCCCAATAGTTTCGGCTGTAGCGTGTCTGTCAGTCAGTCAGTAATACAAGGATTTTATATATTAAGATTAAAATACCTTTAGGTATATTTCTTTAGAATCGCTATACTCCAGTTGTCACAGTGATATCACGCATATGATTTTACTCAACCATACATACATACATAGTCTCACGCCTATATCCCCGAAGAGGTAGGCAGAGGTATATTGCTACACCCACTTTTCGCCAGATTTATTTTAGTCCCACGTAATAGGGGGCGAGCCTACTGCCGTACCGGGGATATTACCAGACTCCGTGCTGCTACTGAGAATTTCCTAACGGAAAAACACAATAACACTTTGCCCGACCCGGGAATGGAACCCAAGACCTCCCAATCCCACGCGCACATTTATGCCGCGATACCAACGAGGTAGTCCCTACTCAACCATCTTTAAGAGCATAGTCGCGTTGTTAATTATTATCTTGACCGGTACGTCGATATTTACTTACACGTGGCCTTGGCAATCCACATTCACGTGCGCACGTATGTCTACACGCGAACTCTAATCCCAATTATATGAACAACATGCCATCAAGAACATGACTTTCATCCTTACGTTGCCGAAAGATGATACGACAGAAATAATAAGGAAAATATGCTTTTGACCTTTTTACGATAACTTTTAATTTGAAATAAATATGTATTAGGATCCCCTTGTCCGTTTTGCTCAGTTATCAGTGCTCAAGCACGCAGAAACGCTCCCTAGTTACATTTGACCAGTGTAGCGGCATAAAGGCTCTATAATTTATGCGACGAGGCCGTTTGCGCCCGAAATGTTTCTTTTGATCTGTATCAAAAGACAGTGAAATGAAAAGGAGTATTTTAAGTATTATTTTACTTAAAATACTCCTTATACGTGTTTGGGTATTTTATCGTTATTTTTGTTGTTGTTGGTGGTGGTGACACTATGATTCGTGGTGATGCTTGCGATTGGGTCGCGGGCTAGATTCTCGTGACTATATTAGTCTGTTAAGCACCAGTGTTTTTCGTGCAAAATGTAATTAATATATTGAAAGAAAAGTTATAACCATCAAAATTCTAGTGCGTCTAATTTACTGTCCTTTAAAGCGTTATTACCCATTGATAATAATTGCTCACAATTTCATGTCCTTACACAATAATGTCAACATTCAATCACTACACTCTAGAGTTACTGCTCTAGAGTCTAGGCAGGCTGTAGGCTAAAACCTATTAAACAGTCTGATACAACTAAAGTATTCACAGAGTCAATACGCCTGCAACAACAATCGACCCGTGTAAATCCAATCCTATGTTGCCAGATCCGTTTAGCCACAAACATCAGTATTTTAATGGTTTCTCAACCGTTACGTACACAGAATTGCGCAATTTGCCAACACAAAGCATCTATTAGCGCACGTAGCCGTGTTTTGCCAAACATACACGCTTCGCAAAACATTGCATTGTGTGCACACAATTCACTGTAAAACCAATCAGGTTTAATTTTATCCTCATGGCATAAGGCGTTAGTGAGACATAGACAAGGGGTTCAGCCTAGCTATAGCGCAAGCATGGTTTATATATGCCGTGGGTATAGAGGTAGACTGACCCAGGCAGTCGAAGATAAGACAAGTCCACTTTTAGCACTGTCAACCGACGACTGTGTACCAACTATACACCAGTACAACGCGTACGTCAGATTGGTCAGTATCCCCGTGCTACCAAGCTATTTCACGTAATTCATTTTTTTTATAGACTCACGCCTGTATCCCCGAAGGGGTAGGCAGAGGAGTAACATTACACCGACATTTCGTCATGAATTTTTAGGTCCCACGTAATAGGGGGCGAACCTATTGCCGTTACCGGGCATATCACCCGACTCCGTGCTGCCACTCAGAATTCGGAAAAACCCAGTAACCCAAATTACGCTTATTATATACTTTCTCAAAGCTAGCGATGCTGTATTTTTCTTGCCAAACAGACGAAACGTAATCCCAGCACATATGAATCAAACTGACAAACAACAGAATGTCAGAGGCCAAAGTGTGCTTGCCGCCTAAGGCTTTATTGATTCCCCGTTTCTATAGCAAGAACCTTGACCTAGCATAGAAAATAATAACGTTTCACGTTCAACGTTATTACAGGAAAGCAAGCTGATCAGTCATTAATTAGTTCTACGAATAATGTATGCGTGTACCACTGTCCGTCAAGCAGTGGTATCGATTGGGACAGTAATAATATAAAATAATACGCCCGTGACCTGCAGGTCGGCTGTCGTGTCATGTTGTTTGAATCCAGTATGTGTTGGTTTGTAATGTGTAATGTCTGCGATACGGAACGTCGTGTGCTAATGAATTGTATTACTGTCTGCTGGCATCTGTTTATTAATAACTACATATTGATAATGAAATGTTCTACATGTGATTTGGATAGGCATGATATATTTTACGTTGCACGTGACCTTTTAACAAGCAATTCTTGTACATACGTATAGGTACATACATATCTAAATCTCGGAAACTGCTCCAACGAGTTTTATGAAATGTAACGCCATGATGTTCGATGTTTAGTGTGTATGCTTCACGCCTTTTATCCCCAAAGGGGTAGGCAGAGGTGCATTACACACCCACACTTCGCCAGTTATGTTTCAGTCCCAATGTAATAGGGGGCGAGCCTATTGCCATCTACCGGGCAAATCATTAAGGGAGCGATAATTAATTTATAATGCACACATAACTTCGAAAAGTCAGAGGTGCGTGCCCGGGATCGAACTGGAGACCATCGTCTCGACAGTCCGTTATGTTCACCACTGGGTTATCGCCGCTATTTTTAGGAAATCATTTTTAGAAAACACTATTTATTTACCAGGTACTAGATGCTCAAATGTAAGGGTACGGAGAAGACTGAAGGAAGACATTTAAGGGGAATTCTGTCATTGGAGTAATCGTTTAACGTTTTCTAGAGAAACATACTCATGATTTTATCTGTGCACAAACAGATTGTCGTGCATAGAATTGATATAAGGACTTCTGTTTACCGATTCACTAGTTGTGAAATAACTACATGTCATGTTGCATCAGTGTCAAGATTTACTTCGCACATTTGCACACATAAATAATTAATAACTGGAGAAATCCTCACATGACCATCCACACAAATGAGGAAATCCACACAAGGTTGTAGCGTAGCTGCAAACATTTTAATATGCACATAATTTAAAGCATGCTGCGAACCATCCACTGGAATCCTTAATTCTAATCTATCAGTTTAGTAACGTCCGTTTCCAAGTCGATCTATCTATAGATTTGGCTACTAAAGATACTTATGTATTTGACATATTTTGTATGGAGTTTATGTCCAATTAGAGAATGCCCGCAGCTTCGCCCGAACATTTCTTATAAAATCTGTTCTACCCAACCCCGTGTACATTTTAGGCAATCCCTTCTTAGAGCACCCTTACGGTTCCCAAGGATCATATATATAACAAACTAGATGAGCCCGCGGTTACACCCGCGTTATTTAAGGCTACTGTTCCGCTCCCGTGGCCCATACTCCGCTTTCTCTTAAATGGGCTATCTAACACTGAAATATTTTTTGAAATCGGTCCAGTAGTTCCTGAGATTAGCGCGTTCAACCAAACAAACAAACAAATTCTTCAACATCAATAGCAGTCATCAATATTAGTATAAGATTTAAGCTTCTTTGTCCTAATAGTTTTGGCTGTGCGTTGCCAGTTATCAGTCAGTAACGCAGAATTTTATACATACCTACAGATATATCTGTTTCTAGAAGGCAAATCCACATATAGATAGAATATTGGAAACGGGCATGAGTCAGACCTAGCCTTGAGTTGCCACGAGTAAGTATTGCTTCAATTATAAATGTCCTTGGGTGAGGATAGTTGAATGCCAGTTACAGCAGCTACAAATCCTTGAATAAGTATTTTATGAAAGAAAATACAGTCGTATCAGTACCTATTCATAGTTCATTTCAGGCTATTCATACCTTGCTCAACTATCGTATTCGGTAAGCCGAAATCGAAAGTCGACTAAATCGAAATAAATAGGTAAGAGACTATCGTATTCGGTAAGCCGAAATCGAAAGTCGACTAAATCGAAATAAATAAGAGATGATTAACATATTGTCCCATAATATATGTATGTATCTACCTACATATATGTATAACTTATCCACATTTCGTCAGACGGTCGGGCGGCAATAAATCTAAGTAACTTAACACCGGCGCTCACAAAGAGTAGATTTTGCGCTCATAAAGAGTCGATTTTTTACGATTTCAGGATTGAACTTTGGTAAGAAAGACTGATGATTTTTAAGCTTGAGTTGAGAATACGAGCAACAGCTAGAAAAAAAACCATAAGCTAATGTTTCGCAGACTTCCAAGCCCATAGGCATTCACATATCTTGGGCACAGAAATGTTGACGTGCTCGCTCTCTTCGACATAGCTGTCACAAGAATGTCTCACAACCGGACGTGACGAAATTATACTCATTCCTTATGGCCATGAGATCCTAAAAAGGTTATTTTCTCGTTTCTATAAGGAACTAGTGATGGCTTTATATGAAAATATTATCATTTCTTACATAAAATCATAGTCGTTATCCATACTAATATAATAAAACAGAAGGGTTTGTTTATTTGAAGGAGCTGAACTTTGTAAATTACCAACAATGAAATTCTAGGAGGATTTCATATAGTTTATTTGGTATCATTAATACATTATTTTATTTCTCATCAGGAAGGAAAAGGAATCGTCCTTTTCCTTCGTCTAGCAAACTATTTATTGGGATGTCGAATTACGGGTAAATACCTTCAGAAAAGGGTTTAAGGCGATAATAAATATTGACCATAAGCAGCGATAGCCGAGTGGAGAGATCGACAGACTGCTACGCATCCACGGCATACTCTCGGGTTCGAATCCACGGCACACATCAACGAGTTTTCGAAGTTTAATTGTTAATTATCGCTTGCTTATCGGTGAAGGAAAACATCGTGAGGAAACCTGCATGTCTGGTTCTCCATAATGTTACCGAAAGACATGTGAAGTCTGCCAACCCGCACTTGGCTAGCGTGGTGGACTATGGTCTTACCCTTCTCATAGTGAGAAGAGGCCCGTGCCCCGCAGGGGGACAGTAGGTATAAAGGGCTGATAATGATGATATGGACATAAAGACATGATACTTTTTAACAAGATTCAAGCCGACATGTTATTCAGAAAGGGGTATTTACGAACATGAAGTTCACAAGTTCACCCACAAGTCTTGATTAAAGATGTGTACTATAAACACTGAGCCACATGTTTAACCAGCAATTTGTAAGTCATTACCGCGGGTACAATACAACAACACAGAATATGTGTAACTATAATACATCATAACTGTTTATTTTCAAAAACCAGAGGCTCTCAAAGTTGTTTTGTCTAGCTAGTCCTACTTTGACAGTCAATAAAGCAAATTATGCTCCAGGGCTCCTCAAATTGGCATCACTCTAAATTGGCTAAGAGTGGAGTATTTTTACTTTCACTTATTTCCAACCCAACCCTCCTCAATTTTGTCTAGCCCCTTTAGAACTCTCCCGTAGGTCCCTGACGCCCATAGGGGGACATTAGCACCCTATGGGCGTCGGGGACCTGACATACTAATTATAGGCATGTCGATCTTAAATCGATTAATCGAAAAATCGATTATTTTGAGTAAAATAATCGATTTCTTAGATCGATTTGGAATTCTGCATCGATTCGATGAATCGATTCCTAAACCCCTCGAATCGGCTCGATTCAAGAACAAGCACTTTAGTTCATAGATTAGCTACGAAGTTCATAAAATGTGTGACATAAACTCATCATCATCAGCCTTTAACAGTCCACTGCTGGACTACGCCTCTCCTTTGAAAGGAGGGATTGGCCTACTATACCACGCTGGCCAAACGGGTTGGTATAGGGTTTGTATCAAGTTTTCCTTATCTTACAGTGCTGTTCTCTGCATAATATACCTACTCCCTCTGTCGGCTCTTACGACACCCATGGAATGAAATGGGGTGGTGACATTCCGTATTCTTAATCCGTCACCACACGGACAATATATATAAACTCACAACTTAATATATTTTAGTTTTTTTTACATACCCAATTTCACGCCTTTATCCCGTAAGGGGTAGGCAGAGATGTATTAAACTTCCAAACTTTCCCAATTATATTTGGGTCCCAATGTAATAGGGGGGAGCCTATTGCAATATATTATTCTTTTCATTATTGAAAAAAATACAAACCTCGCATTAGGACTAAATCCTGTGTCGCATGACTGACTTACTGGTGTTGGGCTAGAGACTTACGTTCAATTGCACAACCTTCCATTGAAATCAGCATTAGTTAAAGCGACATTACCATTACAAATTTTAAAACATTAATTATAGCTTCAAGTCGACATTAAACCTTAAAGATCAATTGTGCGACTGAGCGTTCTGAGCAAGAAGTTCTGGGTTCGATGCGATCTCCGAGTCGGACAAAGTAGTAGCACACTGTCTGGATTCATGCCCGGTGCATGGCAATAGACTCGCTCTCTATTAAAATCGAACTTCATTATTTCATGTTTGGATCGATTCATCGAAAATCGATCTTCTAATGCTTGATTTAATCGAGAATCGATTCTAGTATATTCGATTCGAATCAAATCGGAGATCGATTTTTTTTCAAGTGAATCGACATGCCTAATACTAAATACTTGTTATTAAATAACCTGAACGTCCAATACAAATATTATTAAATAAATTATTTCTTTCGTCTGATCTATTGTAGGGAATGCCGGATGATTATCACTTTAGTTATGTTAGTTTTATAGTGCCATTCGAGGAAATTATCACTTGTGGTATAATTATATTTGAATTTAATATTTTATATTTACCTGTTAATAAGCTCAGTAGTAGATGTTTGTCGATACCATTACCACTAGGTATGTAGTTAATATGTAGGCATGAAATAAATGTTTAAAGTTTAGGTAAGTAAATAAAGAATATGTAATTCACAATGATATTGACCCAGAAAAGCACATGGAGAACTTAACCAAAACAAGAGTCGGAGCAGATTGTCTTCCTATCGTAAGTGTAGATTCCTATGTGCAGCAGAAGATATTAGACCTAAAAAATCGAAGCTCATCTGGCAAAACATGACAGTTTATTTAACGTTTGTCTGAAATAAAAACATAAGAAGTTAACTATAACGCAGTCTTTATATAAAATCAAAGTATCAACATGCTATATCCAATAAACTTCCAATACGCCAAAGATGGATTAGGAGATTAATATCGCGTCAAAAGTAAAAACTTGTTAACAGCAAATAAAATAGTGGGTCGAAGTCGGCGGCCGCAATCTCGACGGTAATTAAAAACTCTCCCCGGGACCAACTATGAGGAAATGGCACACAACCAGCTATACTGGCGCCATACACGCGCTATAAACTTGCCCTACGGCTATCGTGAAATTTTAGATCTGAGTTTTATTTCTGCTAATGGCCAGCCTTTTGGCACAATGGTGTAATAAGTTTGTCACATTTGGAAGATAAGGACGTATTTTGTGGGGCTTAGAATTCATAGCACCGATAGATAGAGCAGTATTAACTTCTTCACAAGTATTAAAATATACAAAGCAACTTTATCTCGCGCTAAAGAAGCAAAAATGTATGAAGCCAAAGAGGGTAAGATGAATAGTAATATTACAATATCTGCTGCGATATACTAGAGTAGATTTAAGGCCTGGAGGTTCTCTACTTGAAAGTCTTTTTCGTTACCATGTCACATGGTATACAACAAGTAAAATAAATTAATAATTTATCCATTAGTTACTATTTCAGCCTCTATCAAACACGATATGAAAGCAACGATTATATTGGTAATGTACAATTATACAAATTATTGAACTTAACCAATATGTTCTAATTATAACAAAGAATAAAATTATATTATAGCAAAAGGTTATGATATTTCCGCTCACAGTGAATAATCAGCATTACCTGCTAAGAAAAAAACGACAAGAAAAAGCAACAAAGTCCAGAGGTGTTAGGGCAAAGTTGAAATGAGTTGTAAATGTAAGTGAAGATTGAAGACTCAGTAGGCAACAGGTGATAATGAAAAAGTTACAGAGAACTTGATAACAAATCACTTTGAACATGGGCCCAGGCTGTTCTGATTCTAGAAAGTTGGCAGACATTCGGAAGTTAAATGATACCAGGCAAGAACACGCCAAACCCTTTTTGAGAATATATTACATACAATGGCTTTGTCCCATTTTAGCCACTGAGACAAACGAGTGAAATCAATAATTCTGTTTGATGCATACTTAGTTCAAAATGGCAGTTTCCTTTATTAATTATTAGCCTTAAGTGGTCCCTGTCTACCAATTTCTATTTGAAAAGTGCTACCAAAATAGCACTCTTCAAATAGGAATTGGTAGACAGGCAGCGATTTGGTAATATTTTCTTTTTCATATCAGTATCCACAAGTACCTATTTAAAATCTTCTACGGCCATTCAGCCCTTGCACAAAAATGAAAATATTGCAAAATGAATGCTTATTAGATTATTGTGGCGGGATTAACTTATACGATGGATAATCTTTTGAATATTTCACACTTTCAGGTTTGACACCTCATAGAGCTAGTTAAAGCAGCGATAAGCTTTTTATGCATAACTCTTTATCTTTTAAAATATTATTTTATAATAAGTTTAAATGTGAAAGTATGTGACGAGAGGCGATCGCGTGTTACTCTTTCAGGGACCCTTTCTGAGTTTGACAAGGAATACTGAGGTTTTAGGAATCGATACCATACGTAGACGTCATTTCAGAATGTCAGATCCACGCCTGTATTTTCTACATTGTCTGTTAACCAACTCAGCATCTTTTTATACAGTCAACTGTTCCAAATCTTTATTTCAATACTGTACATTTCCACGGAATACGTGGAACTTACAAAATATCAGCTGAATCTAGATCGCGCTGGATTGGAACAACGGATACGACAATTTTGACAAATGAATGCGTTGTTGTTTCTAAAGACAACTTAGCGATTTTATCATCTCTAACCAGCACCAAGGTAACGCTTTGTTTAAGTAACCTTGGCTTATAGATGCACATGAAATACAGCATCTGTGTTTATCATAACAAAAGAGTATTGAATTATTTTTAGGTAGATCGAAAGAGAAAAAGGTACTTCAAAAGGACGGCGACTGACAGCGCGATAAACGTAAGCCCATTAGCGGTGGGAAATGGCTCCATTTGTGAAATGACCGTACACTTTACGTAATGTCCGAAAGTCTATAGTATAGACCTCGTCGGCGGTGAGCGACGTCAGCGAAAATTCAGAGATGATTTCTATAAATGAGCTCAGATTCGAACAGGGCGTAACTATAAATCCATTATCAGAAATTCCCAAGTTAGTTCTCCATCAATCCAAGTACAATCAAGTATCGGTTTATTCGCAACAACAACGGCACAATGAAGAAACAGTGACTGAGTATAAACTAAAGCCTTTGTCACCGCACTCCATTATTTCCCCCAAAAGCAATCCTCCATAACTTTCGGTTCGGCGTTCGGCAGTTACTTATTAAACTGAACAAAGAATCCGAAACTACGTCATTTCCGCTTCCCCCCCCTTACCTGCAACAAAACAAAACATACGTTAATACAAACAGATCGAGAAGGAAAACAAGGTTGTATATCCAGAATAACAAGAGCCTCATGTTCAAAGAAAACTGCGACGAAAATGTTCAGTAAGTGTAAACAACAGAGATCGAAATAAAATAGTCGATTCAAGGTGTAAGTCAAATGAAGCATTCTTTAATTGTAATGGTAAACACAGAGATGTTTTCGTCCCTCGTATAATGAAGATAAGTTACGGCATTATGTGTTTTCTTAAGGAACTCTGGGCTATGAAACTTTATTTTACATTGGGAATTTAACCATGGATAAGTATAGGCAATGTTTGTATGTTTACGCTCATTGTTTGTCTTGCATGTACATTAGGTATAGAAAAGGTTGGTTGTAGCTAGTATGCATATTTTAAATGTATAATGTCTACCCAAAAGCTACATCTTCTTTGTATACCTGTTTAACAATAGGTAAACGAATTTCTACTACTGTATTTTGGGTTATGTTAGTTAATGTTGTCCAAAATACGTTTAGTGCTACTTTATTTCTAAGTTAGTTATTCTTAAGTCTAGACATAAAAGGTTGTCACCAAATATTTGTTCTAGAAATAAAAATACAAACAGCTATTACTTAAATCAATAAAATAATTGCAATGCTTGCTTGTAATTTTAAAATGTTACCACATTCACATGAAAATACAATTCGGGCATTTCATCTTGGCCGGGCACAAGCGGCTTCGCAATGCATGTTTTAGGAACTCTTTGGTCACGGCAGGGAATATTGTACTGTGCAATTGAGCAGGCGAAAAGTTATAATAATTCAGGTCACCCAACTTAAAATGTGCGAAGTACTCAAACTCAAAACTCAAACTCAAAATCATTTATTCATTTAGGCCACAAAGTGACGCTTATGATATGTACTTATATCATATGAGCAAAAATTACGCTTTTCTAAAATTTCTCGGACTTGCGCGTCACAGCTAGTTATATCCATAATTTAATTATGCACTTATTTGAACTATTGCAAACAAGAATTACATTAACATTTCAGAATTATTCTAAAATTATTCCGCTCTTCACTTCATACTCTTAACAAGAAGTCTAATTCCAGATGCCTGACATGAATGAAATATAATTTAGTGTTCTCAAACCTAGGACACAATTCAATCTCGTCACTTTATAATAAAATATTATTATTCTCTGTCACAGAATAGATAGTACTAACGTATTTCCGTATAGAATGTGTAACAATTCCAAATATGGAAAGTGTATGTTCGCACGGCACATTAAAAGTGGCATCCTAAAAGAAATTTCAATTTATTTATAAGGTCATAAGTTCGAAAATCTTTTAAACGTCACACAATTAGGGTAACTCGTATGTTTTTTTTGCGATAGTATAATTACATAATTACTTCCTTAATCATTAACATAACAAAAGAAGAGCGTAAGTACATTATTTATTTTATTCGTTTCGTTTGCAGTTTTCTTTAGGTAATTGAGAACACTCCTCGCAATTTTTACCTATTCCAATAAGTAAGGCCTTAAATTGTAGTATGTTTACTATATGAGAAAGGGAACTTTAAATACTAATTAGTCTATTTGAGTTCGATTCTCATGGGACAACGCTTCGTGTTACACGCAAATTGTTTTGGAACCTGGACGCATTTTTCCTGCCATAAGTTCCTCGCGATACAGAATGTATTCTAAATTGTCATACGAATACCTAAAAGGCAAAAAATTATTTTAAACTGTTAGTATCTCCAATAACAATAATACATAATTTTCATAGCAGGCAAATAGCACTGTTTTGTGAAGGCATAACCACGGTAATATAATCTAACAGTATTGTAACTCGGCCGCCTTCGTGAGTTATATACCTACCAGACGCGCCGCAAGCGAGCTGCGGCACGATCGCGGCTGTGGGTACTCTTGGCACAGTCCGCACAGTCTAATGGGTACTCTGCTCGAGGCGCGTAGGTATAACTCGAGTTTCGTGCGTTTGTATGGAGTTACAATACTGTTAGATATTATTACCGTGGCATAACACCGTAAATGTAACATTTATAATGCCATCATTACTGTAAAAGGTGATTGTAATTTGCGATGTCTAAATAAGTAATGGTCAAATGATCCCTGCCGAACATTCAGTAAATAATAAATCAGGTGCCTATTAGCCATCACTGACCTACTGACCTGGTTACGGTTAATCTGAAAAGTGACCGTGTACGGTCAGCAACTAATGCGGTCTATCAGTTTTGACAAATCTTTCTGTGTAATTCAAATAATTGTGAAGGCCGTTTGTTCACACTAGTTTTCTTTTTTTTTTTGCGTAAAAATCTGTGGCAAATAGGCGATGTGTTAGACACGTTTTCAGTTTTGTATAGGTAACTGTGGGAGCTTGTTGACATGCACGGGGCACTTCGAATAAACTCCGGCCGAAGGGTGGTAGACCACTTTTTTTGTCCGACTGTACATTTGCCGAGAACATTAATAACAGTTCGATTGTGTTATTTTAATTATCACAAATATTATTGCAAAACTTTTATTATTTATTTTAGTGCATTGCTTTCTTATTGTACGTTCCATTTTAAAGACAAACATTAGTGAACAACAACGCTTTAAATACAAACATATCGCAAAATATTTTACACTCATTTTATATTACGTTTAAGCGGGATATGAAATTCTTTAGTGTTATATTATTTTAAGTGTTTCGAGGTTGCCTTCAATTATCCAAGTGATTATTGTACACAATAATCACAGAACCTCATACACAATAGAAATATTAACAGTAAAATTAAACAAATCCTATTCTTAACGTGTCTAAATTCTAACTAAAATTAAAACGAATAAGATCGTTTGATATTTACAGGCAGTGGCATTCGAATCCTGTAAGAACTATACATAGATACATACATAGACTCACGCCTGTTTCCCGGAGGGGTAGGCAGAGACTACGGAACGCCATTTGCGACGATCCTGACATACCTCTCTTGCTTCATTCACTCCCATAAAGTTTCTCATGCATGCTCTTCTGTTAAGGGTATTTCTGACCTGTCCTTTTTTCAGGATGTCTCCAATCTGGTCAAAGAACATCCGCCTAGGTCTTCCCCTTCGTCCTGTCCCTTCCACACTTGCCTTATATATCTGCTTGGTCAATCTTTCGTCATCCATCCTCTATATAGTGATGGCTAATATATTATTTAGCAATAATTATAACGTTATTTTCTTAAATAATTATAGTCATTATAATTAAGAAGAAACAAAGTTGCTATAATTATAATATTATTTTCTAAAGGTAACTAGGAAAAGTGCCATCTATCTTCAAATTTGTCAACTTCGTGTGGTCAATCAATCAATATGTACAGTACAAACTACGTACGTAGTTAATTGCGATGCTAACAGATGGCAGTTGAACCTTTTTTATTTTTTACGATGATTGATATTATTTCATTATCTATACACGCGAGGTTTCGATACAAATAGTCTAATTAGAAATTATATAAATTAATATACTTTTTTTCGTATTAATATTACAATTTTATTATTAGTGTATGATTGATAAAATTATTATAATATCATGAAATTCGTGCAAATGAAAACCATTATTGATGGCTGTCATTGGTTCGTAAATAAATCCTTTTATGCAGTCGTGGCTGTTGATTGGTAGAAATGGTACGGCTCACATCGATTATTTTGTAACCAAAAACAACATAGTGTTTTGAAAATGTATCCCTATTGGTCAATTAGATTGTCGTTATAACGCATAGAAATAATCAAACACGATTGGCCTATTGTAAATAATGTAGCTAGAATCTGCGATCTACGATTTATGTCATTGGTAATTATTTATTGCTAAATATTTTTTTTCGTTTTTCGTTGGTAAATATAATTTCTGCGAATCTGCGAAATATAGCAATGATGAATGATGGTTAATAATTGCTAATTTGCTAATTTTGTGGTAGCTACCAGTTATTTGTTTTGTTTACATTTCGCGAGTATCGTTTTCGTGAGTACGTAATTCGTGATTCCGGTGTGTAAAAAAGTTAGCAGGTGTAATAACAAATACAGATGTGACTTATTAATACACCAGATTTAATTTGGTGTAATGTTGGTGTATTAATAAGTCGTACCTATCTGTAAAAAGTTGTATTTTGAACTTTTTAGAAATAAACTTTGGTGTGTGTGTAGTGTAAGTGTGGTGTATAGGTATAGTTCATAAACTCATAAGTAATATCTGTAAAAAAGTGTACATATTTTGAACTTTTCATAAACAAACTTTAGTTACAATAAAATTTAGTTGTTAAGTTGTAAATACTCTACAAAATGTCGTCAAAAAGTTCAAATAATTTAATTTGGAACTATTTCGAACGATCTAGTGATGGAAATAAAACAGCTATGTGCTACGCGTGTAGAAAAGTTTTATCATTCAAGACAACTGTGACAAATTTAAAGGTGCATCTAAAACAAAAGCATATTGCATCGTACAACACGTTGACAAACTCTCTGCAGCCCCTGAGAAATACAATGCCCGCAACTTTCGCAAGCAGCAGCAGACCGGAATCAGTCTTAGGTACGGTGCCAACCGGAACAATTACAGTAGGCTGTACGACATCGGCATCAGGTCCATCAGGATCATCAGGTAACACTGAGTCTAGTAACCTGCGTGTTCAATGGGTAGCTGCTTCCGCTGCTGCTGGCATTAATCTTAATAGTGGTGACGGTGGTGGTGGTGTGGGTGGTGGTACTAATAGCGTCGGTGAGCCTGTAGCTGAGCCTCCACGAAAAGTACAGCGGCTGTTGCATTCCTATGTAGGCAGAAAAATCCGCCCCGAAGAGAAGCATAAAATTGATTTATGTTTGCTTAAATTATGTACAAATGACTATCAGCCGTTTAGCATTGTCGAGGATCAGGGCTTTAAGGAATTTGTACATGCCCTTAACCCGGGATATGAACTACCTGATAGAAAAACCTTATCTACTACATTGTTAACGAAAGTATACGAGGAACGTCTCCAAGCATTAAAACATCAGGTTAATAATAAAAGTATTAGCATTTGTCTGACAATCGACCACTGGACCTCTCGGAACCTTGACAGTTATATGGCTATAACTGGCCATTACATTGACAAGGATGAGCTGCGTCTATGTTCAGTACTATTACAATGTGCTGAATTTGATGGCACTCACTCTGGGTACAGGATCGCCCAAAAAATTAAACAAGCGGCTGTCGAGTGGGAAATACAAAACAAAGTCAATTTTTTGGTTACGGACAACGCATCCAACATGATATCTGCTGCCAGCCAATTAACAGATTGGCCGCATTTTGGGTGCTATGCCCACAAATTGAATCTAGCCGTTCAAGACGCCTTGTCGGCGTATGAAATAAAAAGAACCATCGAAAAGGTCCAGAAAACTGTGGTTCATTTTAAAAGGAGCGCCACGTCGAAGGAAAAGCTGATGAAATACCAGATTTTTAATCAAAACGTTTCCCAACCCTTAACATTGATTAAATCGGTAGCCACTCGCTGGAACTCTGTTTTTTTGATGATGCAAAGATTTTCGCTATTAAAAGACGCCTTACGTGCAACGATACCTAATTTAAACTCAGATTTGCCCATTATCCCCCAGGAGGAATGGGAATGCATAGATCAGTTGTGTATGGTGCTCAAGCCGTTTTATGACGCAACACGTGAAGTGAGTGGTGAATACTACCTAACTGCAAGCAAGGCTCTCACAATTGCTGCAAGCCTTATAGCTATTTGCGAGAAATTGGAGAGGCGTGACAATATATGTGATCCTGTTCGCATTTGTGTGCGGAAATTAAAATCTGGGGTAATAACGCGTTTGGGAGATTTGGAGGAAAACCAAGCCATTGCTGTCTGTGCCTTGCTGGATCCCAGATTTAAAATTCATGTTTTTCAGCATAGTCAAAATATAGACCAGTGCAAACGATTTATAATCGAAGAAATGACCGCATCTTTAGATAATATGCAAACGGGCGAACCAATCAATAATCACAATTCTCCACGCAGCAGGACAACACCTATGGAGGACATTTCTATATGGGGCGATTTTGACACAAAAATGGAGTCCTTAAATACACCCAAGACAGGGCTCACAAGGGCCAACGAAGAATTAGCTATGTATTTGGCCGAAAGTGTTATAAAGCGCACGGAATGTCCCATGGAATGGTGGCGGAACCACAAGTGCATTTATCCAACGTTGTATATGCTTTTCCTCAAACATTGCAACATAATGGTTACATCGGTGCCATGCGAGCGAAGTTTTTCCAAGGCTGGATATATATTAAGCGAACGGCGCACTCGACTCACTTCCTCCAAAGTGAATAAAATTATGTTCCTTAATTGTAACAAATTTTAACAACGGACTCTTCTATAGTGTAAATATGTAAATAGTAATGTTAAGGTAAAATTTGATTTAAATGTAAATAGCATCAATGAACTTCTAAATACGCCTGTAATAAAAAGTTCACAGATCTTAAATTATGTAAGTAAATCAGTATTACAGACAGTCCTAAGCCTGTACTAAAGTATGAAGGGAAGTTTATTGATCCTACTGTGTAAATATGAAGAAAATATGTACCTACCTAACGAATATGTTTTTTAAAACATAAACATAAAATAGGTAGCTTCTTTTGATTATATTATCAAACCGCGCAACACGCTAACATTTTAAAGTGCTAACTAATAATTCGCGTTCTCAATCACAAATTCGCAATGTCTACGTTATTTTTAATTTTGCGAGACGTTATAATTATAGCAACTTTTATAGCACGCGAAAAAAAATTAGCATATAGCAATTCGCGCGCTATAATAAAATCGCAGATATTCACACGACTACCTCTATACGTGCCCAAACCATCTTAGTATACCTTTCTCGATGCTTGTCACTACATTTTCTTTTACCCCACAACACTAAGTATGTAAGAACTATACTATTGTAAAAAGGCAACATAACAAATGTTACTTAGGAAATAAATAAAGACGCGGCCATTACTGGAAAAGCAATCAAAACTATCAATTGATCCAATTCCGAAATCGCATTGTTTTTGCGAAGCGAATCGCCACGGGCGCCAAACGGGTGCTCCCTGTAATTTCCTCGCACTAACTACTATTGAGTAAACCATTGTTTCGAATCTTTTTCACGATTTAGCTGTTTCACAACACGGTCCGCCGAACACGAGCTTCGAAGCCCTCATTTACTTTCTGAAATTACAACAAACACTGCATTTCATCAACATTAGGCATTCCTACCAAGAACGGAATAGAAAAATATTTTTCTCTATTCGGCGCAAAGGGATTTTTCTGGCACAGTGAATACAAAATGTAGTACAGAATGTAACTATTTACTAAACAATCTTGTTTTATATCAAGAGAAACGTAAGTCTAATATAAAGCGTGATATGAAAAAAAATAAAGTCACTCTAGAAAATATCACTCTATGCTTAAATTAAAACCATAGCTTCAATCGATGCTTGGGTCTTTCTTTTCTCGAAATCTCTATATATTTAGTAGATACACGGTACGAATCTGAAAATAATCTACATTATTTGAATGTACCCATAGAGAAATCTATATATTTACATGGCAATGCATAAAAATATTTTAATATATAAGTGATATCCTAATGGCATGTTATCGATTTCCATAACAAACCGTGGTATAGAAATAAGATACCTACAGCATTTCTTCTCGTTTTTTATGGCGGTTGTACATTATAATAATAGCTGTGACCAATAACGGTACGCCATGGCATTCCGCTAGCAATAACACGACATGGAAAACAGGAGAGCCGATGACAGTAAAATTCTGAGTGCGACATAAATTGTACTTTTATTAGCATCGAGTAACGCGGAAGACATAACGAGACGTAAAAATGGGCATACGATCGACCGGCTAATCTTGAGATCTTTGCAGTCGCACAGATAATCGCTGCGACAAGGGTACCCTCTCTGATTGTGACAGCGTTCTTTGGACAAATTTATTGCGCAACGAAACAGTTCATTCTTCCGGGCGGAAAAACTTTGTGTATCTTTACACAAGTTGTCCAAAATTCGCAATTCCTATTCTTATCACACGTGCCTTTAAACCATTGGCCTCTAAACCTTCACAAGAAAGGGACACTTAAGGCGTTGGAACCGCTGAAAGAGGTTCCGTAATGAGTCTAAAAGCACTTCGGTTGAGGTACGTTCCTTGGCTTAAGAAGTTGCGGTTGGAAGGGGGCTCCCATCGTATTGCAAACGATAAAATATTGAATAGGAACTTTGAATTAGCCAAGTTTGTTTAATCCACGATTTTGATGGACAAGGTGATTAGAACAAATATAAATTGTTCAAATATTAATCTAAATTGGTGAATAACTTTAGTTCGGCGGGAATGAGCTATACTCAGCTTAGTCGATTGGCAGATCGGCTTAGGAGAATAATACTTTAACAAGGTTTTGGTACTAATCCTATCTTGTGAAGGCAGTATTGTGAGTAAATGATGAGGATTAATGAAGAGATCTAGAGGTGCTAATATTTTCTAAATCTCAAATTACACAGTCCATAAATTGGGAACATTAATTCCATTTGATTTTACGAAACTCAATTAACACGGTGATTTGTATTCACAAATGAATAAACACGAATGCATACCAGTCATCCGAAATAAATTAAATCGACTGTTCAAAACACTTCACCGCGACAGCTCTCAATCGTTTCCAATCGAATATATAAGCATTAAAGTACAAATTTTCAGACACTCGAGTAATTTGTAAATCGTGCCATTAGATTTTGGGTGAATCCCGTCCAACTGGGAGCGGAGATAGCGCAAGATCGCGAGACGAATCGTCAGATCGATCGGTCGGGCGGCCGCCGCGTATAGACGATGCCACTGTGACCCATTTCCTAAACGGGGCACCCGTGTCGACGTATTCCGCCTATTTCTGCTTATGTGTTAACTAAAAATGTCTTTTTTGAGCAACGCATTCTTTTTTGTGTCGGCCAGGACTGAAATGAAATACTGTTTGGTTGATGAGTTTCTATTTTTCTAATAGCTATTATTTATTGAAAGCGGGTGCGATTACGTCTGTCTGGTTTGGACGCGTCTATTGGCCTCTTCAATAACGTCTGGGACGTGAAAGCATGTCTCAAAGCCGTAAAAGTGACGGAGATTGATGAGGTGGATCGAAGGCTTTCGCAGAGCGCCAATAAATTCTTTAAGTATGAATGAACAATGGCGTCGCATTACAGTGACTTAAAACGCTCAATATTACTTGCAACATAAAATAGTGACGAGAACAAAGCTGACAAGATTTTTCTAATAACCTACAGTGACTGAGCATCCACCAGTTTTCAGTTACTCTACTATACGCGTTTTGAATATAAATATCATCCTTCAAAATTGTTTTACTTAGAAAAAAAGCCATATATCACACAGTGATTTTGACATAACAAAATCCAGTAGGCTCACATCTGTGAATATAAAACAGAAAACAACTTACACGGAGCGTGTTGCGTAGTAGACGTATGACTTGTCTACCTTTACATTCGGGCTCGTGGCAAAATATCTCATAAGTTGACTATGAATAATAGAACGGACACAGACAGGAAATGAAACACTAGAAATAGATAGAACGTTTAGCTACCATGTAAATGGAATGAAGTTCCATTTATAGCTAAACCAGTCGCCTGGTTTCGTTGGCAATAGATAAATGTTTTCAACTTGCATTTTTAAGGTTAAAAAACCTTTTTGAAGTAACGGTTTTAATTCGGAATGATGCTTAAATAGATTGCTGACGATGTAAAATGTAAACTGCTTTTTCTATGCGAGTTTCATAAATGAACTTTTGAATTTTTTTTATTTAACCTGCATATTCGTCGCGCGCTAATTTAAGTTTGAGAGCATTAATTAAAACCGTGTGCAACATTAAAACTTTTCAGTAAACGACTACAGCACTTTACATTACATATTAAATTTATCCTTTATACTTATGCTTTACTAGACGTCATTTAGCAATAGAGTAGATAGGTTAATTTTAACCGATCTGTTTGGGTCTGTGTTTCAATAGACTGTCTAACAAAAATTAAAGTACTTCGACTGACGTCACTGGCTGTCAAATTAAAATACATATGAAGTTTTATACAAGCTTAAAATATACCATTTTGACTTCGACCAAAAAAGAAAAACTTTTCCAACAATTTTCATCTTTTAAAAATAGCTGTGTATATGAGATAGATATTATCATTTTCCTTTCGATATAGAAAATTATTTTCTTCCCATTGATTTAATGGTAATGGTTATCACAACTTGCCTGTTTTAACGTCTAAACGTCTAAAAAACGAGTATGATGTACCTATAAGACATGGAATGTAAATTGTATAGTGATTTATAGCGAACGTAACACGTAATCATCTGAATAAGACAGTTTAATTAAATCGCACGGGTGTCGTCAGATATGGCTGTCATGTCTTCCGAGGGATGGACGCACGAACAACCGCAGAGCAACGGCTACGAACATTGTTCTAGTTGGCGATATTGTTTGTAACTTATGTTTCGTCATCTACACTAATATTATAAAGAGGAAAATTTTGTATTTTTATTTGTTTGTTTGTAATGGATAAACTCAAAAACTACCGGACCGATTTAAAAAAAATCTATCACCATTAGAAAGCTACATTATCTGCGAGTAACATAGGCTATATTTTATTCTAGAAAAAATAGGGGTCCGTAAGATATTTGGGGTTTTCGGGAACGTGAAGTAGTTCCCTCAGGACGCGGGTGAAACCGTGGGCAACAGCTAGTTTATATCATAAAGCTGAAAATGTTGATGTTTTGTTTGTACGCAGCATTCTCGGGAACTGTTCGCTGGATCTATTATTTCTGTGTGACGGCTCTTTCAAATTGCCTCAACGCAAGTTCGTGGGCTTCCCGTTCTTGTGTGTGCTAAGGTATGAAAGGCAACGTCGGCACTGATATTATGTATGTATCGTTTTTGCAAATAACATATGACCGACACGAAGAACAGCCAGACTTGAAACAACCATTTTCGTATCACACAAACTATTGTCCGTATTGTGTACGTATCGAACCCTTCACTCAGCGCAATGTTAAACAGCAATGCGACCGATTCAACCGGTGCACCATCCATGCAGTTAGTAAAGCGCGTAATGTGGGTATATTTATAATCGTTTCTACACAATAACCTACTTAGTTATCTCGTTTTATGTAAAATCGTGAATATAAACTGTTGGAATGTAACAAGAATTTTGCAAGAATTATGTAATTTCCTTTCCCAGTTATATTACTTTTAAAAGTTTACCTTTCCAACGTCCAATGGTTACACAAAATGTTAAGCAATGTGTTATCTTTGTAAACTGTATGAGAGATCTTTTGCGTTGCCTTTAAGTTTCCCAATAAAATAAATATTGGAAGGGTTCGCTGCTTTCATAACGTTTACTTTTATTTCGTTATTATTTAACCGACTTGGTGATAAGTAGATCAGAAAAACAAAAATAAATAAATGGATATAACAGTAACTTACTAAAAAGAATTGGCTGCCACTGATTTCATAAAATACAAAGTAGCAAGGCAAAAAAGATCATTTTTGTTCCATTTCTCTTATAATACAGCAGCGAAAACGAAAAATAAAACAATTCAATAACAGCATTAACAGCGCTGATTGAACGTTCACAATCTGAATGGAGTTATGAGTGGTTAATGCGATTGATCGCTCGCCGAGTGACGCCGAGTATTCGGTAAACAACGATTGTTCTGCTGTGAAGAGAACGTTCGGGTTCGCCGAACGCAAACACATATTGTATGAAATTAATAATTAACCGAATGCAACGGTCAAGGAGGATGTTTGCCGACGTCAGATCGTATTGGAACATGCGTCGGGTAAACATATTTGTGATTGCAACTTGAAGCGAGGAAACTCGTGTTCAGTCGTCAATCTGAAGAAATTCTTTAGTACATTGTGTAAAGTAGAAAACGGAGGCTTCTTAAGCAGATCCCAGGCTGTATAACAAGGGTCACCCTAGTCTAACAGCCTGGGAACCAGTAGCTTTTGACATCGCAACCCGGAAAGATGATAATGATTGTGTAGCAGAGTACACTCGTATTAGCTCCTACTGGGTCCATCTCGGTAAACGTAGCAAACGTACGCAATAGGTAGTAGAGTCTTGCTGATTTCAGCATGAATGGGCCGGCTCAACCAGGTAAGCCACACCTCTCACAAAAAATCGACGTAAAGTAACAGTACCTAAACTTTTGCGTTTCGTTCGGTGAGTGAGAGTGCCGCAGGCCCTATCCCCTATGCCTTCTCCCTCATTCCACTCCTTATCCTATCCCTTGTCCCAACCCCAAGGGGCGGCAACCCACTTGTGACTCCTGTGGTGTTGCTTGCGTCCATGGGCGGCGGTAATTGCTTACCATTAGGCGATCCGTCTGCTCGTTTGCCGCCTGTTGCTAAAGAAAAAAGTGGACACAGATAAATATTTCATACATGAGCAGATTCATAACCCTCGGTAGTCGGCCTAAACAATACATCAATCTTCTACAAAACTTAATCGCAATAAAATTGTAAGTATTTTAATGTAAAATCAAAAAATAATGCAAAGAAACATGAGTTCAACTTTGTACAATTTGAAAGATAGACAGATGACATCTGACAACAACCAGCTGTCTTATTATGACATGACTAGCGTTATTTCAGCTCTGCGGATGAGACAGACAGGCAGACAGACATGCTTCAGTATGAGATTGGCCCTTATAAACGTTTCACGGATTAATATCATATTCTATGAAACGTAAAAACATCTGGTGTAGAATATTTTAGAAGCAAAATGCTATGTCCATTAACGTTTTGATTTATTCGCTTCACTAGTTATTCGGAGAACTCACTGAATTTCCATTTGATATATTTTGCCGTCCTTTATGTTTTAACGACTTCTCTTCAGAGGCTTTTGACGGCGGTACAGCGGGTGTCTTTAGTTTTCTCTGTTAAATGGTTAAATGTCGTCATGCATTATTGTATTATTTATGAAATACGTGCGCTAAAGTTTAGCATAACTGTTAAATTAAACGTACTTAAAGCAAAGTGTTATTTTACATTTCAAGCCTAAAAATCATCGCCCTAAGATATTTTCTATTTTTTGCAATGTTTGTTTCGGACAAGAAAATAATACAGATGACACCACGCAATGCTGTTCAAAAGAATACACCATGGTATGTCCAAAAAATATTATCAAACAGAAACGTAAACTTTGAGTATGGCCCGGTAATAAGTGGGTAATGTCTGGCGATACTACAATAGTATCTGAAAGTATATGTTTGTATACTTTTATCACTGATACAATATATTTGTATTTAATTACGTAAGGTTCCATACAAACCTTGTTGTTTTTGAAAAAGGTTGATGTTGATATGTTTTTTATTTTTTATTAAAAAGAACCTATCAAAATGACTTCACGCTGCCTGATGAGCTGACAGTGAAGTCCTATTGGGAAGGCCATCATCCTCAATTGCTGGTTAGGCAATGTGACATGACGGCCCTCACTTTGACGGCTTTGAGATATGCTTTTTCACGCCCCGCTTAAAGGACCCAGGATCAAGGGAGGAAGGAAACACGTGAGCTGGCAGTGAGTTCCACATCTTTATGGTACGGCAAAGATAAGATGTACCGAACCTTTTCGTACGTGACGGTATCTGCTCAACTGTGTAAGCGTGGCACTTTAACCCGGCACGTGTTGTTCGGGATAGGAATATGTCATAGATATACTTTAAATACTTAATTAACTATAATAATATTCTTCAGTTCTTTTTATCGAAATATGCCGAAAAATAAACGTTAACTCTGGTAAAGATTGTAATTTATAAAATTCTTAAATATCTAAAAGAAATCCTCGAGCGCAGTTTCCTTTAACAACAAATCATCAATTCATAGTTTTTCCGTATTAGAAACATAAATTAACGTGATACGTATAACCTGCCGGAATGGCGGTACGGCAGTGCTAGACGGAGCGTGGAAGCGACACTGAGCGACCTTGCCTCGACCCGACAAATCGATACTGCGACACTGACACAGCACTATACGACACTAATCTAAATAGTGCAGTTCCTTCCGCATCGATTCTAATCGATTACTTTAAAAAATAAACTAGGAAATGCATCGGAAAAAAATAGGCAATGCATTATTCATTAACTTACTTTAGTAGTTACGTTCAATGGAGGAAAAGACTATTTGTTTAATAGAGACTGCTAGTTTCTTAATGCTTAAGCAGACGTAAAATTTAATGAAGAAGTAGTTAATACTATTGTTGTAATACATCGTTGTAGACTATAAAGTCCATAATTGCCTTATACTTTGGCGTACAAATGTACAAAACCAAAGGTTAAATAGTCTTTGCATCACTTTTGAATTAATTGTGATGTTTTTGTGGTCTATCACGTAAAAATACTTTTTACTGTACCAAAATTGTTTATAACTTCATTCCAATTATTAAGACTTAAGGCTTTTCATAATAACAGAGGTAATTCTAATTTCCAACAGAAAAGCCGGTAGAGAATTAGTTCAGAACAAAGTACATTTCAAAACCAATTATTATTCGCGAAGCTTAACGCTGAAATGTGGGAAATTGTGTAAAACCCTAGAAGAAGTATAACTTTAATACAATAAAATTTCCTTATTGGTTTCGTTCGTCGAATATGAAACGTAATGAATTAGAGCTTTTTTTTGTGAGCAGAACGATCTCGAAAGACCTGAAGGTCTGATTACTGACATTGTATAAGACCTAACAATTTATTGAGGTCTATTACTTATCTTACCATCACCATCAGCCTGCTACAGTCTACTGCAGGACTCTCTGATGGCACGCCATGAACTCGAGTTTCAGCTTTTTTTCCATCTTTTTTATCCCTTTTCCCTCTACCTGTACGGTGGCGATCATCGTTTACTATCAAGCTATCCATGCGTCTGATCGTTTGCCTTCTAAGTATTAAGTATACATAAAAAAAAAACACTCCATTCATCAGTCACAGCAATTATCGCTCCACCGAAGCCATCCAATGAAAAACCCGCGTAATTTGTATGTGAACCGCAACAGAACGTTATGGAATCGTTAATGTGCCACATAAACAACAAACATATCATATGCGAATGTACGCAGAATGGCGATACAAACAAAAGCTGCTCGATACCCTTATAACTCATGGTTCGTAGTGTGTGTGAAGTTTAACCTTGTGTGTGTTTCTTTGTTAAGATACTGAGAAGAATTGTTGGAAAGTTTAGTTTTAAGGATTTCGGGCAGTGATTAAAGATGACTGCGCCATTGCCTCCGAGGCCGAATTTCTTATCTATTTTGTGCGCATCGTATATCGTCAATTATGACGTCTCATCTGGTCTCGGATGCCTAAAATGCCTTAGGCACAAAGTGTCAGGGACGTCGGTTAAGGAATATAACTCCCCATTATGTGGGTTAAGTTTCATATAGCATTACGCTCACGCTAAGACCTAGGTCACCTAGTAAGCGTATCACACTGCTGCCTAGCTTTAAGCATGTCGTATATCTAAACAAAGGCAGAATTATTGCATACACTTCCAAAACAACAAACGTACGTCCTTCGACAGAACACGTATAATATCAAATCGATCGATCAAGCCATAAAATATGGAAACAGGTATATTACTAAACACTTTGGGAGTTAATTTGTACAAATACAAAATTACATGTGTACGTAGTAGTTCCACGTACTGAAACTGTGTCAAGCAATATACGGAGATTCATATTAGTTTCGGTGAAGTGTGTCCCGTTGAGATGAGAAGGAAACCTTTTGATTCGCGACGTATGACAATAAATATAGGGGTCTTATAAATCGTGACCCTAGGAGGGTATATTGAATGAAAGTGGGTGGAACACGACATCGTTGGCCGACATAGTTGGCCCCAAACTTGGCCGTTTGAGCCGAAATTAGGGCGAAAGTCGTGCACCCGGAGACGCTTGGGCGTCCACCCATTTCTTATGGTGTAGTTTCCATAGTGGAATATTTTTGAATATCCGTTGCCCGGTTTGGTGTATAAATGCGTATGCAACTGTGAACAAGCTTGAATTTGATTCGTTTCACATGACCTATATGGTGTAGGGCATTCTATATGACCTATACGCGCGCTCCTTACTCCGGTTTGATGCTACACAGCTTAAAAATAAACAGCCTAGAAGCAAATATTAATTCTGTGTAGGTATATATTGTTAAAAAAATACGTCATGGTGTATTTATAGAACCTGCTGTCATCTAGACCGAATATCAAAAACTAGAATATCGGACAGATGTAAAGTCCAATTTTTACTGGTAATAAAACCGAATTTACCGGTTTTCCTTTTACCTGAAAATATGTATAACCAGAGAACGTAGCTCTAACATTTAATCAACTGTAACAGGCTCGGAGTCTGCGTGTACTATAACATACTCAGAAATGAAAATTCTAAATAAACAAGGAATTTTTGAAAGCTTACAAAAGAGTAGCGAGTTATTTTGGCGAACATGATCTGTTAGAAGCTAGGTACTAGGTACAAAGAAAAGCCCAATGTCTGTAGGTATTTCTGTAGTAAGCTTTGACAGGCTTTTTATAAAAATACATCAGCGATACACTTGAAGCAGCAGTCAAAATATGGATAGTCTAAAGTCGTCTCGAGGAAATACATTCTACTAACTCCAAAAAACAGTAACGGTCAAAATTCAATTCAGTTTATTGCCTCCGATTTTCAAGGGAACACTCATGCGAATTAAAACGTGTCCTATCATGTTCTTCGATGAAAACCAGTATGTCCTTGCCAATGATGTTACAAAAGTAAAAAGAAGTAGATATATTATAGGCGTACCAAAAGCAGGATGCTAAACATAAGCCAGTTGGTAAGTCTGACATAATTTTGTGTGTGTGACGTCGCGAGCCGGCGCGGCGTCAAAGTGAGTCTGACATATCTTGTCAACTGAAAATAAAATAAAATATGGAATTTTCGATGTGTGCGTTAGTGTACCGTTTCTACGAATTTTTTACTACGTAGGTAACGTATCTACAATTTTCTTGTAATATCATTGGTCCTTGCACACAAATGCCTTCTTGGTTTTTAAGAAGCTGCCTGCAAGGTGATTTTTCAAGGTACCCTAACCCAGATCAGAACAACATATTCTAGACATTAAAACTGCTTTTGCGCTTAGAGTAATTTATATCAGAGAGGACTATAAATATATTAAACTTGCCCAGTTTAATTTCTCTCAGAAAATTATCCTTGTAATTTGTAAATTGCTGGCAATTATCCTTGTGAACATAAGAGTATATTTTTTAATAAAAGGCTTTTCCTTAAAAAAAATTAATTAGATTTGTTTATAAAGATAAAACCCGGAACTAATTTTCTATCTACAGCCTTCATAATTAGCAGCAAACACGTTGTACCAATTTACCAACGAGGCAATAATACAAACAAATATCAAAACTCTTTGAAAAGTATATTCGATTATAAAAACCCTTTTGACAAAGAATTCAGGATCAAATGTTTATGAAGAAGCCTCTCAATACTGAATGAATAAGCTCTTTCATGTTAACACAATTTCATCTTGTATTAATGTAAATAAATAAGTACGTGATCGAAGGACCTTTGATGGCTGGTAACATACGTATTGCAATAATAAGAAACGAAAGAGAGAACATATTTATTGTATTTCAAAGGTGTGTTAATACAGGATCTAATGCAAAGGAATACCAATCAACAATTGAGTAAACATTTCTTGTTCCAAATGACAAATCAATGACCAGTCCTCTCTAGTCAAACCAGCAGCTCAAAACACAACACGTACTGTGCTAACCAGCCAAACTGCAGCATCATGTATCAGACTAACAAAACAACAGATCCAATCTAAACGTGCGCCGTCCACGTATCACAGACTCACAGTACACAATACGTGTATACAAAACGCGTCGCAGAGAGCAGAGTCCACAAGGAGCATGGCGAGAGCAAATAACCACCTTTGCCAGGGTTCCACCACCTCTATTTGTAAAGCTTCCAGGCTTCCACCTTTGAGACCCATGCTACAACGGCTGCACTTGCCACCGTATTTACTTTATAACGTTACTTGTAGTTTATTTTGCTTTCGAATTGAATTAATTCGCAATGCATTTGTACATATTGCATAAATACTTATAATTAAGTATTCGTATAATTTTTACTAGTTCTTACACAAATTAATATTGCCTTATCCGCTGCCAACTTAGCAATTCAGGTCATTACTACATATTACATATATTGTGAAGATCTTTAACACTAACATACACGAAGCACAATAATAATAAGGCTCGGAATAATTTTATAGGTCACACATTTCGCTATTATGTGCCGGATCTCATAATACTAAATATTAGGTAGCTTTGGTATCCGGTGTGATGATAATGCGAGTTCGATTAAATTGACTCCTACATAAATCCACATTGAACACCAAATGTCAGTCCTTTCTTTCGACAATTGCATTCAGATATTGATTTGTAATAAACACTAATAGGTCGAGACTTGTGACAGGTTGTCCGTGTGGTGACGGATTAAGAATACGGAATGTCACCACCCCGTATCATCCCATGGGTGTCGTAAGAGCCGACAGAGGGAGCATATCATGCAGAGAACAGCACTGTAAAAGAAGGAAAACTTGATACAAACCCTATACCAACCCGTTTGGCCAGCGTGGTATAGTAGGCCAATTCCTCCTTTCAAAGGAGAGGCCTAGTCCAGCAGTGGACTGTTAAAGGCTGATGATGTGTATGACAGGTACAGTTTGATACCCAGAGTTAAGATATACCAGTAGCCTGATGTCACTGGGATAGCACCATTAAAATAATAATAAACGTCGTTAATGTCGTCTATGAAAATATCTCAAATAAAAATAGTGATAGATTAGTTACTCAATTTAATCTCCTCCAATTACCACGACTAAGGCAAGATATTTGACAGCTTAAGGATTTCTTTAACGTAATGTTTTAAGCGGAGGGTTTAAATAATAAATGAACGCATTTCCTAATTGATAGCGAAAGATTAAACATCTTAGTAGTGAGATCTCACCTAATTGACAAGTAATGGATATTGAAATTATAATCCACTCGGAACAAACCTCTAAGGAACAGCAGAGAGGTGAAGATTAAATTTACATTTTCCTACAGATTAATGTAAGCCATTTAGATACAAAATTACAGCCAGATGAACCTTAATACGTAGAAAGTCTTAGTACTTTGTACTCGTCTGAAGAGCGAAAATAATTAAGTCTTAAGCACTACAGAAGATGCAGCTTTACAACAAGTAATTACGGAGCATGATTGAAATGTCATCAGGCTATCCGTCTGCTCGTTTGCCTTCTAATAAATATACATGAAAAAATAAACACTCCATCCATCAGTAACATCACAGCAATTATCGCTCCACCGAAGCCATCCAATGAAAAACCCGCGTAATTTGTATGTGAACCGCAACAGAACGTTATGGAATCGTTAACCCTATACTTGACGATGTGCATTTAAATGCACAGTTTTTTTTTAATATTCTACAAGCAAAATTAAGTACATTTTTTATTTATTTTCTACTCATTCACCCATGAAATGCCCCTAATAAACATAAAAAAATATTACTGAGCCCTGGCGACACTTGGTGTACTCAGTAGATCGCAAGATGGTGGAGCATGCGCGTGCGTCTACGGCATCCAGTGTAAAAATTGATTGAAATCATATTATTTATTAATGAAATTGAATAAAAAAGTGATAAAAACAAGACCTAAATATACAGTCTTGTGAATTAAATATAGATTTTTCAATTTGAAATAGTTTACTTGGAAACATTTTCATGTTATCTTGCATGTGTCTTTAAATGCACATTGCCAAACTATTAACAGGCCTACCAGCACTAGGCTGTGTGCATTTATAGATACATTGCCAGTTTGAAGGACATTGTTTGTAAAATAACATTATGAATTTCAATTAAATTATTTCTTACTATTAGATGTTTATTTTTTATATTTCTTTATTTTGGCGTTAGTGCCTAAGTCTGGTGCTAGTTCCGACATAGAAAAAGTGGTTCTTCGGAAGATGAACTTCATTATGCATGTTCAGTGCTATATTTCGACAATTTTTCACTTCAGTAGAATTGCTGGAACATTTGAGTAATGTTTATGGTATCTTTGCTTTAGGCAAAACAGACTTCGAGGAGCTGCAGCCAAACTACCTACTGATAAAAAGCTAAAAAATAAAGGTCGTGGATCTTTTACTCAAGTCGTTTCTAATGGATGTAAAATAGTAGTAGTCAAATGGGTTGACAACAAGTGTGTCACTACGGCTAGTACTTATACTGACTCGCAGCAGGTGCATCAGGTGTTACGATACTGTAAAAACACAAAAAGCAAAGCACCTGTTACATGTCCCAACATCGTAAAAGAATACAACTGTTCTATGGGAGGTGTAAACCTTGCAGATATGTTAGTAGCTCTTTATCAGATTGAAATGCGAGCACATCTTTATACTCACAGGTTCTTGACATATGTGTCAATAATACATGGCTCATTTATCGTCGTGAAACCAAAGATGCAAAGCAAATGAAACTTAAAGACTTTCGATGGGCTATAAGTAATGATCTCACCACCTTTCAAATAATTATTATTATAATTAAGAAGTTTTCGAATACGTCCAGCAGTTCGAAATTTGTTACACCGCAGATGTCCGACTACGGCCGATATGACCACTTTAGACACTTGCCATCATTTACAAATAAAGGCAGATGCAAGAATTGCATAAAAAGTCAGACTAAATTAATATATGTAAAATGCAACGTGAGGCTTTATTTGGTATATGGTCGTAATTGTTTTTATGATTATCATACAAAATAATAATAATAAATTTCATTGTCGACATGTCTGATTACTGATTTCTCATTATTAATAGTATTTTGTGTGTTTACAACTTTTGTAGTAGGTACTTAAAGATGTTTTTTATTGTTTAAAAGGCCTATAGCGGCAACCGAAATACATAATTTGTGAAAATTTCAGCTTTCTAGCTATCAAAAGGTCATAGACAATCATGTTGTTGTCTTTATTGCTCATATTTGATCTCTTTACTAGTAGTTTATTTTTAATCAACCGTTGTTTCATCTTAAATAAGTCGTGTTTCAATTTCGTCTGCACATGGCAATGTGCATTTAAATGCACACGCTTTTTTTTACAGCGATAATTCGACGAAGCTGGCAATGTGCATTTAAATGCACATGCTATATTTCCAAAACTATATATTTATGATTTTTTTTTGCATTTTTTACATGTATTTGACACGTATTAAATGCGATATATGTGGAAAAAGTAATGAATATATACAATAAAAACCTTTGCCAAGTATAGGGTTAATGTGACACATAAACAACAAACAACTCATATGCGAATGTACGCAGAATGGCGATACAAACAAAAGCTGCTCGATACCCTTATAACTCACGGTTCGTAGTGTGTGTGAAGTTTAACCTTGTGTGTGTTTTCTTTGTTACGATACTGAGAAGAATTGTAGGAAAGTTTAGTTTTAAGGATTTCGGGCAGTGATTAAAGATGACTGCGCCATTGCCTCCGAGGCCGAATTTCTTATCTATTTTGTGCGCATCGTATATCGTCAATTATGTCTCAGCTGTTCTCGGATGCGTAAAAGTTCTTAGGCACAAAGTGTTAGGGACGCCGGATAAGGAAAAATATGATATAATTTATTATATACTAGAGGATGCCCGCGGTTACACCCGCGTTATTTAAGGCTACTGCTCCAATCGCGTCGCTCATAACGCGATGTTGTATATCCTATAGCCTTCCTCGATAAATGGGCAATCTAACACTGAAAGAATTTTTCAAATCGGACCAGTACTTCCTGAGATTAGCAATCGAGCGTTCAATCAAACAAACAAGCAAACAAACAAACTCTTCAGCTTTTATTAGTATAAGATATAAATAATGGCAGAATTATTGCATACACTTCCAAAAACATCAAACGTAAGTCCTTCGACAAAACACGTATAATATCATACCGATCGATCAAGCCATAAAATATGGAAACAGGTATATTACTAAGCACTTTGGGAGTTAATTTGTACAAATACAAAATTACATGTAGTAGTACATAGTAGTTCCACGTACTGAAACTGTGTCAAGCAATATACGGAGATTCATATTAGTTTCGGTGAAGTGTGTCACGTTGAGATGAGAAGGAAACCTTTTGATTCGCGAGGTATGACAATAAATACAGGGGGTCTTATAAATCGTGACCCTAGGAGGGTATATTGAATGAAAGTGGGTGGAACACGACATCGTTGGCCGACATAGTTGGCCCCAAACTTGGCCGTTTGAGCCGAAATTAGGGCGAAAGTCGTGCACCCGGAGACGCTTGGCCGACCACCCATTTCTTATGGTGTAATTTCCATAGTGGAATATTTTTGAATATCCGTTGCCCGGTTTGGTGTATAAATGCGTATGCAGCTGTGAACAAGCTTGAATTTGATTCGTTTTCACATGACCTATGTGGTGTAGGGCATTCTATATGACCTATACGCGCGCTCCTTACTCCGGTTTGATGCTACACAGCTTAAAAATAAACAGCCTAGAAGCAAATATAAATTCTGTGTAGGTATATATTGTTAAAAAAATACGTCATGGTGTATTTATAGAACCTACTGTCATCTAGACCGAATATCAAGAACTAGAATATCGGACAGATATAAAGTCCAGTTTTTACTGGTAATAAAACCGAATTTATCGGTTTTCTTTTTACCTGAAAATATATGTAGCCAGAGGACGTAGCTCAAACATTTAATCAACTGTAACAGGCTCGGAGTCTGCTTGTACTATAATATACTCAGAAATGAAAATTCAAAATGAACCAGTAAATACAAAGAATTTTTGAAAGCTTACAAAAGGGTAGCGAGTTCTATTGGCGAACATGATCTGGTAGAAGCTAGGTAGTGTACATCACACAAAGAATTAAATAATATTTCTGTAGTAAGCCTTGACGGGCTTTTTATAAAAATACATCAGCGATACACTTGAAGCAGCAGTCAATATATGGATAGTCTAAAGACGTCTCGAGGAAATACATGCTACTAACTCCAAAAAACAGTAACGGTCAAAATTCAATTCAGTTTATTGCCTCCGATTCTCAAGGGAACACTCATGTGAATTAAAACGTCCTATCATGTTCTTCGATGAAAACCAGTATGTCCATGCCAATGATGTTACAAAAGTAAAAAGAAGTAGATATGTTATAGGCGTACCTACCAAAAGCAGGACGCTAAACATATGTAAGCCAGTTGGCAAGTCTGACATAATATGTGTGTGTGACGTCGCTGACACATCTTGTCAACCGAAAATAAAATATGGAGTTATCGATGTGTGCGTTAGTGTACCGCTTCTATGGATTTTTTACTACGTAAGTAAAGTATCTACCATTTTCTTGTAATATCATTGGTCCTTGCACACAAATGCCGTCTTGGTTTTTAAGAAGCTGTCTGCAAGCTCTTTTTTCAAGGTACCTTAACTCAGATCATAAAAACATATTCTAGACATTAAAACTGCTTTTGCGCTTAGTGTAATTTAGATCAGAGAGGACTAAAAATATATTAAACATTCTCAGTTTAATTTCCCTTAGAAAATTATCCTTCTAATTTGTAAATTTTTGGCAATTATCTTTGTGAACATAAGAGTATATTTTTTTAATAACTAGGCTTATCCTTGAAAAAAAAATGAATTAGGTATGTATATAAAGATAAAACCCGGAACTAATTTTCTATCTACAGCCTTCATAATCAGCAGCAAGCACGTTGTACCACTTTACCTACGAGGCAATAATACAAACAAATATCAAAACTCTTTGTAAAAATAATTATATTCGATTATAAAAACCCTTTTGACAAAGAATTCAGGAACAAATGCTTACGAAGAAGTCTCTCAATACTGTGTAAATAAGCTCTTTCATGTTAACACAATTTCATTTTGTATAAATGTAAATAAATAAATAAGTACGCGATCGAAGGACCTTTGATGGCTGGTAACATACGTATTGCAATAATAAGAAACGAAAGAGAAAACATATTTCTTGTATTTTAAAGGTGCGTTGATACAGGATCGAATGCAAATGAATGCCAATTGAATACGCATTTCTTGTCGTTCCAAATGACAAATCAATGACCAGTCCTATCTAGTCAAACCAGCAGCTCAAAACACAACACGTACCGTGCTAACCAGAACTGCAGCCGCATGTATCAGACTAACAAAACAACAGATCCAATCTAAACGTGTGCCGACCACGTATCGCAGACTCGCAGTACACAATACGTGTATACAAAACGCGTCGCAGAGAGCAGAGTCCACAAGGAGCATGGCGAGAGCAAATAACCACCTTTGCCCGGGTTCCACCACCTCTATTCGTAAAGCTTCCACCTTTGAGACCACTGTGCTACAACTGCACTTGCCACCGTATTTACTTTATAACTTTACTTGTAGTTTATTTTGCTTTCGAATTGAATTAATTCGCAATGCATTTGTACATATTGCATAAATACTTATAATTATTTTAAGTATTCGTATAATAAGTTTTGCTAGTTCTTACACAAATTAATATTGCCTTATCCGCTGCCAACTTAGCAATTCAGGTCATTACTACATATTACATATATTGTGAAGATCTTTAACACTAACATACACGAAGCACAATAATAATAAGGCTCGGAATAATTTTATAGATCACACATTTCGCTATTATGTGCCGGATCTCATAATACTAAATATTAGGTATCTTTGGTATCTGGTGTGATAATAACGCGAGTTCGATTAAATGAACTCTTACATAAATCCACATTGAACACCAAATGTCAGTCCTTTCGACACTTGCATTCAGATATTGATTTGTAATAAACACTAAGAAGTCGAGACTTGTATGACAGGTACAGTTTGATACCCAGAGTTAAGATATACCAGTAGCCTGATGTCACTGGGATAGCAGCATTAAAATAATAATAAACGTCGTTAATGTCGCCTATGAAAATATCTCAAATAAAAAGAGTGATAGATTAGTTACTCAATTTAATCTCCTCCAATAGGGAATATGCGTGTGATTCAGATATAAGCGAATATATTTTTATTACATTATTTATCGGTAAAGAAAGACACCTCTAATATTATTTTATATTTAAACACTCTAAAATCGCGAATATTAATTAATAAAAGGTGGAAAATTTACGCGCTAAATTTAAAATCTCGAAACACAACTGTATTGCCTAGACACCAACGTGACGACACGGTTCGCAGAAGATATGTCAAAAGTGTCAAAACAGTACCAGACATTTGACAGAGTTGACAGTTAACGACTCATACGTTGAGAACGCTGACGTCACTACAAAGCTTATATATTTATATCTATGCTATGTTTAATATATTTTTAGTCCTCTCTGATCTAAATTACACTAAGCGCAAAAGCAGTTTTAATGTCTAGAATATGTTTTTATGATCTGAGTTAAGGTACCTTGAAAAAAGAGCTTGCAGACAGCTTCTTAAAAACCAAGACGGCATTTGTGTGCAAGGACCAATGATATTACAAGAAAATGGTAGATACTTTACTTACGTAGTAAAAAATCCATAGAAGCGGTACACTAACGCACACATCGATAACTCCATATTTTATTTTCGGTTGACAAGATGTGTCAGCGACGTCACACACACATTTTTTCTCTCTTAGATGGGCTAAAGTTTATGAAGGAGTTGAGTAAGGTCCATAGAAGTAGTAGAAGTAAACAAGTGAGCAGCAGGGTCCATTGATTACTTCTCTGTTTATTGGTGATCTTCGATCTGGTGACTGTGATTGTCCGACGATGTCTTGCTATCAGGTGACAGTCCAGACACCGATCTGAAACGAAAAGACGTCTTATTAGTGTAACCTATTTTAAAGAATATTGTAAGTGCCTCACAGTATAAATACGTACTTAAGTTGCCTGATGGTATAATACACAAAACATGTTTTCATTCGGTAAAATTTGTATGTATCGTACCCATAATCTATGAGACATTTATGACTTATGTAATATTTCTCGTTATTTATATCGGCCCATCTACCCTCGTAATAAGACATGTGTTGTTCATTATTGGAAATGACACGTTACAGTCGTTAGAGGGCGTCATTATATTTTCGTATGGGGTACATATTTAGTTAGTTAATCGTAGACATGTTTATTGATCGTTCGGCAGTCAGTTTGTACTGGTGTAGTCATTTTTACAACGTGTTTAATTTTATTGAAATTGAAACTTTATCTTTGTGGTTGATTGACAATGAAAATGACTCATTGACAGAAGCACTATTTTTAACTAGAGATAGTGAAGGAATGCAGCATTTGTTTTTAGATACATTTTATTAAGTACAAATACGAATTAGTACCTGTTTTAAGAAATTGTACATACATACATAGACTCACGCCTGTTTCCCCGAAGGGGTAGGCAGAGGCATATTAAACGCCCACTTTTCGCCAGTGTTTTGATACCACGTAATAGGTGGCGAGCCTATTGCCGCTTATCGGGATATTTTGTTTGCCAGAGCCTCGTCCGTTGATCGGCAGGTGCACCACTTGCAGGTGAGGTTGGCTTGGGACCCTAAGTTCTTGGTGGGAACCCTATGCCACCACCTAAGAAATTGTAATTGGGTACTAAAAATTTGAAATTTGAAAAATAAACAATCACCTTGCCGCATCGGTTACTATGGATTCAAGACCCTCACATTCGGTACTACTAAAACGTATATTGGCCTCTTATGATAACTCACTAACCCCGTACACAATAATTTCAAAAGCATGTCTATCAAACTGCTTGATATTCTCACAGAGTGCTCTTTGTTTTGGTACAGAGATTATCATGGCGGCGGTTGTGCTATTTCGGTGCACGGTTCATTCCCACGAACTTTGTTATCGTAATGCTACTGTCGACATTATTATCTAGATATATGTTTTGAAGCTATATGGAAGCAGCAATTTGTATACTTAAATCATTCTATACAATTGTCCAGTGGTACTCAAACTTTCTTTTCGAGATGGAACCCTTTCGGGTAACCAAGTTTTTGGGACAAAATGAAACCAAGTCTGCTATCCATTGATTTAGTTCTAATATAGTAATTTTATTTGAATTTGAGCAACACCGTCGTGGCGCCCTTAGAGATGCTTCATAGAGCCCTGGGGCTTCACGGAGTACGCTTTTAGAATGTGATGCAATTGTCAATAACGAGGCAATGTATAGAATGCGCAGAGGTCGTCCTAATAGACAATACGATGTTTGTTTTATTCTATAATATAGAGAACACACAGCTCATTGTCAAGCTGGACACTTTGACCCTTGTACCGTCCTTATGGTTTAGGAAATAAGTATCAAAATCGCACTGCCACTGTTAAGCTTGACTTGTCACCGTATGCACCACGTCATTACGTAAATAGACGTAAATACAGTCTATTTAAATATATCTTGTAAAAATCACAGCGCCTCTCAATCGTAAATAAACTTTTATATCTTCTCAAAGATAAGAACTTTAATTACACTCTATTAAGTTAATGTATCTCAGATCAGTATCAGAATCTCAAATCATAAAGTAATAACCATTACTTAAATAAGTAATTGATAAAGAACTAAATAAAAAGTAAACAAACTACAGTTGTACGCGGTCACGAGATTCGGTGGACTGGTTAATTTATCCTTCGATTATTTGTGGAGATAATGACTTGCTTCAGACGTACCACAAACACACCGCATGGTCGCAACGAAACGTGTTACAGCTGTGGTAACTTGTGAATAGTGTCGCTGCGGATGTTTGCAGTTGTGATGTGGTGCTGCAAAATGTGGATATTGTTGTGTTCTCGCTAGTGGTTGAGGTGTGGTCGCGTAGCAAACATTGTTCGACTGCGGCACTTATGTAGTCCTACTTACATACATACATACATATCGTCACGCCTTTTATCCCCGAAGGGGTAGGCAGAGGTGTATTTCTACACCCACTTTGCGCCAGATATACTTTAGTCCCACGTAATAAGGGGCGAGCCTATTGCCGTACCGGGCACATTTCCAGACTCTGTGCTGCTACTGAGAATTTCGTGACAGAAAAACCCAATAACACTGCCCGACCCAGGAATCGAACCCGGGACCTCCCGATCCCACGCGCACATTTATGCCGCGAGACCAACGAGGCAGTCGTATAGGGTTTGATATCGAGTTTTCCGTCTCTACGCAAAGATGGTATTTGCATCGTGTTATACCTTAGGCGCCTCTTACGACACCCACGGGAAGATAGGGGGTGGTGACACTTGTATTCTATGCCGTCAACTACACGGATATATACGGATACGGTAGTCCTACTTATAGGAAACAAATCTTAAATGGACGAATGCATAAAACGCAAGGATGTGCTTGGGATGTAGCTAATTGTTCACGTTTTTCTGGTACTTGCGTAGTGATTTCGATGTGATCGGTATCACTTACGCAGTAAATAATTACTGCAAAATATGGTACGTGTGAAATAATAATTTTCATAAAATTTGCCCCCTGCCACGTGACCTACTTGTGGTACGTGTGAATTGCTTCTAAAAATGCGAAATCTTATCGTCTACTGGTTGCTGCAATCGTAACCTTGCTTTTTAAAAGCAAGCCACTTTAGCGAAAGATAAGCCTTATTGAGATCGCGGTATCTTACATAATATCTCTGGTATTTTATTTAATTCTATACAAGATGTATACTGTTCTTAAGGTTCATTTCGCAATAGCAAGGTTGTTTGCTATATATACTTACTATCTCTTTCTTTTAAATGTTATAACAAGCCGACAAGATGAATTATACATATATACATAGGCTTTGATTTTGCATGTATTTGCATTTGAAAGGTGAAAGTAATTATGTTTACATATTGCGTAATTTTAGAGTAATAACTGTTCTCTTTTGAATTTTTATTAAGTTGTTTTACTTCTTACATACTTAGTTATTCATTTGGAATCATACCTACTTAGTTTTTACAGTCTCAGGCAAGAAAATAACTTATTATACATACTTACTTAGTATTCTAGATTTTTGTCTTTCATAATAGGTATGTAATAGGTCTTAAGAATAAAATTTACTTCGTCGGGCCATTTATAAAATTTTAATGGTAATATATCATATGATGTGCTTTATAAACGACTAGACGTCGCCAGCGCCCGCGTCAATTACACATATATATATATATATATATATATATATATATATATATATATATATATATATAAACCTTCCTCTTGAATCATTCTATCTATTAAAAAAACAGCATTAAAATCCGTTGCGTAGTTTTTAAAATTTAAGCATACATAAGGACAGATAGACAGAACACAGACTTTGTTTTATACTATGTAGTGATAATATAAAGCTGTATGCCAGTGGTTCGGAGAGATGTGTAAAGAATCTCGTATCGAGCGTGGAAACTGCTATAATTATTATTAAAAAAACTGCACTAACGGTTAGCACCCGATGATAGGCTGTCCGATGAGACCAATTTAGATCCCCAGACAGTGAGGCGATGTCCAAATTTCCCAGACTGATTTACCGGAATATCTGTTATTCTCGCCTAGTAGTATTCTAAACTAAGAATAGACCAAAGACAGATTAGCTCCATAGACGGCAGGACTCAGACGTCGCCTCTGGACATAAGTAAAGTGTTCTATTTTCGTCTCTCCAACATTCTGGGCATTGAAACTGACCAAACTATCGTAAGTGTTTCTATGTTTATTTGTTGCCAAACTTGCGTCTTTCACGTCTATTGTTCCCTAATTTGGTTCTATTTTGAAAACTAGTCTCTGTTGATGAGTACGTTATTTATAATGCACCATTGCACTTGTTTCTCTTCGCAATGCCAATGTAAAATGGTCCCCTTGACTGAGGACAAGGACCGGGCAACTTAAGATGACGCCAGCCGGCATCTCGCCAATTGGCTGCAATAATAACGCATTGTGTAGATTGTATGGTTCTGATACACTTGAGCATTCACTTGTAATGAGCATACTTGCGAATGTTACATAACAGAAAAAAGGCAGCGATAGCCTAGTGGAGATATCAACGGACTGCAATGCAGAGGGTATCGGGTTGGAATCCACGGCGCGCACTGATGACTTTTCGAAGTTAAGTGCGTATTAAAATGTTAATTATCGCTTGCCCCGTGCCTCGGAGAGCACGTTAAACCGTCGGTCCCGACTGTCATGAAGATCTTTGACAGTCGTTACGAGGAGTCAGTACCCTCAAATAAACTGATACTGGTCTAAACCATAAAATAAAATATCGCTATCCTTTTGGGTTACGGAGGTCAGAGTTACGGAGGTCAGACGGCAGTCGCTCTATGGAAAAGTTGATATTCTGTCATATCTGGTTAGATCAGTAAGCGGACCTCGGGCTCCAAGGCTGTAAGTCTTGGATGCAACTGGGATATCGCTAGGGCGATGATGATGATGGATGTTACATAACAGAAAAACAAACGCATGTCTTTTAACGAACATGCTACCAAGCGCTCTGGCGAGCATTCTAGCGAATGGACAGTAAATTTGCTTAGACCTATTTGCTGATTAGAGCGTTCGTTAGAAAGTTTGTGAAAATATTCGTAGCTATGTTCGCCTCTGTTCATTGTTTAGTTCGACAAAACAAAAAACAGCGAATGCTCGTTGTTGCGTTACAATTTAGTTGCGTTGCTCTGATGTATCAGCACCATTAGGCAAATATTTTGTGCCGTATTCTCCACTGAAAATCCTTGACTACTATCTAAGACTTTAATTATGGTATTTTACGATGTACATTACTATGTACACGTTTTCACAAGGTGCAAGGTAAAGCATTGTAATTGTCTTTCCTGTTTTCGCAATTAAGCGCTGACTAAATACACGTTTAGTAGTAACTCTATAATTTACTGCTGCTTTAAAAATATCGTACAATGCTGTGCTGCGCGATAAACTAATTTTAAATAGTCCTATGGTATCAGATGTGCAATAAGCTTTGCTTATGTGTATAAGCAATGCTTATTGCATTTCATCTTTAACAACTTGAAGGAAGTTTGTCGCGAACTATCTGCTTGTCGGATATTCATATCTTATTATATAAAATCCTTGCGTTACTTACTGTCTGACAGACACGCTACAGCCGAAACTATTGGGCGCAGGAAGCTGAAATTTGGCATGTATGTTCCTTGGGGACCGTAGGGGTGCACTAAGAAGGAATTTCCCGAAATTCCCACGAGATCGGCCAAAACGGGGAAATTTAAAAAAAATGCAGGCGTAGCTGCTGGCGTCCTCTTGTCTACGCATATAATTCCACTGCACTTTGATGTCGTCATCTTCAAAGTCATATAGTTTTAGTATACTATTACACGGACTAATCAAAACTTGTCGACTGCGATTGCAAAGAATTAGGCATTCATACACTTTTCTCCAATAAAAACTACGGTTGTTTCGCCGTTAAATTGTAACCACAGTTCCCAACGTTCTATTTATAACTTAAGGTGTCGGCTTTTTGTCGTAAATCTGCGGTGGGTTTGCCGTGTTTATAGTTAGATAAAAGACTTAAGTACTTACTACGTTACTACGTAAGTACTAGAGAGGCTTCGCTACGCATAGGATTACGTCGCCCAGTATCCTGGTCTGGCTACAAACTTATTATAATTAAAAACTGAGTAACTGGGGATCGAACCCGAGACCATCGTCTTGGCAGTCCGTTACGTACACCACGAGGCTATCGCCGCTCTCCCGATATAGACAATGTATAAATAGGTATAAGGTGCTACTCTTACACGGTAGAACAGCTACCGTCTCGCACCAAACGGTTCGGCTCCTCTTTATCTATGCCGTACCATTAAGATGTGGAACTCTTTACCAGCCCACGTGTTTCCCTCCACTTACGATCCTGGGTTCTTTAAGCGGGGCGTGAAAAAGCTTTTCTCAAGGCCGTCAAGGTGAGGGCCATCATGCCATAATGCCATGCTGGCTGCTGGGATGATGGCCATCACTATGGGACTTCACTGACTGCTTAACATCAGGCAGCATGGAATCAATTTGTTCGGCAGAAAAAAAATCGATATAGACTAGTTACATACTTAAATATATATATGTTTTTATTGTACACGGTTAAAAGTATTTACATACATACATAGACTCACGCCTGTTTCCCGGAGGGGTAGGCAGAGACTACGGAACGCCATTTGCAACGATCCTGACATACCTCACTTGCTTCACTCACTCCCATCAAGTTTCTCATGCATGCTCTTCTGTTAAGGGTACTTCTGACTTGTCCTTTATTCAGGATGTCTCCAATCTGGTCAGAGGACGTTCGCCTAGGTCTTCCCCTTTGTCCTGTTCCATTCACACTTGCCTTATATATCTTCTTTGTCAGTCTATCGTCATCCATCCTCTCCATGTGCCCAAACCATCTTAACATGCCTTTCTCAATGCTTGTCACTACATCTTCTTTTACCCCACACCACTCTCGTATCACACAATTCTTTACTCTGTCGGTCAAAGACACACCACACATACTTCTCAGTGCTCTCATTTCTACAGAATTTATTTTACCTTCAAATCTCTTCTGCCATACCCAACTTTCACTACCATACATAAGGGTAGGCACTAACACACCTCTATGTACAGCCAAACGTGCCTTTTTGGACACGTTTTGACTGTTCATAAACGCTTTCAGAGCTCCATTCACACTTAAAAGTATTTAAATTGTAGTTTTCACGGCAAAAAACCCGTGTATATAAAAGTACCTTAATTAAAAACCGGTATCAATAATATGCAATGTTTCGTTCAATTAGCTTGTCTATTGCAAACATTCAATGAGCAGCTTTATCGCTGTCTGTAAGTAAATAAATACTTTTAACCGTGTACAATAAAAACATATATATATTTAAGTATGTAACTAGTCTATATCGATTTTTTTTCTGCCGAACAAATTGATTCCATGCTGCCTGATGTTAAGCAGTCAGTGAAGTCCCATAGTGATGGCCATCATCCCAGCAGCCAGCATGGCATTATGGCATGATGGCCCTCACCTTGACGGCCTTGAGAAAAGCTTTTTCACGCCCCGCTTAAAGAACCCAGGATCGTAAGTGGAGGGAAACACGTGGGCTGGTAAAGAGTTCCACATCTTAATGGTACGGCATAGATAAAGAGGAGCCGAACCGTTTGGTGCGAGACGGTAGCTGTTCTAC